>OX336420.1:87871225-88248942 GCA_946903255.1 Schistosoma spindalis
TATAGTAGCGACATTACCTATAAGGAAGATCAGTTCCTTACGAGATTGTAAATATACTTTGTTAATTGAGTGTCTGAAACTACTCAATATTCATTTAGTTCAACTGTAGGGTTGAGTTGAAAAACTATACTCATATACTAAATGATTCGTAAATTACTTAGAATCTGCCTATTGAAGCATTCATTATAGAAAATGCCCTGATATGGCCGAGAGTGGAGAGAGTCCGCTCACGCTCTCGAAATGCTCTCACGTAGTCACGCTTATATAGCCTCTACCATGGAAGTCCTACTCATTACCTTCTGTTGGCGGGGGTGTTGTTTACGAAAATGAGAGGACGAGAAGCGAATGCCCGGTGCTTAAACCGGGTTGATGGTCCATCTAAGGGAGTTGGAAAACCCTGATTCCAAATCAATGGTGTACATGGGCTTCAGTATCATGAAGGAACAAATGGCGTATGAAACAATTGTTGGCCACCGGTTACCATGATATTGCACTTCCTGACGTTGCTTTACCTTTAGGTCGAAGTCTTCGAGCGTAGCATCGTAAGAAAATCACCTGCTTCGGTCTAGACACCCTCGGCAGCATCCCAGACCACACACAAATAAAATGATTCGTGCGGCGCACATGTATTCGATGCCCCTTTTTACAAATATCTATGTGTTCAAATAATAATAAACTCATCCTTAATTCAAACCCCCTTCGTCTTTCTCTAAAGTCTATGCAGAATAAAAATAGAGGAAAATGTATTTTTGATATCGGTGTTCCAAAACATGGGATTGTGATTATCTGAAAGTTCTTGTTAAAGTCCGTGAAAAATGTTTAATAATGTTTTGCTACCAGTGACTTGTATGGATTCGTCGTTCAAATGACTCAACATCTTGAGTCACATAACTATGATATTATTATATTTCCCATTTTTGTCTTCTTCACTAACATACAAAGTAAAGTTTATTTAAATCAACTTACGCGCTGGTCGTGATCAACCGAAGATCTTTATTCATATAACAAAAGAATACAATTATAAACAGAGATGGATGGTGGCGCACGCTTCCTTCTATTTGGACCTCGTTAACTGGATGTACATTCATCCTAAAGTTAACATTCATACTAGGTCATAGGATTCACATATTTTAACAAAAGACTGATCAATTACAGTCCTAAAAAATCAATCGAATGATTCAACCAACCAATAGAAAAAAGGGAAAAAAACATCGATACAAATTGATTTCCTATGAGTTCAACTTTACTATTTCATCGGCAACCTAATAGTTTCTAAAAAAAAAATAGATCCATTTTTTTTTGTATATCTTTTCTTTTTCAGACCTCTCACTTATTTAGGTATGAAGATATTGGACAGTTTTAATGCTCTTAGTGTACTACGTATACCTAGTCAAATTTTAATTGGTTGGTTAACAGTAATTGAAGAACATTATCATGTGGATAATCCATATCATAATGCTACACATGCAGGTGATGTTCTACAAGCATCAGCTTACTTTCTACAACATAGTTTAATAAGAGTAAGTTTACTAGTGTAATATTAAAATGAACAGAATAAGAGTTATATGACTTCAATGTGAATTTTTGGTTAAGTTTTTAGTGACCTGGGATCTAACTTCAATTAGATTGTATAAATGATTGTTATTGAAATATACATCCTAGATATTCTTCTATATAATTGTCGATTTAACTTGAGTTACTGAATAATGAAATTAAATAAGTTGAATACGAGAATAGATCTTGGATACGTATATTTTATACAATTATTGATCTGGGCGAATCGTCAGAAGAACGAAGCAAAATGACGCGCAGTGGAGAACGCGCGTGAGCCAACTCTATTTAGTCAAGTGTTAATCAATATTTATAGTCACACAAAAATAAGTTACAGACATATAATTAATTGAATATGATGTACATACACATACGCTCATATAAAAACAGTCAGGGTGGATAAGTGAATAATTAACAAGGCTAAAACGTGACTCAAAAAAGAATGAATAAATTGGAATGTCCAGAAGCTAGAATATGTTATATTGGCTTAACATAGTAACCGACAATACAAGTTTCTTGTACCTAAAACTGTATCCGCATAATATGTTTATCAATAATGAGATTTGTTTTGTTGTTATTATTTTGAAAGCGTTAAGTCATTTGAACTGAAGCCTACATAGTTATACAATAAACATTTCAAAAAGAGATGACTTTACTTCACCCATTTCATGTGCACTATATCTTTCATAAATACCTTTTCAAATATCAAAGATTTTGTACATGCCATTAATTACAAAATTTCAATGAACTTCAGTAAACTAATTAATATTTAGCAAAGAACGACTGTATTGTTTCAATATTATCCTATACAAACTATGGTACAAACCTAGCGAGATGTTGATATTTACTAATACTGCTTCGTTTCTAATTCTGATAACAATTTAACTTTAGAACAACATAGATCCTCATTAGATTTTACTCGAATATACAGTAATATTTATATGCATATATGAAGTTAGTAAACCAATCAAGGTAGATACATGTGAATCTACGAATTCACCTGCTCCTTTGGAGAAAGTTATATTGAGCGTACTATCAAGCAACTGAATCAAAGAGTTAGTGAACAGCTCCCTTCGTGATTAGGAAAAAGTAATATCAAGACAATAAGCAGCTTGGTTCTACCACACTTGATCGATAGCGGTCATGTAGTGAACAGAAACAAGTCATTTAAAGTAATTTATCGTATTCCTAATAGGTTTCCCTAATGGTGTTTGATCTCGTCTCTTACACATCGTAGAAGCTATAAAAATTCGAGCTAACAATCCAAATCTTTGTGTTCATAAGGAATTCATGGAAAGAAAACTGTTTCCAGTACATAATCAAGTTAAAGATTATTTTAATGTGAGCAACAATATATGAAGGTTCCAATGACTATAATCCAGTAGTAATTTATTAGTTTGGATGAAAATATGATAACTGAACATTTTGTCACTAATATTAAGTGTTTTAATACAAGTATCTAGTTTAATAACTGGAATAGATAATCCTATAAGCACTAGACAGCTGTATTCATTATCTTATAGGACTTTGCAGCATTGCACACTTGCAACTTTATACAAGATGAAATAAAAGACATCAAGAGTTCCAATGGTTGACATTTTAGACATTAGTTAATTTCAGTGGTTGAAATCATCAATCAATCGAAGCTAGACCACCATGGAAAACCTGAAAGCACTGAAAGGCCGTTTCGTCTTAGTATGGGACTCGGTAGTACACATCCACAGTCTCGCGCGCGTGCGCTTAACCGCTAGACCACTGAGCCCTCCGGCATCCAACCGCATTAATATCTAACTTCAACTAATGCACGAAATTGATCAACACATACACCGTTGTTTTAAATGAGTTACTATCTCACAACAGACCCGGTGGAACTCCACTGGTCACGGCTTCTCACTAGAACTCCAAGGAATACCTCTTGAAACAACTCACTAGTGAGCATATGTTAATTTGCTGGTTGATTTGATACATAAATCATGAAACTGAATAATATTCACAAACATATAGTGGTTAAGTAATTGTATGTTCACTGTAGTCTGATTCCGTGAGATCAGTCTTTGAATTCTAGTATAGAACCCTAATGGGTGAAGTTTAATCAAGTCGAGTATGAGGCAATTACCCATAGGTGTAATCAGAATATGACGTCAAAATATCTGGAATTGACTGAATTTATAGTTGTAAAACAATGGATGTTAGCTCAGTGTTCAAAATGTTAAGCGTCAACCACGTAATTTAAATGTCGATCGATAATCGCACTGCTGAGGAGGATTTTTACCTTTGAAGTCTTTCAATGTGACATTGATCATTGTTGTTCAGGCGTTCGCTAATTGAACTTATCTTGATCAAGAATGGTTTTAGTGCAATTCATTGAATAATTGGTTGGCGCTATCAACTATCTGACACAACAAAAGAATATGGTTTAAAGTCATTACTAATATAAATATACTTATAAGACTTCCATTTTCACAGACACTCTTAAATAACTATCTCTGTTCTTGTTCCTTATTATTGAATTTCAGTCAATATGCACAAATATCGATGAAGTTGCTACACTTCTAGCCGCGATAGTACATGATGTAGACCATCCGGGGAAAACAAATCCATTTCTTGTGAATAGTAATGATCCATTAGCTATTCTATATAATGATATGTAAGTGTTGAAGTGAAATTTACTGTATAACTTATTTATTATCGTTTGATTATGCAATGATTTGACCTACGATTGAGTAATCTTTGATGAATATTGGTTGAATATCATTCAGAATATCTATGCAATTGTCCTTCCAGTTAATCTAGAAATCGACTAAATGACATGTTCAACCTTAGTTAAGTAGTTTAAGTAAGCTATAATTTAAAGGCTACTTTATTTTTCCGGATTTTGATATCTGGACAAGATCATATAACACATGTTATTCAAAATTAATATATACTTACTTACTTACTTACGCCTGTTACTCCTAATGGAGCATAGGCCGCCGACCAGCATTCTCCAACCCACTCTGTCCCACTCTGCCTTCTTTTCTAGTTCCATCCATTTTTTGTTCATTTTTCTCATGTCTATCTCCATTTCTCGACGTAATGTGTTCATTGGTCTTCCTCTTCTCCTTCGATCTTGAGGATTCCATGTGGGGGCTTGTCTTGTGACGCAGTTCGGTGTTTTCCTCAATGTGTGTCCTATCGACTTTCAGCACTTCTTCCTATTTTTGTCCTTCACTGGGATCTGATTTGTTCTCTCCCACAATAGGTTGTTGCTAATAGTGTCTGACCAACGGATCCGAAGTATTTTGTGTAGACAACTGTTAATAAACACCTATATCTTTTGGATGATGGCTCTCGTGGTTTTCCAGTTTCCCGCCTGGAGTCCCTCCGGGTGCTACTGCTGGTCCCAAGCCCGGATAAAAGAGGAAGGTTGAGCATGGAGTTAGCGACCCCATCCCGTAGAAAACAAACTCGCTAAAAAAACGCTTACCAGAAAAATTAATATATACTTAATGACTAAGGTAGATGTGAATGATTTTAAGTAGAATTTGACTTTTTCAAGTTTCTAGAAATGTTGAAATCTCGGATACACTTGAAAGTGACATTCAATAAATCAAGAAGAAAGTGATCTTATTTTTAATTTATTCTAAATGTTCAATTCTGTATTATAGTACACTGCTGATAATAACATAGTAAAACTTAGTCTTCTCAGTATATCATATAGTATCTTGAGAAGTATTCATAGTTCCAAAGTATAAGAGGGTTTTCTTATTGAGACAGAATATTTAAAAAAGTTACCTAAATAGATCAATTTATCTTCGTTTATATTGATTGTTTGGATCTTCCTAATGATGTTCATGATTGCATTGATCGATATCTTTTGGCATATATGCATCCTGTGCGGATTGCCTCAATATTGACTTAAGTCAAGAGCATTATGAGCAGTGATTTATGATGGCTATTAGTTGAACATGCCTGGAACCTAGAGTTGGTATTTATAGCTGATGGGTCTTAAATGGATCCAAAAGTTAGTCACTATACATCTGTGCTTATATTCGTCTTTCTGTTTTGGGTACACTTTTATCAAACAATAAATAGCCTTTCTTAAACATGTATTCTAATGCTTATTTAGTAAATTCAAAATGTTAAGATAGAATTATTCAGTTGTTTGTATTTGTATTCTTTTTTTTTTTGTTTTATTTTTTATTCAAGTGCTGTATTAGAAAGTCATCATGCGGCTGTTTCATTTGAATTAACCCTCCGATCACCTGACATCAATATTTTTCAGAATTTAACACGGTAGGTGATGTCTTTAAAAGTTTTAGGGTGTATTTCACTCACTCATATTGTCTATAAGTTGATCATTCATGCATCAAATTCACCGTTCCAATGAAAGCTAAGAAGATCTCATTCTACCTTACAAAATATTTTTATGTAGTCGTACACTTATGAGAAATTCTACTTAGTGCCTTCATGTGGAAGAGGTATTTTCACAACACTAAGAGTATTGGAGAAAACCCCGCGACATCAAACTGAGTCGGTAGATGTCAAGTGTCCACTCATGGTAATTGTCACATGCTAATTCCCAATTAAAGGTGGATACAGCACTAAAATCGTAGAAGAATAATGACCTTTTCAACCTATTTTGACAGTAACAAAAGCTCACTTATTTAACGTTTTACTTTTATTACAGTTTAAAGTTCTCCGTCCAAAACTACCAATATATCAGTTAGTTTGTGAATATTGAATTATGACCTACTCTAGGCGAACCATCCAATGAATATGAAAGAAATGACTGAAACCTTAACGCGTATTATTCCACGAACACTTTCAATTCCAGTGTCCAATCAGAGGACAAAGTTAACCAGCGGATGTCTGATATTATCCTTCTATGTCTTACATCTTCAATACTCACAAGAGTGATATACATTAATTATCAGACCATACCACAGCATAAATCAGAAACCATAGTTTGTACATAACTAAGCCAGCATTACCACAAAACTGAGCAATTATTCCGTAATTAATTAAAAATAATTAAGGGAAGATGAAACATATAATAACAGTTCATGATCACGGGTTAGGATGATAATTACTACATGTTAGATGGAGTAGATTTGAGTGTCCGAACAACATCACATTATTTGTAATAATCAGATCAATCCTAATGATGGCAGTTCCAAAATGTTACGACAATGTTTGCAAAGTATCATTCATAAGTACATGATCTGTTGATGTATCATATAGACAGATTCTTACTTACGTCTGTTACTCCTCGAACAGATCCAAAGTTTTTGCCTTATTAAAACTAAACAACTTTATTTGGTAACTTCTACATTCATTTAAAAGGTTATTTAGTTTCAGTTTATCTAACAAAATGATATTACACTATTCTACGTATTATTTATTTCTTGTGTATAAATATGAAAGACATTTAATCTCATGTGAAGTTATGACAAGTTACATTATTACTTACTTACTCCTGTTACTCCTCGTAAAGGAACATAGGCCGCTCACCAGCATTCTCCATCTAACCCTGTCCTGGGCAATCCTTTCCAGCTCTTTTTAGTTGTTGTTCATCCTTTTCATATCTGGTTCTATTTACCGACGTAATGTAGTACTTGGCCTTTCTCTTTTCCGCTTTCCTTCACAATTCCAAGTTAGCGATTGCCTCGTGATGCAGTTTGATGATCTGTGTAATGTATATCCTATCCATTTCCATTGTCTTTTCCTAGTTTCCTCTTCAGCTGGAAGCTGGTTTGTTCTCTCCTACAGAAGACTGTTACTGATGGTATCCGTCCAATGAATGTTGAGTATCTTGAGTAGACAACTATTGATAAATACTTGTACATTCTTGATGATGGTTTTAGTAGTTCTTCAAGTTCCAGCTCCGCATAGTAGAACTGTCTTGACGTTGATAGTGAAGATTCTGACTTTGATATTGGTTGAAAATTATTTTGAGTTCATATAGACAGATGGATCATGATAACTGTTAACTTATTTAATCTATACGATATATAAATCTCTACACTATCACCCATATAAAAGATCTATTTCATTTACATTGTAATAGACACACAAAATAGTATCAGAACCTTTTTAGTGTACTTTAGTTTTTTAATTGATATTTATCCCAGTATGGGACTCCTCAGTAGTGCGTATGCACGATCCCATCCCACGAGATTCGAATTCAGGACTTATCAGTCTCCAGATTTTTCATGGTGATCTAGCTTCAATTGACTCATAAATTCAATTGTTCAATTACTACAATCTCCTAAAAACCCCTCTCTGATATCTATCCAGTGACAGGAACCATCATTATGAGTTTTCTTGTTACTTAATATGGTAACATTTATTATTATTATTATTATTATTATTATGACTAGTGTTTCATTGGATGATTATGTTTTCTTATTATCTTCATTCATTATACATACAGTGAAGAATATCGTACAATGCGTAGCTATATTGTGGATATGGTATTATCTACTGAAATGGTACGACATTTTGATATAGTTACAAAATTTGTAAATACATTAAGTAAACCAATGCTTGCAAAGAATCGAGTAAGTGATTGATATCTATATATAATATTGTTTTTGGATGATAATTCATTATGAGGATTATTTCAGTTTTTCATTCTTCTATTTATATAATAATTGAATTCATGAATCAATTGAAGTTAGATCACCATGGAAAACCTAAAAGCATAAATTCATTTATTAAGTTACTAAAATCTTCACAAAACCCCTCTCTGATTATAATCATCATATGCTCACTGGTGACTATCTCCAAGAGTTATTACCTGGAGTTCTAGGGAGAAGCTGTGACCGGTGGAGTTCAACTGGGTCTGTTATGATATAGTAACTCACTGAGGACACAACTTCGTGGATGGCGGCCGGCTCAGTGGTTTAGTGGTTAGGCATTCGCGCGCGAGACTGACAGGTTCTGGGTTCGAGTCCTGCGAGGTGGGACCGTGGATGCGCACTTTTGAGGAGTCCAATATTAGGATGTAGCGGCCGTCCAATGCTCTTAGGTTTTCCATAGTGGTCTAACTTCAATTGGCTAACGATTTCAACCATTAAATTACTATAATATCCACAAAACCCCTCTATTCTAATTATTATTTATTAAATCAGTTTAAATTAGTTATACTCCTTGATTGCATTGGGATTAGTTAAAATTCAAACCTACATAGTTGATCAAGGGGTTATTAATTTTCTAGAGGATTTTCTATTACATAAGGTTATATATCCAAATCATTACTTTTGAAAGTACTCAATAGTGAACGTATTGCATTAGGTGGTTGGTTGTATGAACGAACCCAATATTAAGAACAGATCGTCTTATATTCACTCGGTATAGTTTACTTGAATCTTCCCATTGACTGCAACTGATCAGTCTCTTGTTGGCATATTTACATCCTATGAGGATTGCCCGAATATTGCCTTAATTCACAAGCATTATCAGCGAGGACGGATGGTGGCTTGCGGTAGAATCCACGATGCGCATTCCGTCCCATTTGAGACTCGACGACTGAATGTACTTGCATCTCAGAGTTGTTCACTCTGGGACTTGAACCCACTACCTTCCGCTTCAAACGCTATCGCGTTTTCCACTTAGCTACTGAGTCATGTTAGCCACCTGCTTGTGCAATAGGGTGAAGTTTACGACTGCAATTGATCAGTCTCTTATTGGCATATGTGCATCCTGTGCGCATTTCCTCGATATTGCCTTAATTCACATGCATTCTTAGCAAAGATATATTTGAGTCCCAAAGTGAACATCAACACTGAGATGCAGGTACATCCAGTTGACGAGTCCCAAATTGAACGAAATACGCATCATGTATTCCACTGCTAGCCGTTGTCCATCTTTACTTAGAAGTTTGTCTTATAGCCTAAATGTGAGTTAGGTTTATCATAAGTAATTTTCAAATCAGTACTGTTTTTTATCATTATTATTATAAAGATAATCAGTGATCATGAGAATAGAAAGTAAACGTTTTTTTTAAAGATACATAGACATATAATGACAACCGTCAAAATGGTCAGTCTTAAAGGTAAAATAATCTATATGTTGGAACTAAAATTAAAGTAGGTACTTTTCCAATGATCACTTTGATCGTTTAAATCTGACCAGGTTGATCTTATCAAAATTCAAAGCTATGTAAAGGTAAATTATAAAGGGATTAAATTTATTGTATGAAACTATAATGCTGATGTTATATATTGAGGGGCCGCCGAGTAGATGGGCAGTAACTTATCGATCGGATCAATGACGCGTAAAACCCGTACGAGTAGTCTAGAGTCCTGATTAGTCACGTTTTCCGCCCAGCCTAGCCAGTTCAGTTCAGAACACCAATCCGAGCCTCAGCGATAAGAATCATTTATTTCAAACACATTCGTTTTATATATCAACCAGACAGACAACATCCTACCATAAAATAGAAAATAACATTTGTACAAAATTTGGCCAAATGTGGCTGTGAATGTGGGAGGCAGTGACTAATAGACAGGGCATAATTCAAGAATGGTAAAACGTATGATAATGGTTCATATGTTAAAATAAAGCTTATAATAAGAGGAATATGAATATGGCTAGTTTAGTTATTTAACAATTATAAGATAAAAATATACGTACAGTATTGGTCCATAAATGGATCCCAAAGTTAGCATTCATTATTCTTGTCGGGACATAGCAGCTTAAAATGATGAAAAATTAGAAAAATTGGTAATCGTTATGAATACTCCAGTCCTACAAAAGGTTAATCTCTGCTCGAATAGCACAGTAATGAAGTCTCAAACTGGATGACTTAGATTCGAGTTTCATAAGGAGTATCAGTTTTCTTCAACATTTGAAGTAAACACTGATATATATATATATATATATATATATATATATATATCAGTTTAGATTAAACTCAAAAACAATGTTTCTTGCTGAATGCTTCCAACCACTGACTTAAATCAATACATATTATACGTTACATTGATTCACTTAGACCGTGATTATATCACACCTGAGTGATACGATTAAATCAGAATTGATGTCGTGCTACAGAGCATCTTACATTTCTACTTCATTAAAGTAATTTAACCCAATGTTATCTTTCTTCAAATTCATTCTATAACATAAATATGTATGTCAGGTATAAATAGTGCACTAATCTTAAAACATTTTATTATTTTGTTTTAATACAGCACCATGATCGTTCATCTGTTGGTAGTATGAGTTCTATGGAATCATGTTCTATGGGAATGATAATATCTCATTCTACTTCACCAAGTCCTGGACAAGAACGTATATCTAGTACATTAGAAAACTTATCAACTGCAGAAAATAGAACATTAATTAAACGTTTAATAATTAAATGTTCCGATGTTAATAATCCTACAAGACCATTATCTATATGTAAAGAATGGGCAACAAGAATAGCAGAAGAATACTTTTGTCAAGTAAGTAAATTTTTTAAAAGTGAAATTCATTTTAATTCATTTGGTGTTGTTTTACTTGTACCTTCCCATCAGTCTCATGTTAGCATATGTGCATCCTGTGCGTATTACCTCGATATAGCCTTAAGTCACAAGCATTTTAAGCACCACAATTCACAAGCAGGTGGCTATCAGGGCTCGGTAGCTAAGTGGATAATGCGATGACGTTTGAAGCGAACGGTACTGGGTTCCAGTACCGGAGTGAACATAAACTCTGTGATGCAGGTATATCTAGTTGACCAGTCTCAAGTAGGTCGGAACACTCGTTGTGGATTCCACTGCAAGCCACCATCCATCTTTGCTGAAATTTGTTTTTTTTGTCTACTAATCGGAAATTTATATCATGATTCCTTCCACGGTTCAACCATAAGACAGGTGAATGGACGTTTGAATTCATATATTTTTTTGACAGAACTAAGGTTTACTGATATGTCAAGTAAATGGCTTAGTAGGGCTTCACAGACCATTTTGTGTTTATTGACATTTTTTTACATAGGTTCTTCGAAACCATAATGAGAAGCAAACCTTCATTCAGAATAAATGACTAGACTCATTCATATTACTAACATATCGGTCATGTAGTATCTCACAGTTTTATAAGCTTCACTCAAAAAAAAAGAATTTATCGAAGTATTTAGGTCTTTAATGGTTCATTTGATAACAATGTGAAAACCAGTTTAGGGGTTGTGGAGATTGTTAAATTTTTGATTGACATCATGAACCGATTGATGTTAGACCACCATTGAAAACCTGGAAGCAATGGAAGGCCGTTTCATCCTATTGTGGGACTCCTCAGCAGCACGCATCCATGACCCCGCTCGTGGGACTCGAACCCACGGCATTCAGTCTCACGCGCGAACGCCTAAACTACTGGACCACTGTGGAAACCTATGACTCAAAGTAATAGCTATTTCCTATATGTTCTTTTTAAAAAGAACTAAAACATACGGAATGAAAAATAGTTTCTATCAAGGAATTCATGTCACCTGTAGAACAGTCCAAAGTTAGATGAGAACTAAACATCAATTCCATTTAAATATGTGTCTATTTACCAGTGTATATGTATTACATCATAATGAAATCAATGTAGCAAATTTATATTTAATGTCATAAATTGATTAACCAAAATAATGAAAAACGTAAATGAGCAATATCAATAGTTGAAATCAATAATCAATTGAAGCTAGACCCCCATGGAAAACTTGAAAGCACTGGATAGCCGTTTCGTCCTATTTGAATTTCAATCGATTTACGATATAACAGGATGCATCATTCTATGACACCGATATTTAACTCACCTATTACATTAAAATCACAACCCTCATTGTTGTTTATTATTTATTATTACTTTTGATAACTCCTAGTTCTGGTTCAACCCATAATCTACTTTTATATAATAAATCTATTTACTTTACATAACTCCCCAATGCTTGTATCTGACTAATGATACTGTGGTGTGCCCTATTTATATTGATATAAGTAGTATATGATGCGAGTTAAAAACGTAATGTCTGGTAGCAGAAGATGAGGGAAGACCAAGAAACGAAAAGCGGGAACACAATTCAATTTGTATGAAAACGCATGAACAATGAAATCTGAGTCAATGGATTGATGTTTGCAGCAGGAACAGTCAAGTTTGATGTGATGGATTGATATTTTGCTAATTAACGATTTACTATATGGTTGTTAGATTTTATTAGCAATTGCTGTAATTTGTTGTCAAATACATTCGGTTGTCCCACTCGTGTTCTGTTCACTACATTTGGTATCGCTGCCTCCATTAAGGAAAAAGATCCCATGGACGGAGGAATTTGAGGACGGAGATGTGCTGACCTTCCTGAAGGAGTTTGAGGCCGTGGCGGAGCTATTGGGTGTGAAGGAGCCAAAGGCGAAGTTGGTGGTGCTGGGGACGCTTCTGAGTGAGATGGCGAAGGCCGTATATGATAGCTTGAAGTGTGCTGGCGGGAAGACGACATGGGTGGCTGTCACAGAGCGGTTGTAGATCTGTTCAATACTTTCATAAAATGTGATTATATTCATGTTCGAATCCATTTGGTGAACTGTTTTTACAAAGTACCTATCATAGAAAGATTTTCTAAAATATACATTTTCTTATTCTATCCTTTTAATTATTTACAATTTAGACTGAAGAAGAGAAACGACGTAATTTGCCTATTGTTATGCCAAATTTTGATCGACAAACTTGTAATATTTCACAATCTCAGTTATCATTTATTGATTTCTTTTTAAAAGGAATGTTTTCAGGATTTGATTGTAAGTCAAATATTGATTTTGGTAAAAATATTTCAAAATTAGTCTTATTGATTCAATGTATTAATAAGAAACTAAGAAGTTATTGAACTGTGTAACACTAAAGATTGTGTTTTTTTTTTTAATGAAACTCCAGTTGGCAACAACTGTGTTAAGTTAAGCGACACATCCAACATTGTATTCAGTGAGTTATTATCTCACAACTGGCCCAGTTGAATTCCACTGTTTACTGATTTTCACTAGAATTCCAGGATATACATCTTGAAGATAATCAATTATGAGCATTTGTTGATTAAAATCAGAAGGGGTTTTGTGAATATTATCCAAATTTTAATAGTTGAGATCATGAGTCAAATGAAGTTAGATTGACGTGAAAAAACATGGAAGCACTTGATGGCCGTTTCGTCTTATTGTGAGATTCCTCAGAAGTGCATATTCGCAATCTCGCCTCGTGAAATTCCAACCCAAGATCTATCCGTCTCGCGTTCGAACGCTTAAATTGTTAATAAGAACCTATTTTGAACTTAGATAGTTTATATTATCATAATAAAATATTTTATTTTTCTATTTTGTGTTTGTTTTTTTTTTTTTTTGTATATACTATTAGGTGTTTTTCCAATACCTGAACTAATGAGTAATCTAGAAAGTAATACAGCTTATTGGTCTAATAATATTGAAAAAGAGAAAAAACAACATACAACTTATCAAATAGAAACAAAATCAATATCTATTCACCAGGATTAAATTTTTATTTTATTTTATTTTTCTGTTTTTTGTTTGTTTTTCGGTTTTAAAATTTATTTTTCAATACTTTAAATTTATTTGTTCTCTTGTTACCAAGTTAGAAACAGATTAATGTAGACATATTAATATATATAAGCATGTACATCAAATCTATCTATCCTATTCTCTTTTATTTTATCCTGTCTTATCCTATCTATCTATCTATCTATCTACTTATCTATCTACCCTATCCTACTTTATTCTATCCTATCCTATCTATCTATCTATCTATCCACACATCTATCTATCTATCTACTTATTTATCTAACCTATCCTATTTTATTGTATCCTATCCTATCTTATCCTATCTATTTATCTATCTATCTATTTATCTATCTACTTATCTATCTATCTACCCTATCCTATCCTATCCTATTTTGTTCTATCCTATGTCATTATCTAACTATCTATCTGTCTATTCACACATCTATCTACTTATATATCATTGCATTGATATAGAAGAAAGAATAATCTAACAGAATCATATCGATTGTATACTCATCAATTATTAGTATTGTTATAGTTATTGTTTTTATTGTTATCAATTATTTAATTCTTAATGAATATTCGTAAAATTAATGAATTCCGTATAAACTATACATAGAACAGTTGAAAACGAAAAACAAAAAAAATTTTTCTTTTCTAAACAAAGAAAACAAAAAAAAACAATAAAAAGAAAAATAAACAAAACAATATAGAATTTTTGTTTGAAAATTTTTCTTGGCGTTTTTATATTGTTAATTCTTTTTTCTTTCTTTTCTTTTCTTTACTTTGCTTTTTTTCCTGTTTTCTTTTTCTTTTTGTTTTTTTTTGTATCATAGATAATTATTCAGTTAAATTCTTTGAAATAATTCAAAAGATCCATCTTCACTTCTAGATCTATCTTCATTATATTCATACTGATATTCTCATTTGTCATTATTTTTAGTTTTAATGACGTTTTTGTTTTCTTTTTTAATGAGATACCAAATTAAGTTGATAGAGAAGTTTTGAGTGTTGTACAAGAATGCTTATAATTACATAGATACATCATTACTACTACCAATACTACTACTACTACTACTATTACTCTTATGAGTAGTAGTAGTAGTAGTAGTAATATTCCTTATAAATAATTTTGTTTATTCAAACAAATCATTTAAATTCAATTCATATTATTATACAATTCAATATTATTCAATGAATATTCTTTATTCATGTCTTACGATTTATTACTAATAAAGATGAATATAAGTAGTATTTTTTTAAAAAATGAATCAATATTTTATTTTATTTCATTGTTTGTTTTGTTTTCTACAAAGTAAAACAATCAAATTTTACTTTATCTTACTATTCTCTATTTCTAATTGTCTACCTCGTGTAGAATCATGTTACATTGTGTTATTATTGATTTATGACATTTTTTTATTGATTCATTATTTATTGACTTATTGACTTACTTACTGATTCACTTATTGACCTACTTAAGCCTATTACTCTCAATGGATCATAAGCTACCGACTAGCATTCTCTATATAAGTTTATATTTCTATGTTAATAGAATGTCTACATGTATTCCTTTATGTCTTAGTAACTATGACCATCCTCAAAGAATATGTTCTTCCATAATAGAAATGTATTATTAATATTATTATTATTATTATTGTTATTGTGAATAGTAGTTCTTATTTGACCTATATCCTCTATATGTATTGTACAGTGAAAATGTAACTATTATTGTCATGTTCTATTGTATTTATATTATTGATAATTGACATTATATAATACCATGTAATCAATTCAAACAATTGAACAAAGCTTATGATGATGTAATCATTTATATTATGTTGTTTATGTGATGTGACTACTATTGTAAATCAACAGTATGAATATTGTTATTATAAAATGTTATGAATCAATATAAATATTCTTGTCATTGTGTAATGTTCTTTTTTAATACGATATTTTGACAATGATTTGTGATTATATATCTGACTTCAATTGGATTGTATGCTGATTTTTTCACTTACTTACATTTACTTACTCTTGTTACTCTCAATGAAGCATAGGTAACCGACTAACATTCTACAATTCACTCTGTTTTGTGCTTAGCTTTCCAAGTCTATCGAATTGTTGTTTATTCTTCTCATGTCTGTCTACATTTATCGGCCCTAATGTGTTCTTTGGTCTTCCTGTTTACCTTTGACCTTGAGGATTTCATTTGAGGACTTGCCATATGGCGCATTTGGGTGCATTCATTCCTCAATATGTGTCTTATCCACTTCCAGCGTTTGTTCCAGATCTTTAGATGAGGTTCGTTCTCTCCCACGATAGGTTGTTGCTGATAGTGTGTGACCAGTGGATCTGAAGTATTTTGCGTAGGCAACGGTTAATAAACGCTTGTATCTTATGAATGATGGCTTTTGTAGATCTTCAGGTTTTCGACCCATACAGTTGATCTCTCTCGATATTTGTATTGAAAATTCTGACTTTGATGTTAGATTGTGGACAGTTGTTTTGAGTTCCAGATGTTCTTCGGTTGTAGATATACTGTTCTTGCTTTGCTGATCCGCGCCTTCACATTTACATCAGATCTGCCGTGTTCATCAATGATACTGCCCAAATATGTAAAGGTTTTTGCATCTTTCCAATCTTCTCCATCAAGTGTGGTTGGATTGGTGCATGCTGTGTTGTATAGGAGAATTTCGCTTTTCCGTTTGTGTATATTGAGATCTATTGCTGCTGAGGCTGCTGCTACACTGGTCGTCTTCTTCTGTATTTGTTGTTGTGTGTGCGATAGAAGAGCCCGATCATCTGCGAAGTCTAGATCATCCAGCTGTATTCTAGCTGTCCACTCCTCCTGGAGCCCCTCTAGGGCTACTGCCGGTCCCAAGCCCGGATAAACGAGGTGGGTTGGACATGGGGATATCGACTGCATCCTTTAGAAAAGTAACTCGATAAAAAAACCGCTAACCAGAAAAAATTATCCAAACCACTTTTATGCTGATTGTCATCGTAATATACATATCAACTTAACTAACTTTAATGAATAACGGATTTAAAATAAGTTAAATATGAGAATGTATATTTTGTTGATCAGAACAGACAATCAGAAAGACAGAGCTAAGGAAGTGAAGCAAAACGAAGCGAAACGGATTAGAGAAGATGTGTTAGTCAACTCGATTTAACCAAGCGTTACAAAATATTTATAGTTAGATGAAAATAAGTTATAAACATGTGATAAATAGGATATGAAATGGAAATATATACGATTACATAAAAACAGTCAAGGTTGATAAGTAAATATTTAACAAGGTCAAAATATGATTCAAGAAGAATGAATAAATTGATCTATCCAAAAGCTTGAACAAGTTATGTGGGCTTGACCTGATAACCGACAGTATATCCTTCTCGATTTGAACAGCTGGACAAAAATACTTTAGAACAAAATTAATAAATGAAGTTGGGACAGTGTTTCATGTTTTACTTTTATTTTTTGAAAACATCAGCCATAGTGACTACGTTAGGGACATAGTGTTAAAGTTGACAAATAAGCAAGATTTACTATCATTTGTAGCTACCAAAATTCCTTTATCATGTTAAGTTCACCAAGAGGAAGCAAAAGTAATCAAAATTTCCATATAAGATTTATCCATACAAGATTAATATCCCAACCCTAACCCATTTTGAGATAAATAAGACAAGTGTACATCATAACCTCATGAGCAGTTTTACTATTCTTATCCTTATTCTAGTTAAGCTTGATTTAAAATTGAAGATGTTTTACATCGTTTTCATGTAGACTAACGATTGAATACTTCTAGAATAAGTCCATTTTTCGATATTTATTTATTCGTTTATTTAAATACATAAACATTGATACAAGGAGGAACCAAATAGTTATGCTGCACTTAAATCATTTGATTTGTGTGAGGGCTATGATACTGCCCGGGTGCCCAAACCGAAGCAGGTAATTTTCTTAGGATGCCACGCCAAGAGGCTTCAACCTAAAGATCTAATCCACAAGGCAGTGGAGCAACGTCAGGAGATACAGTCTCATGGTAACCGATGACCAGTAATTGGTTCATATGCTATTTGTTCCTTCAGGATACTGGAGCCCATGTGTAATATTGGTTTGGAATTAGAGTTTTTCAACTCCTCTAAATGGATCCTCAGTCAGTCAGTCAGTCAGCTGCAACGTAGGACCAGGCACATATATGCATCAGTCCAAGTTGCCATACCGCATTAGCACAACAAGATGAACACCGGATTCATAGGAGTAGTTAATTCAGTGGTGGTAATATATAGAAGAAAGATTGTGTATAAGGAGATAGTAAAGGAAGAAAGAATTAGTTCCTAGACAGATATGAAGCGATTTTAATCTCTTAATTTAAGGAAGACAGAGAGTGTATACACCGACGCCATTGTGATCGATTCTGAGCCATGTCACCAAGAGTCTCCAACCATTGGTTACGATAGTCACGCGGACCCCAACCAGGCAGTCTGAATCTCCCAACATGGCTCAGACCAGAAGTTAGTGACTTCAAGCACTGATCCTCCACTGGATCCTCCATATCCACCAACCCGGTTAAAGCGCCATACATTCGATTTTTGTCTTCTCAATTAAATGAACAACACCTCCACCGAGAGAAGACAGTGAGTAGGACTTCCTTGGTAGTGATTGTATGCATATGGCCATATTCGGGCATTTCTAGAGAGAGAGAGAGCTGACTCTACCCACCTTCGGGAGTACCAGGGCATCAAGTCAATTGATGAGCTGATATTATTAGTTAATAGTTGAAATACTTATCAACTGTTGCTTTTATCACGTTTCTTCTTATTTCTTAAGTATATATGACTGGTTTATTTTACTAACATTAACACATTTATCCATACTTTGTAAACTTTATAGTTTTTTTTTTTATAGAAAATACTAAATAACAAATCGAAATCAATTCAGAGACAGTGATATTATCTCTTCTAATGATAAACAGAAATCTCACTATACTGAATAGTTATGTTGTTAAGACATTTTGTTGGGGAGATCCAGAAAATTTATCAAAAAAGGCTTTTAAAACACTAAGAAGTATCTCATCCAATCAACGTTCACTAGAAGTTTTATCAGAAACATTTAGAAAGTGGAAAGTCACATGATGAGTTTCTGTTTGGATAATTACTTACACCGCTACTATATATTAAGTAGCATTCCACAATTTTCCCAAAACCTAAGGGCATCTAAAGTACTATAAATACCCTAGATATCCTGTACATAAACAAACTATTGGAGTAAAGTGTTTCTTCCATATTTCACGCGTATTTCCCCATGTTGAAGTCACTATTCAGATGTAGCCAGGTGGTTACTAGAAGAGCTTAGGAACCAAATCTAGCGTTCAATTAGAAGACTTATCACATTTCTTTTATAAATCTCTCTTACTGTAGTTTTGATTTTTAGGTCTCTTATGTTTTTTTTAGAGTCTTTGACTTGAATAGTTCATGGAGAACAGTCGAGAAATAGCTAATTGTTTTTAAGAAATGGGTTACAAACATAGATATAAAAGCACTCATCACATGTCACCACCAACTGCCTATATGACTTTACATATAAGTGTAAAAGCATATACATTAGATAAGTAGAAAGACGAGTATCTGAACAGCTTTAGTGAATATATCTCTAAGAGTTTGTGCCTCCTAGGGAAAAGCGGTTTTTTCGTTTATATAGCATATTACCTCTGTGATAGATTTAATAAACATATTCAAAGTAATTAGTGAATAATCTAATTTCATTTAATGAAGTTTCATGAAATCAACTGAAAGTAAATCATTTAAATTTATTCTCAGTATACTAAAAGAGTCAATGGTTAATCTTCGTGGGTTGTCGTTATTTAGATCGGACACTTTATGTTGATAGGCTGTCCACTTTAGTTGCCCAGGATCTGACTCCAATTCGATCATATGAATGTTTATTATCTCCTCTTCTCGTATATAATCATTGACTTAAATCGTGTTAGTCAATAACAGAATTAAATATGCCAAATAACGAGAATGAACTTTTGAATATATATATTTTGTATATGAAGCGAATGGAATAGAGAGAAACGAAACAACGCACAGTGGAGATGACAGTTAAGCCAACACCTATTCAACCAAACGTTAATCAATATTTATAGTCATATAAAAATAAGTTACAGGCATGAAATGAATAGGATAAGATATGTGAAAACACATATGCGCTCATATAACAACGGTGAAGATTGATCAGCGAATAGTTAACAAGGTCAGAATGTGACTCAAATAGAATGAATAGATTGAGCTGTTCGAATGTTAGAATAAGGTATATGAGCTTAACATAATAACAGATACTACATGGTTTCGAACTTGCTTGACTATCTAATTACCATTGTTCTTTGTTTATTTGACAGATTTAGAAAGATGATAAACTATTCTGATATATCATCTAACATTTCTTTACTAAATAAATAATATATTTGTAATATCCCATAGAGTAGACAAACTAAATTTTCTGACATTTCGTGAATTAGTGTAAGTCATTTCTTCAGAGAATAAATAACCAAAGTAAAATTAATGTTTCTGACAAAATGTCTAATGAATGGTGATTGGATAAAATGCTTCTTAGTGTTTTCAGAGACGTTTTTTTATCTTTTTTCCGAGACGTCTATCTTCAACCAATTCTAGAAACTGCTCAACCATCTTCCATTATGTAATTGGATGATCTAGACTTCGCAGATGATCGGGCTCTTCTATCGCATACGCAACAACAAATGCAGAAGAAGACAACCAGTGTAGCAGCAGCCTCAGCAGCAATAGATCTCAATATACACAAAGGGAAAAGCAAGATTCTTCGATACAACACAGCATGCACCAATCCAATCACAATTGACGGAGAAGCTTTGGAAGATGTAAAAACCTTTACATATTTGGGCAGTATCATCGATGAACACGGTGGATCTGATGCAGATGTGAAGGCACGGTTTGGCAAAGCAAGAGCAGCATATTTACAACTGAAGAATATCTGGAACTCAAAACAATTAGCAACCAACACCAAAGTCAGAATTTTCAATACAAATGTCAAGACAGTTCTACTGTATGGGGCCGAAACCTGGAAAACTACGAGAACCATCGTCCAAAAGATACAGGTGTTTATTAACAGTTGTCTACGCAAAATACTTCAGATCCGCTGGCCGGACACTATAAGCAACAACCTATTGTGGGAGAGAACAAATCAGATCCCAGTGGAGGAAGAAATCAGGAAGAAGCGCTGGAAGTGAATCGAACATACATACATTGAGGAAAGCACCGAACTGCGTCACAAGACAAGCCCTCATATGGAATCCTCAAGGTCGAAGGAGGAGAGGAGGACCAAAGAATACATTACGCCGAGAAATGGAGATAGATATGAGAAAAATGAACAAGAATTGGATGGAACTAGAAAAGAAGGCAGAGTGGGACAGAGTGGGTTGGAGAATGCTGGTCGGCGGCCTATGCTCCATTAGGAGTAACAGGCGTAAGTAAGTAAGTAAGATACTTATCTCCACTTTACATGAATCAGCTCTTCAGATCTTAATCTTGAAATAATGAAATATTTCAATAATGATTCTTTGATAAACTTCACTTGATCTTAATTTACTAATAACGTTATGTTACCTAAAGTTACAACTAGTGATAATCTCAGCAAAACTTCCATCGGTACGAGACAGTCATGACTATCTATCTATCCACACATCTATCTATCTATTTATCTATCATGTTAGCTAATGGACAATTCGGTTAGTTTACTTGTTATCATACCACCTAGCAATTCAATAAACAAAGAAGAAATATTCAAAATTATAACAAACGTTTTTTCTTTATTAATTAAAATTCTATTTCTTTCTTTTTTTTAAACTTCTTTTCTTTCATTGATTTATACAAATAATTTTCTTTCTTTCTTTTTATGTTTTTTTTTCTTTTGTTTTGAAAAATCAACTGGCGCGACTTTAAAATCAAATGTCGCATAGCTGAAGTGAAAGAAACAATACAGACTATAAACCAGAATGAAAAAGACGAAAAAAAAAAGAAAACAAATTAGTCATTTTTATTTTCTTTCATATTTTTTCTTCTTCTAAAACTTGTTCAATGATTTCAATTTCAATTGAATAATGATAAAGTTAAAGTACAATAAAGATACATATACAATAATAATAATAATAATAATAATAATAAAGTTTTATTGATTATAAGGCACAATTGAAATGAATTATTGAATATAAGGCAACATAATTGTATACAATAAGAATGATTTTAAAAAGAAAAGAACAAACGAAAAAAGAAAGAGAAAAGAAAAAGAAAAAAGAAGAAAAAAAAGGAAAAAAAAAGATACCTAGAATATTGTTTGTTAAGTGGATTACAAATATATATATACTAATACTGTATGTATATAAACAAAAACAAAACATTGATTTATCAACAAAACATAAAGAAATTGATTTGAGTACAATAAAAATTAGTACAATATTACTATAACTATTACTACTGCTATTATCTACATCATCATCATCATCATTATCATTATCATAATGTTCAATGCAGTAGTGCTCAAATAGATGACTAATTCAGAACAAAATAACCAACAACAAAAAAACACCAAATGCAAAATTGTGTCATGTTTTAATCGATTAGAAGTAACAGAAAAATCAATATATAGATAGAGATATACATATATCGATATATATATATATATATATATATATATATATATATATATATATATATATATATATACCTAGACATCCAAAGGCACTTAATACTGATATCAGAAAAATATAATGTAATCATTACTTTCGTCGAACAAAAAAATAGAGAAAGAAAAGGAAAAGAAAACCATTTCATGTTCAATAAACATCCTTTATGTAATTGTAAATAATACAATTTGAAATTTTTATTATTCACATGTTTAATGAATTGGTTACTATTGATTATTTCTTTTTTGTTTTTTTTTTAAAAGTGTGTACATGATGTATGAATACATAGAGACATGCTTAAAAAATGATTGTATCCATGACCGATATCTTTATTTCTTAGTTAAAGATTTATTTAAGAAAATACAAAAAAAGAAATTCTCATAATAATCAAAACAAAACAAAAATAACACTGTCATGTTTTTTTTTTTTTATTTTAGAACTGAAGAATAAAATGCAAGAACAAAAAAAAGACGATGAAAAAGATCTGACATACTATTGAAGGCACTTTCATAGATCCAAATGTTTCAAGACAGAAAAGAGAAATTCCAATTAATCAACCTAGCTGTATTGAAGAAAAAGAAAAAGTAAAATAAAAAAGAAAACGGACAAAACTGTTATAGATTTTTTTTGTGTGTTGAAATAGAAGATTTTTGACTTAAACAAAAATGCAAACAGACAATAACAGGTAAATATTAATATAAGTAAATTGAATATATACTAATGAAGAAAAGAAAATAGAAAATAGAAAACAAAAACAAAAACAAAACATATTTATTATTATTGAGCAATTACTAGAAAGAAACACTATTCACTATTTCATATAATGACTATTCATTACTGTCTGTATGTGAATGTGAGTGTGTGGGCGTGCGGGCGTGTGCTCATGTGCGTGCACACGTAAATACAAATATAAACAAAAGAAAGGCGGGAGAAGTTTTTCTTTAAAAAAACGATTTCTGTATTCTTTTTTAAATATTTTCTGTATTGAAAATAATGAATTTGTAAATTGCAACGTATCATTATTATTATTATTACTATTATTATTATTACATATCTTTACTGTATTTGTTGTCATATATATATATATATATATATATATATATGTGAATGTGAAGAGGGAAAAAAATAGGAATATCTTTATTAGAATCATGTATAGTTTGTTGTTGTTCTGTTATAAATTATACAAGGATATATATGATTTAGATTGTTTATCTGTACAATTATGTAAATGATCCTTTCGCAAGTTTTAATCTGCTTCTCATGTCTTTCTCTCTGTAGGTATATATATGTATGTGTGTGTGTGAATGTGAATGTGTATTTCTCATATTCTTCAAACTTTACAATTATGAATTATATTCAATAGAAGATTGTTTTATATTAGAGTAGGATTAATATATAAGAATTCTATATTGTTTAAATGAAAATAAATCAATTTTGGAAGACATTTTAATCACATGAATTAAATATCACGAAATTTCATCTACATCATCATCATCATCATCCACATCGACATCATCATCATCATCATTATCGACATCGACATCATCCACATCATCGACATCATCAACATCAATATAATACTATAGAATTAATGATTGTTCATTTTTAGCATCCAATAATATTGTGAATAAATCATTTTCATTACATTTTAATTGTTTATTAAATAATCCATTTAATCCTTTTGATATTTTATATTCATTATTTTCATTATTATTATTATTATTATTATTATTATTATTATTATTATTATTATTATTATTATTATTATATAATAAATCGATATTTTGTTTCATTTGAACTTGTTTCCATATATCATATTGAAAATGATTCCATGTTAAATCAAATTCACGACTCCATTCTAAAAATTCTGTTAACATAATACGTCGTGAATTAGCAGCAATTTTCTCTTGTGATATAAATGTATGATTTATATATTGATTATTATTATTATTATATTATTATTATTATTATGATGATGATGAGGAGGAGGAGGATTGTGATTGATTTTGAATTGTGTTGTTTCCATAGCAACAATATCAATAGCTTCATAAAATATATTTAAAAAATGTTCATGTAAACGTTGTAAACGTTGATTACGATTATATTTTATTATATTCCATTCATAATGATTATTTTTTATAATTTGATCATATATTTCATCATTTTTTATTATTATTGGATCAGTTAATTTTAATGCCATATATGTACTTAATAATAATGGATGATGAGCTAAAAAACTACCTAATTGTGATATATATGCATCAAGATATTTTAATATTGGATAAGCAAGTTGTTTATTATGATTATGATTATGATTATTATTACTATTATTATTATTATTATTATTATTATTATTATTATTATCAGTAGTATTAGTAGTAGTATTGATAAGTGAATAATCTATACTTAAATCTCCTAAAGCATTACTTAATTTAGTTAAATCTAAAACATGTAGAGAATTAGGTTCTGTTTGAAAATATATTAATTTTGTATTATATTTCTTATTTGATGTCGTTATGATTGATGATGATGATGATGATGATGATGATGATGATGATGACGAGGACGAGGACGAGAACGACAACGACAATGACGACGACGATGATGATGATGATGAAGATGATGATATTACACAATGGTCCCCATCTTTGTTATTATTATTATTATTGATTGAACACTGAAATGATAATTTTTCTAAATCATCAGTGAATTTATTGTTACTAATTGAAAAATGGTTATTTGAATGATTTAAATCTGTTGGGGTTTCTTGATTTAAATTGGTTGATAATAATGTTGATGATGACGATGATGCTGATGTGGTTGATAATGTGATGATGATGATGGTGATGTCATAGTTTTATTAACCAATAAGGAACAACCGATTAATAAAACAGGAACACAATCTGTAAATCGATTCTGAGAAGAAGAAAGAAACAATGAATGAAAATATTTCAAAAATAATATTTACTCAATAACTAATTTAATATGATGTTGTGCACATTGATTAAATAATAGTTCTCTACAAATTCACTTAGTGTTCTTTTACTTGTATCTTCCCATTGTTATTTTGGGATTGCAATGGATCAGACTCATGCACAAACAGGTGGTTATAAGGACTCAGTAGGTAAGTGGATAACGCGATGGCGTTTGAAGCGAATGGTACTGGGTTCGAGTCTCTGAGTACATCCAGCTGACGAGTCCCAAAAAGAGGACGAAACGCGCCTCCTGGATTCCACTGCTAGCCACTATTCATTTTTGCTTAATAATGTTCTATGTGTGCTTAATTGTTAATCCGATAATATGAATCATAGTTGTTTATGAACGAACAAGATTCAAGCTATAAAGAAAGCATCTACTTTACTTATTTAAAATACTGAACATTTAATCAGATATTTTGAAGCTAGCATAGTTATGCACTTCATCTTCGAAACCTATTTCACTTTACCTACTTACTCACTTAGGGCTATTACTCATTGTGAATTATCGGCCCCAGATCAGGATTTTTCAACCTATTCTATATCGTTCACTACAATTTCTAGGTTTTCCTAATTACAGTCCACTATTTTTACGTCCAATTCTAATTTCCAACTCAATGTGTTATTTGGCCTGCCTCCTCTCCTTTTTCTTGAAGAATTCAAGGTTAAGGCTTGCTCATGACGTAATCTTGTAGTATCCGTAATGTGTGGCCTATGCAACTTCATGGAAACATAATTTATTATAAGAATTCCTCATCATTGGATAAATCTGATAGCTGAATGCAAACCATTAAAATTGGCCTAGAATTTCTTTTATTTTAGTATTCTAATGAACGATGATGAAATTATCATAAATTTAAAGGCAGAACAGAGAAGTCAAGCCTAATCAATAATCTTCTTAAAACTTTTGTTCTCCATTTTACTGATAAACACATTTAAAAAATAATCAAATAAATAATATTAAAAGGGGTTTTGAGATTTGAGGTTCGAATCCAAAACATAGCAGTCTCGCGTACGACCGCTTAACCTCTAGACTACTGCGCTGGCCGACATCCAACAGTGTTAATGTTTAACTTCAACTAATTCACGAAATTAAACGACACATACACCATTGTCTTCAGTGAGTTACT
This sequence comes from Schistosoma spindalis, assembly GCA_946903255.1. NCBI lineage: Eukaryota > Metazoa > Platyhelminthes > Trematoda > Strigeidida > Schistosomatidae > Schistosoma > Schistosoma spindalis. The sequence continues at coordinate 87,898,123 of OX336420.1, forward strand.
ATCTCACAACAGACCCGTTTGAACTCCACTGATCACTATTTCTCACTAGAACATGAGGAAATACCACTTTAAACCAGTCACTAGTGATTATATGTTGATTAATATTAGAAAGGATTTTGTGTATATTATAGTAATTTTTTAATAGTTGAGATTACAAATCGTAGGTTTGAATCTCACTGATCCTCACTAGAACTCCAGGATATACCTCTTGGAGACCGTCACTAGTGAGCATATGTTGATTAATATCAGAAGGGGTTTTGTGGATATTATCATAATTTTAATAGTTGAGATCATGAGTCAATTGAAGCTAAACCAGTATAGAAAACCTAGAAGCACTAGAAGACCGTTTCGTCTTATAGTGAGACTCTTCAGTAGTGCTCATCTACGATCCCGCCTCTCGAGGCTCGAACCAAGGACCTGTCAGTCCTGCACTCGAGCGCTTAACTGTTAGATCACTGATCCAACATCATATAATTGTCCATTCCTTACAGTGATAATATAAAACATCATTGATAATTGTATCAAAACATTTCAACTCATAACTTACTTTAGCTATCCATAACATATCATCCCACGTTAAATATAGATCATTCATATCATTCAATACATGATTTTTATTGTTTTCTCTTTCATTTTGTAATAATCCATGAATAGGATTCAATTCATTATAATATTCATTAGTTGAAATACAAATATTCGATTCATTAATGTTTTGATTATTATCCTCATATTCATGATGATTGTTGTCATGACTACTTGACAAATATCCTGTTTTATTATTATTATTATTATTATCTTTTATAAGATCACCTAATAATGACATGGCAAATACTGATATACGACGTAGGAATAAATCACTCCATAGATTAGCTATTGTAAGACACCATTTCAATGTAGGATATTCAGTGATATCTAAATTTAAATCAAGTTGTTCAGGATTTGGAATGATAAATCCATTTTGCCATAGATTTAACCATGATTTATTTACTTTATTTAAATTGATTGGAATTGTTATTGTATTTTTATTATATAATTGATCTAAATATAAATGATAAGATAAGAAATTTTTTTTATAATTAATATCATTCAGGTGAGACTATAATTTATGGACGACCTTACAGTGACGGTAAACAGACCATGAAAGTATCTACTTAGTAACTAGGATCAAATGAAGATGATAAACCAGTGTGAAAAATGAGAATTATCATTTACAGTTGATGGTTAGGGTTAGGATTTAGATTTAGAGTTTTCATGATGAACTGATATTAGCTATAATGCAAAAACGGTAGTGTGACAAATGGATAAATGAATTTCGGGCCAAAATATAAAACTTGTTATCTTTTACTTGATTAGTTCGTCCATACATTATAGTCTTGTCAAGATTAAGTTTGAAACTGAACTGTATAAAGTGGAATTTTTTAAAAGAGTAGTATCATTATCGTTTCCTCTTCTAGCTTGATTTACAGACAGAAGATTGTGAAGTAACGAAAACATGTGCCCAGTGTTAAATGTTATGAACATGTAAACGTAAATTTAAAATAATCTATTGTGTCATTGAGTAAAAATAAAGAGAATTCATCCATGAAACCAGTTAATTAAGCCGTATTATATAATCAAGATGGCCTACTTGAATATCTGGGCTAACTGTTTCAGCAATTGGATATTTCAACAAGTTCTTTTTTCCCCTGTTTGTTTTAACATAACACTATGCCTATTAGTCGCATAACCTATTTAGGTACGTTTGTGAAATGTTTACGACATTTCTCTATACAAGTTACAAAGGATTCCAATCAGAGTCGTCGTGGTTGCCGATAATATGAATGTCAATTCCTGAATTGCTAACATCTAACTGTCGATCACTCAACATTTATTGCAAGGAGCGATCAATAAATAAGAAACGGAAACTTTTTGAAATACTTTGTGTTGAGGATTCTATATCGCACCAAAAATAGAATATTTAATAAAGCTAGTAATAATAACAACAATAGTAATAAGTACAAATGTTTAGCTTAAGTAAATGATTTCGTCGAAAAGAAAATTTTCTGTTTATTTTAAACGTCTATTTATTAATAAAATGTTTGCCTACTAATAAGTAGTAAAAATAGATAAGCAAAATATTATGGCATTTCAATATTCATACCGAAATGTTATAGGCTGCGGCCATCCGTTAGAATTTTAACGTGCTCTGTCTATTGGAGTGGAACTACCGTTAACTATTCCATTTCCAGCTTTAACATTAACAGTAATAATAAATTTTTCACATTTTACATGTCTTGATTCGCTCCATTGAATATATTCGCTGTAGATTGTTATGGATAACCTTAGTCGTTCGTATTTGATAAAATTTATACTACAATATTCATCACTTAGCAACTGATTAGACTGAAAAGAGACTGAAGGTGAAAGGTACAATGCAATAAGTGCATATTGGAAATGTTCCGCGTAACATTAACCATATATACTAAGCGGTAAATATCTGCATTATAAATCTGGTTTTTGGAGAAGTATCATTATTTTTGGATCTAATTAAAACAACTCTGTTCATTATCTGATCAGTAAGTTATTAGATACTAATTAAACTTGATGATTCTTTAAGCTGAGAATTCACATTATTCGGAAGTGGGAGATAAGAACATAATAGACATTATAGAACATTACTAGACTAAATGAACATGAATTCGATTACATTTGCAGTTATGAGTATAAACTACTAAGAACATTTAAATTTCCATCTAACTATCTAATTTTTGTTTTAATATATCATTGATAATCACTTGTACTCTTATAGTTATTAATCATTGAGTAATGTTGATCATATGTATATATGATAGAAATGAGAACTTGATTTGTATAGTATTACTTTATACATGATCTTAATTTCACTTATCAATCTGATCTGAGATCAATTTGGATCAGCACAAATCACATTACATCAATTGATAATAGGATAACTTACTTTTATTTTGAAAAATATCAGACATTCCATCCATTTTATTATCATTTTTGTTTAGATCAGTAAAAATCTGAAAGAAAGAATGAGTAAATAAAAAAGTACTTTGTAACACTAATTTCAATGATGAGCTTTTAATGTATTAGTAACCCATTTAGTTGGATACTGATCAACACTGTTAAAGAGTGATAATATTAAATTAACTAAACAGATTAATAGAGATTGATTATGTGTACAGTGATCTTAAATGCTGTTAGAAGTCTTCCCTTAAACTAAGAGATTAAAATCGTTTCATATCTTTCTTTCTACGAACTAATTCTTCCTTCCTGTACTATCTCCTTATATGCAATCTTTCTTTTATATATTATCACCATTGAGTTAACTACTTGTATGAATTTGATGTTCATCTTGTTGTGCTAATAAGGTATGGGAACTTGAATTGATGCATATATGTACCTGATCCTATGTTGTAGCTGACTGATTAATTGGTTGAAACAGATTAACATATATGTTGTAGGATCCGATACATGTATCGCGACTAAACTTTCCAAACATTGCATCAGTTTAAAGAAAATACAAAGAGGACATGGTAATTGAAGCTAAAAACAGAACAATGGAAATAATACTAGTAATAGTCACAATCATAGATTATAATAAACATATTGGGAACATACTTCTAAAGAGTGATTCAAATTAAAAATGTAAAAAAAATATGGAATGAAGAATGAACGGATATTACTTCGACAGCATTCATATAAGGATTCAGTGATTTTAAAGGAATAATAACTCATCCATGTTTGGTCTAGGCTTTTTCAACCTACCCAGATACTAGCCAGTGTACAAGGCTAGAGTAGGATATAGTTGAATATGCCGTAAAGAATATTTTTTTTATAAAAGGTAGGATAAATGAGCCATTAGTACATGACGAGAAAATCTTGAAAAGTGTTGTGATCAACTCAATAAATTACTTAACTTGTACTGGTAACATTTATGTAACAATCTTAAACAAGGATTCCAATTTCAAGTGAATCAACAACTACCTCAGGATTATAGATATACCTTGCTAACAATCCATATGTTATATAAAATGTAAGGTTAAGAAGGTTTTCCTATTGATTTCATTAATTCACCAAACAAATCATAGTATCCTGCCATCAATTGTAACAGGATTATAAACAATGATAGTTTTGCTATCTAAGATAATAAATGAAAATTTATTTCACTTCTAAACGATAAGTCCATGAGGTTGATTTCAATAGATTTTTAAAGATTATAGAATTTCAATGGTTAAGATCATGAGTCGATTGAAACTAGACCATCATAGGGCCCCCAAATGCCCTGGTACGGCTGAGAGTAGGGAGAGTCCGCTCTTCCTCTCTAAATGCTCTCACATGGTCACGCGTATACAGCCTCTGCCAGGGAAGTCCTACTCACTGCATTCTCGTGGCATTACTGTTGTTTACGAAAATAAGAGGACAAAAAGCGAATGTCTGGCGCTTTAACCGGATCCCAAACCAATGGTTCACATGGGCTCCAGTATCCTGAGGTAACAAATGACGTACGAACCAATCGTTGGTCACCGGCTACCATGGGACTGCATCTCCTCACGATGCTCCACTGCCTTGTGGGTCAGACTTTCAGGTCGAAGGCTCGAGGTGTGGCCCCCTAAGAAAACCACCTGCTTCGGTTTGAGCACCCGTGCAGTATCACAGCCCTCACACATATCAAATGAGATATGTGTGGCGCATATATATTTGGTGCCTCCTTGTACCAATATCTATGTGTTAAAATAAATAAATAAATAAGACCATCATAGGAAACCGGGAAGCACTGGACGGCCGTTTCGTCCTATTATGGGACTCCTCAGCAGTGCGCACCCACGACCTCGTCCCTTGCGAGATTATAGAATTCAGATTTATGATAGATAGATAGATAGATAGATAGATAGATGTGTGGATAGATAGATAGATGTGTGGGTAGATAGTTAGTGTTTCCTATTTATACAAACTTATTTTCAGGTTGAAGGAAATAAAAAGAATGAACAGTCACAAAAAAGAAAGTGAATTTCCTTTTTATCTTGAAGAATATTCATATATAAACTAAATGATTCATGAAATAAACATAGAGCTGTTTAGTCACAAAAGATTATAATACTAAGTTAACAGACAGTTTCCATTCAATTTTGTCATTCATATAGTTCTAATTGATGATTTAAAAGTTTATTTTTACAATGAAATGAGTATTACTACTGATTGATAGACATCATTCATATCGGTATGCTTATTGTTTATCACCTATTATTTAAACGTTTATACAAACATACACCCCTATTATTCATTATTCATCTTTGTATTTTCTTTTTACAAATTTTGATTAGATAATAACCGGTTATGAATACGGAAGAACATCTGAAACTCAAAATAACTTTTAATCAACAGTAAAGTCAAAATTTCCAATACAAATGTTAACATAGGTCTACTGTATGAGGCGGAATCTTGGAAAAAGACGAAAACCATCATACAGAAAATACAAATGTTTATTAGTAGGTGTCTACGCAAAATACTTTTGATCCGTTGGTCAGATACAATCAGCAACAACCTTTTTATGGGAAAGAAGAAACCAGATTCCAGTGGAGGAAGAATCTCTGGAATTGGATAGGACACACATTGAAGAAATCACCTAACTGCGTCATAAGTCAAACCCTCACATGGAATCCTCAAGAGGAAGACTAAAGAACACATTATGACGAAAAATGGAGACAGACATAAGAAGAATGAATATTAATTGGATATAACTAGAAAGATAGGCTCAGGACAGAGTAAGTTGAAGAATGTTGGTCGGCGACCTATCCTCAATTGGGACTAACAGGCGTAAGTAAGTAAGGTAATAAATACTCTTGATAATCAAAGTTTACTTTTATAAGTTCATGAATGTCTGGTAGCAGAAGATTGGAAAGATCAAGTAAAGAAGGACGGGGATAGAAAGCAATTAGCATAGAAATACAAGAACAATGAAGTCCGAGACAACTATTGAAAATTTTGTAAATTAAGTATTATAGTATGGTTTTTCTATTTTACCAAGTAACTCTGTAATTATGTCCAAAATGTTACTTAATGTGAAATAGGATGAGACAGGCATAGCATTGTGTCATAAATGATTGTAGAGGTTGGATTCCACTTCAAGTTATACGTGTACAGAATCGAAGAGCTTCACTCGGTGTTGTTCTACATGTATCTTCCCATTGTTACTTAGAACTGCAATTGATCAGTATATATGTCTACTGTGTGTACTGTCTCAATATAGCCATAAGTCACAAGCTTGATAAGCAAAGATTAATAATAGCTAGCAGTGGAATTCAGTTTCACGCGCATTTCTTCCTATTTACGACTCGTCAGCTGGATGTGCCTATATCCTAGAGTTGATATTCACTCTTGAACTCTAACCCCCTACCGTTCGCTTCAAACGCCATCACCGTTATCCACTTAGTTACTGAGTCCTGATAGTCACTATGATTGTACAGCTTTAATAATGAAGTCACTGAAAAAAAACAGAATACTTCGCTCAACTAATCAGTCTTATAAAAAAAATCATCAGTTATTGAAGATATTAATTCATTAAAGCTCTATTCAGATTTGATCATAACAAATCATAACAATCTAAGATTATGATAGATTCATTGTATCTAACATAACATACAATATTTACCATTCAACTCGATCACATCCTACTGTTTTATAATACTAGTTAATAAAAATTCTAGGGATATCATCTTGAAATGAAAAACTTCATATTCATTTAACAAGATCAAATCTCAATATATTGTCTGTCAAGAAATACAACAGGATTACGTAACATGATTTTATGTTAACTCAGTAGGAAACCAGCTAGTTAGATTGTAATATAAAATGAAAACAAAAATAAATGGTAATGGTAAAATCAAAATTGAGATGACTTGATTTCATATAGTAAATGGTTTTGAATTGTCATAATTGTCACCTTAGAATGAATGAATGTAAATAACATTTCAAATATAAATTATACAATTTTTTATATTTTTAAAATGAAATTGTCTTATTACGGCATACAATGGACAGCTCAGAACCAATTAGACGATTTGGACTTTGCAGATAACCTAGCTTTCATATTGCATACACACGAATAAATGCAGATAAAGAAAGCCAGCGTAGCAGCAGTCTCTGCATCAGTAGGCCTCAACATACACAAGGAGAAAACCATGGTCCCCAAATACAACACGGAGAACACCAATCAATCCAATCATTCTTGATGGCAAAACTTTGGAAGATGTAGAATTCTTCACATACCTGAGAAGCATCATCGATGAACAAGGAGGTTTAGGTGCAGACGTAAAGGCGAGGATTGACAAAGCAACGGCCGCATTCCTTCAATTAAAGAACATATGGAACTCAAAACAACTGTCTATCAACCAATATCAAAGTCAGAATGTTTAATACCAACGTCAAGACAGTTCTACTGTACGGAGATGGAAGTTGGAGAACTACAACAACCACCATCAAGAAGGTACAAGTATTTATCAATAACTGTCTACGCAAGATACTCAATATCCATTGGCCAGATACCATCAGCAACAGCCTTTTGTGGGAGAGAACAAACCAGCTTCCAGCTGAAGAGGAAATTAGGAAAAGATGATGGAAATGGATAGGACATACATTGAAGAAATCATAAACTGCATTACGAGACAAGCGCTAACTTGGAATCCTGAAGGGAATCGGAAAAGTGGGTATTTCAATACAACTTAATAGCCGACTATAAAGTCTGTTCTTAAATTTCTCGTCAGGATTTATGATTATCGAAGTCCACCTATGTTGGCAGTAAGAAAAATATATCTGTTAATAACGAACGATAGTTAAACTGTAAATCAAATTATTGAATATTATTGATATTATGAACCGATATAAGTTGGGCATCAACCGAAAACGAGAAGGTACAGTACAAGTGTCTTGTCATATTGTGAGACTCCTTAGAAAAGTGAATCCATAACCACATCACAAAGGACAAAACTCAGGGCTTTCGGTTTAGCAAGAAGGTTCAGTCTCCAAACCTCTAAACCGAAATGCAATAGTGTACATAACTAACTCCAACGAGTTCCCAATACTTTCAGATCATCTGCCATTTTATTCTGTGGCTAACAGACAACATTTAACTCTACTGTTCATAGCTTCTCATTAGGATCCCAGGAGTATATATTTTTCTTAAAACAAATAAATATATTGAGATGTAGTCTTAGTAATAACGATCTATTGAATCACAAAATTATCATAGTCGTTATGACCAGAAAATAGTGTTTTTTTACTTGATTACTAAGTGTGAACACTAAGACTGCAATGCAATTACAGCCAGCTGATAAATTCAACACCGAATGAAGTTGGTGTCCTTGATCTTACTAACTCACTACTAACTACAATCTATATATTTCATAAAACGTGTAACAAAATAGTTACATCGAATCAATCTACACAGGATACATCTCTGCCAGTAAAAAATGATGACAATCCTGTGCTGAATGTTAACAATCCAACCATTTAATCCCTTAATAACAGTAATCTAAGTATCATATCCAATGAAGAATTTATAAGTTATCTGAACTCATTAGCTCAGTGTATGTGTGGCCATTTTAACTGAAAGGTACCAGATTTGATACGACTGGATCATGAAGACGTCAACTTCTGAAGGGTAGCACCGGATACAGTGGACATCTAGGATGCAGTTGGAAAAGACGACCGGTGTAGCAGCAGTCTCAACAGCAGTAGGTCTCAACGTACATAAACGGAAAAGCAAGATTCTTCGATACAACACAGTATGCACCAATCCAATCATGATTGACGGAGAAGATTTTGAATATGTAAAAACCTTTACATATCTGGGAAGCATCATTGATGAACATGGTGGATCTGATGCAGATGTGAAGGCGTGGATCGGCAAAGCACGAGCAGCATATTTAGAAGTGAAGAACATCTGGAACTCAAAACAATTGACAACCAACACCAAGGTCAGGATTCTTAATAAGAACATCAAGATAGTTCTACTATATTGGGTGGAAACCTGGAGAACTACGAAAGCCATCATCCAAAAGATACAAGTGTTTATTAACAGTTGTCTACACAAAATTCTTTCGATCCGTTGGTCAGACACAAACAGCAACAACCTATTATGAGAAAGAAGAAACCAGATTCCAGTGGAGGAAGAAATCAGGAAGAAACGCTGGAAATGGATCGGACACACATTAAGGAAAGCATTCAACTGCATCACAAGACAAGCTCTCACACGGATTCTTCAAGGCCAAAAGAGAAGAGGAAGACTAAAGAATACATTACTCCGAAAAATGGACATAGACATGAGAAAAATGAACAAGAATTAAATGGAACTGGAAAAGAAGGCTCAAGACAGAATGGTTCGGAGAATGCTGGTCGTTGGCCTATGCTCCATTAGGAGTAACAGGTATAAGTAAGTAAGTAAGTAAGTAAGTAAGTAAGTAAGTAACCAGATTTGAGTCTCATTATGAACATTAACACTGATATCTACATTCCTCTACACGACATATATCATAAATAGGATGAAACTTTTGTCTTAGATTCCAGTAAAAGCATAATTCTATCTATTCTATAAATAGTACTTTATATTACTTTTTTGATTAACTTACTTGTTCACATTTTGTTTGTAATTCTTGTTTATTTGAATTCATTTGATGGTGATTCAGATTTGGCCATGAATCATTATTATTATTATTATTATTATTACTATCGGGATTACTTATTACTGGATAATCATTGGATAATTTACTTTCATTCAACAAAAGTATATTATTTAAATCAACCGGTATGATGTAATTATTATTATTATTATTATTACCATTTTGTTCAAATTGTAAAGATTTAATAGAATTAACATCTAATTGTAGTTCATTGCATCTAATTGAAATCGATGACGATGATGATGATGACGACGACGAAGAAGATGATGATGATGATGATGATGAGGAGGAGGAGGAGGAGGAAGAGGAAGAGAACAAGGAAACAGAAGAAGATGGTAATAATGGAGATAATTCACTTGACAATGAATTCATTGTACTATTTAATGATACATCAAATGATAATTTATCATGATTATTTATTGAAATACATTCTAATGATTGATTTATTGAATTATTATGACTATTACTATTATTATTGTTGTTTGAATACGTTGATAATAAAGATTCATTTTGTTGTGTATTGATTATCGGTATTGTGAATTGTTCATCTATTGATGAAGTATTCCATAATGATGTAACATTTGAATGTTGACATATTTCTGATAAACCATTTGTTATATTCGATATATTAGATATCATTGATGTATCAGTTGTAAACATTAAACTAGATGTTATACATGGTGAAACAATTGAATGATCATTTATAAAATTGCACATTAAATTATTTTTAGATAGATTATTATGTAATATTGTTGCCGATGATAAAGATGTTGTTGTTGTTGTTGTCATTGTTGGTGTTTGTGGTGGTGGTGGTGTTGTTGTTGTTGTTCTTGGTGGTGGTGGTTGTGGTGGTAGTGTAAAAGGTAATGGTGATAAAATTTTCGAAGGTACTTTTAATTGATTTGTACTTTCTTGTTGTTCAATGAATTGATTAGAATCAGTTAGTAGAATGAGGTCATCTAGTTTTTTTTTTATTTATGAGAGTAAAATAATTATTCAAATGAAATTTACTTTATTAATATATTGAATATAATATTAATTAATAAATAATTGATTTTATTCAAGAGGTACAATAATTCGTCATGATAGTCATAAACATTAAGTTGGTAACGTCATTGTTCTCTTTAAACTTTTCTGACCGAGAAATTTTGGGTTAAGTAATTATTAAGGCTTAAGCATTCGCGTACAAGACCAAAGGTACTAGGTTTGAATCCTGAGAGCAAGATCGTAGATGTGCACTATTGAGGAATCATATATTAGGACGAAACGGCCGTCTAGTGCTTTCAGGGTTTTCATGGTAGTCGAGATTTAATTGACCCACGAATTCAACTAGTAAATTATTAAAGAGTCATAAATGCTGTTTTCTGGCAATTTATTTCTTTTCTCTACACATATAATTAGGAAATTATATCAAATAACAAACTATTGATTAACAAAAAAGCATTACATAATGAGATGGTAAAGAAGATTTGTAACTTAGGTGGATGATTTTGATGGAGTTTTGTTCTCTGAGCTCGATAGTAATGCTCAGAGAACAATGAGTGAATGTTAATTCAATGTCAATTTTTCTGGGTCACTGACCAATTTCCTATTATGAAGCATTGATTGTGTAATGTTTATGTAATCTGTTTCATTATAAACACTAAGTCATAAAAGCCTTAATTAGAATAATATTTCATATATACATATACCTATTGCTTTATATTAGAACCAAGCCTGATGAGGATCTAATTGAACACTAATTAGTTTATAGTTTTCATTTGATTCTTGGAGAATTTTCCGAGGGGTTATCAAGGAATCTCAAAATAATAAATACCCCTGAAAACAATTATACCAATCTTATATTCCATTATTTATAAACAAATTTATTATCATTAAAAGGGGTTTTATGGAGATTTTTTAGAAATTTCAGTAGTTAAAATCATAAGTCATTTGAAGCTAGACCACAATGTGAAACTTGGAAGCACTGGATGGCCATTTCTTCCTAGTATGGGACTCCTCAGCAGTGCGCATCCACGATTCCGCTCCCCACGCGATTCGAAAACAGGACCTATCAAACTTGCGCGCGAACGCTTAATCACTAGACCACTGAGCCGGCCGGCATCCAACGGTGTTAATGTCTAACTTCAAATGATCCACGTAGTTGAGCGACCGTACACCATTGTCTTCAGTGAGTTGATACCTCACAACAGGCCTGGTTGAACTCCACTGGTAACAGCTTCTCAATAGAACTCCAGGAAATGCCTCTTGAAGTCAACCACTAGTGAGCAGATGATTATTATTAGAAAGGGTTTTGTGGATATTGTTTAGAATTTTCAATAGTTGAAATCATGAGTCAATTGAAGCTAAAACTTCGTGGATTGGTTGAAGTTAGACACCGTTGGATGCCGGATAACTTAGTGGTCTAGTGGTTAAGCGCTCGCGCGCGAGACTGATATGTCCCGGGTTCAAACCTTTCGGGGAGCGGAATCGTGAATGCGCACTGCTGAGGAGTCCCATATTAGGATGAAACAGGCATCTAGTGCCTCCATGTTTTCCATGGTGGTCTAGGTTCAATTGACTCATGATTTCAACTATTGAAATTTATTATCAGTTTCTTTAAAAATCTACTAACCTAAGTGATTGATATCGTTCAAAGTGCTGAAGTCCACATTTTGGTGGTGGTGGTGGTGGTGATGATGATGTTCTGCGTAAAGTAAATCCGATGAAGGTTGCTTACCATCATCATTATTAATAATTCCTGTGTTTGTTATCGTTGTTATCTTGGTAGTTGTAACAGTATTGCCTGAAGTGACTTTTACCATAGCTACCGACGCTTCTGTCAACGCCGTCGTAGATGGTATGATAAGAGATGATGTTGATAGTAATGGTGATGACGTAATACAGTCAACATTGTTTATAGTAGTTTTATTATTGTCTTCATTTTCCGATGATGTTTTCCAATCAGTTAAATTGATGTCGCCATATTTATTATTTTGACATGAATTTGGAATGATTAAACTATTGAAATGAAAAACTGTATCTGCTGGAAAATAATTAGTTGCTATGGTAGTTGTTATTCTAGGACTTGTCCTATCACTTGTATTACTATTAGTATTGTTATCAGTAATTATTCCAGTGGATACTGAATTTATACTTAAGTCTTTATCAAGATTATTTGACGTAATTGAATAATGAACATTATTTAAAATATTTGATGTATTCAATGATGGACTTGATGTTACGCACATAATATAATCATTTAATTGATCATCACTAGTCACTTCTTCTTCATATTGTTGACGTTGTTGATGATGAAGGGAACGAGGTGAAATAGAAGTTGAATGATGATAATGATGTTGCTGATGAGGATTAAGGATTGAAGAATATGAAGAATCTGAAAGGGTTTTTACTGAATCATTTGAGTTCATGTTGAATCTTTTCAAATTAATTGATTTTTCCATACAGCTTACATTGTTATCTTTATTATTATTATTATTACTATTACGATTACTATTACTATTATTATTATTGTTGTTGATATCTACAGGTTGATGTTCAGTTAAATGAGGCTTCAATTCTTTTACTTTATTTTTAGAAAATTTATCAGGATTTAAACGGTATTTTATGCGATGATTAGAATTAATAATTGTATTATTAACATTACTACTATTATTATTATTATTATCATTGTCATTATTATTATGAAATGTAGTACTATTGATATTTGTTGACCATTGTAATGATTCAGAAGATTGTAAGTGTTGTTCATGAACAATAGCTGCACGTGGAACTTTATCCAACCATCGTGGTTTACTTCCATCTTCTAAATAAGCATAATTTAATCAATGAAAAATTAGTGAGTAAAATGATAATAATAATAATAATAATAATGAATATACTTTTGTTATATCCCTATAAGTAGAAAAATTGTATTTCTGGCGACGTTTCGTAACTTGATGTAAACGACTTCTTCAGAGTAAACAAGTAACTGAACAGTATAAAGAAAATAATGCAGAATATTTTGGGTACATCAAAATCATAATTATTCAGACCCATTCCGCATTGTTTTCTTTTATACTATTTAAACTTGGGCTAATTTAGTGTCGATTATTTATTTCCTTTGAAGAAGCAGTTTACATTAGGCTACGAAACATCGTCAGAAATACAATTTTTCTACTCATGGGGATGTAACCAAAACATATATTCATTATTAATTTTCTACCCAATGGTCAATTTATTTGAAAATGTCAAGTTCAATCTTGGCATAGATACTTATAGTAAGAATAATAAAAATATTAATGAAATTCTCCATTTCATTCCAAAACAACTCAATCAGATGATTTTCTGATAATCTTTTTTAGACTTCAAATAAACTTGTCAAGACTATAATTTATGGACGACCTTTCGGTGACGCTAAACTGACCTTGTGAGTGTCCAACTAATAACTATGGTTAAATGAGGGTTATAAACCAGTTTAAGGAATTAAAATTATGATTTACAGTTGATGGTTATGGTTAAGAATTAGACTTGGCGTTTTCATCAAGAACTGACATCAGCTATAATGACAGAACTGTATTTGTCCGAATAGATGAGTGAATTTTGCGCCAAATTCCGAGATCTGTCAGTTTATATCTGATTGGTTCGTCCATAAATTACAGTCTTGGTGAAAGTGATCAAACCAAAGATCTACACCAGAACAGAGTTTAATTGAGAATGATGGTAGGTAGCTTATGCTCCTCCACGATAGATAACAGGTGTAAGTAAGTAAAGATCTACAAATTATGCAAAATATTTCACATCATTTAGTCAGTGAATTAGGAATTAAACAATGTTCAGTATCATTAATGGATGTAAATTGAAATTTCTTCGCATGATCATATTGAAAATCAAGAACGACTGAACAGCTTTTCCATCTCAGTATGGAATTCCACAACGCACTTCATTAAAAACTCCACTCCAGCTGAAGACGCTAACCTTTTAATCACTAAGTTGACATCAAATGATTTACATTTGAAACTACCGTCGGTTCACTATGTTAAGCGACTATCCTTTGTTGTTACTGGTGATTTTTATTTCGTGAAATGTTTAAATTTCACCAGTTCCAACATACTAGAACTTGTTGAATTATCTTTTGAAGCAAACTGTTAGTAAGCTCATGATGATCTTGCAATGTAGATGACTAGGAATATTGAATCTTCAGAAATACAAATCAACAAAATACTAAGAACCATACAGATCATGTAATGATAAACTGTGACTGTACTTAGAAAGTTAATCCCAAATAGTGGACCGTTGTCTGAAACTGTGGTCTACTTATTTAAATGTTAATGTTTCAGTGGATGTGAATGAAATAATCGTGTTGATAAAAGTAAAACAGTTTAAAAACATACTGAAGGAGAATTTTTAGGGTTGAATAGTTTTAAATGTTTCATTTTACTTACTTTTACGAACTTGTATAAGGTCAGGTCTCATACCAACTCGAAAACATTGTTTTAATCTACACGATGGACACTCACGACGAGTAGTCGGTGTGATTACATGTTCTCCAGATTTCGCTGTACATGTTAATTCCTAAAAGAAAACAAGATAAATAATAATTTTTCACGTAAAATGACATAGCTGGAATTATCGGAAGGGGTTTTGTGGAGATTTTAGTAATTTCAATAGTTGAAATCATGGGTCAATTGAAGACAGACCACCATGGGTAACCTGGAAGCACTGGACGGCCGTTTTGTCCTAGTATGGGACTCCTCATCAGTGTGCATTCACGATCCCGCTCCTTCCCAGCGAGATTCGAAAACAGGACCTATCAGTCTTGCGCGCGAACGCTTAACCACTAGACCACTGAGCCGGCCGGCATCCAACGGTGTTAATGTCTAACTTCAAATGATCCACGTAGTTGAGCAACCGTACACCATTGTCTTTAGTGAGCTGATATCTCACAACAGACCTGGTTGAACCCCACTGGTAACGACTGGAATTGCATTTGTTTGTTTGTGTAACCATGATTGAGATTAAAATCTCTAAATTAATTACAAAAATATATCAAATAAAGTCAAAGTATAAAGAAATGAAGAAGACAGGAGTAGAAGTAGAAGAAGCGAACATCTATGAAATCCAAGATGTATGTTACAAGTTATACAAGATTTATGAAATGAATGTAAATAAATTCATTACTGATAAACAATCATCAGTCATTAAAACATTTCACGCTTAGTAAAGTGTTGATCATTGTAATTCAGTAGATATGAATTCATTCAATTGATTTGTGTTTATCTTATTCCAAGTTAAAGTGTTGATAACGGGTTTTAAAATCCCACTATATATAAAGATAAAATCATCAATCCCAGTTTGTTACACTATATGATTGAAAGAAAAGGTGGTGAGTGATAGATGCAAGTCGATAGGGGGCGAAGACATGAATACGAAGAGTAGAACCAGTAACTCTGATGATATACGTGATCGATACTAAGATATTTACATATTCTCGTAAGACACAATCAGTTATTTCATTCATATTTACAGTGTCCTAGATTATTCATCTTTTACAATCTGATTGATAAATAACATAATCTCTGTAGGTTTAATAGTTTTATCAATTGATTTGCTTCAAGTAATTAAGGGGTTTGATCCAAATCTCAACATTGTTCACTTAGTGACTTTAACATAGGAGTGAATGATACTAAATACATCTATACTTGACTACCTATAGCACATCGATTATACTTTCTGGTCATGTCGTAAAACCAAAGGATAAAAAGAAGGTAAATGTCATAAAAGGCTTTTTAATAATAGGTAAATAACAAGATAATCAACTTGGGTCTTAGACCTATTCTTTCCTTTAAAGAGACTAAAATTAGAAGCGAACACCATCGGAATGCTTTAACTTTTGAAATATGAATAGGGAATAAATCGTAATGAATCCTTATAAATCTTGAAACTGTGAATTGTATACAAAACGTATTCACTTCACTTTTTCATTGATATCACCTAGTTGAGACTATATTAACATAATCCATATACGTGTACTTATCAAAGAAATATTTCTTATAACATAATTCATAATAGAATTGAATACTTCAATTGTCTTCGGTTCTAATCAAATTTCTTACGTCCCAATATTCTAACAATTCAATGTTCGGTTTATTGAAAAAAGTACTTGAAATGGCCTTTACCTGAATTTCAATAGTTTTTGTCTAATCAGTTACAAGAAAGTATTGGTTACAACATTATTTTAAAGGATAGAAAGGAAATGTACCATCGACAAACTGGAAGTAGAATTAATGAACGTGGAAAAATGTCTAAGCGACAACTTTTACACACAAAAGTTTATTGACAAATATAAAAATTACAAAGAAAACAAGACGGAAATAATTACAGTCAATAAAAGGCCATTATCTATAGATCTTAACTTCATTGGTGATGATATCACAGGAGACTGAATACTGCGCTAGCCAGAACTTATCAGGTGGCTAAACTTTTTATTCTCTATAAAACAACATATTCAAAAGTCGACAAGCACCCCTTTCATGTTATCTCCAACTGTATTTATAAATTTACGTGTACCTGCCACATCTCAGATTTTTTTGAACATGTTCCAAAAAGGTAGAAAGACTCTAAACAGTGCAACCACCAAACATCTCTTTGATACAGGACATCAGGTAGATACCTTGAAATCCCTTATAGTGATTAGTAAGCAGCCAAACTCCAGTCTTCTAAAGTTTGCTGAACTGTACTTATTCCTAACAATGTTTACTTGTTTCTAGCCTTTTGAACTGTTGTCATAATTAGTGATGTAGAATATTCTTTCACATAAGGTATGTATATTTACAATATTCAGTCAATTAGTTTCATTTACACCCAAGATATACTTTACGAATATGTCTTCAATATAACTTCCAACTAAACCCATTCATGTAAGTAATTTAAAACTCATTATCTAATTATGATTCTTAAATATCACAGGTTGTAAGCAGCTGATGAGAACCAGACGAAATAAGAATGAATTCATGCTATTATGCTAGAATGTTTGTTCTTGCTCTTCTCAAAATGATAAAAAGAACTATGTGTATGACAATTCTAACTGTTAACCTCGTAGAAATAAAGATGTACATCTTTTGGACGTGTTCTCACGAGGCAGGGTTGTGGACGCGCACTGCTGGAAAGTCCCATACTATGACGAAACGGCCATCCAGTGGTTCTAGACTTTCCATGGTAGTCTATCTTCAATTGTCTTATGATCTCAACCATTACAATCACTAAAGTATTCACAAAAAACCCTTCTGATATTAATCATAATTAATTAATGTCAAAAAATAAATAACTGATTTTTTTTCAAGTAAATATCAGGTAAACAGAATTGTTGTTACATATACATCTATGATTTTTATGACACTAACCCTAATCGAAACCAAAGTGGTGTACGTAAGCAGGTTCTTTTAGTAGTGTTATGTAGTAACATTTGAAGGCAATTGTTTATTATTATCATTTATTTATTTGAACACATAGATATTGGTACAAGGAGACACCAAATACATATGCGCCACACAAATCTCATTTGATTTGTGTGAGGGCTGTGATACTTCACGGGTGCCCATACCGAAGTACGTTGTTTTCTTAGAGGGCCACACCCGAGCCTTTGACCTCAAGGTCTGACCCACAAGGCAGTGGAGCAACGTTAGGAGATGCAGTCCCATGATAGCCGATGACCAATAATTGATTCATACTCCATTTGTCCCCTCAGGATCCTAAAGCCCATGTGGACTATTGGTTTGGAATCAGGGTTTTTCAACCCTCCTAGGTGGATCCTCTGTATCAACCAATATGGTTAAGGCACCAGAGATTCATTTCTTCTCTTTCAATTCTGTAAAAAATACCCCCGCCACGAGAAGGCAATGAGTAGGACTTCCCTGGTAGTGGTTGTATGCACGTGGCCATATGATAGCATTTCTAGTCGGTCGGAGAGCTGACTCTCCTCATCCTTGACCTTACCCGGGTATTTATCATTATTTATACCATTATTATCATTATTGTTACATTCACTAATACGGTGAATTCAACAAAAAAAATTAATTTCAATGACTTAGTTATACTATTTACCAGAAATTATCTTTATTTCGTAAGAAAATAAAGTTTTATTACTAAAAGCATCATTTTTAACTAATTGAATAGTTACATTTTTATTGTAAAGAAGGTTCCATAAAATTGACAAGTTCATTTTGGATGACATCGTGTTTAAATAATAATTAATAATAATAATAACAATCAGTCAGCTACAACGTAGGACTAGGCACATATGTACATCGGTTCAAGTTACCATACCTCATCAGCACAACAAGATGAACACTGAATTCATAGAAGTAGTTGGCACTATATGTTAGCAACATATAAAAGAAAAATTACATATAAGAATATATTACAGGAATAAAGAATTAGTTTGTAGAAAGAAAGATATAAAGCAATTTTAATCTCATAGTTTAAGAGAAGACAAAGTATGTATACACTTACGCCATTGTGATTGATTCTGAGCCATGTCACACAGAGTCTCCAACCATTGATTACAATAGTCGTACAAACCCCAACCAAGTAGTCTGCATCTCTTAACATGGCTAAGGCTATAATTTAATTATTTCAAGCACTAATGCCACGTTTTGGTTTGGCCACTCCTAATTTTCTTCCAACCATTCCCAACACTAGTCAGCATTGTGCATCATGGTAATCAATGTTCAGGCATACGTAACACGTGGCCCAACCATCTCATTTGATGAAGATTCACGACCTCATCAATTGAATCACCATCATTCCCTAATACCCTGAATCTAACCTCACTATTATTTACCCGGTGATCCCAGCAGATGTGAGCATAATAATAATAATAACATTTGAATAATTATGAAACCCAACAGTAAACTGTACATTGTATTCAGTGTATAAGTGATATGTAATCTATCAGTTCACTTAATTTGTTCTATAAAGAAGATAAACAAGAAAGAGTTATCTTTGTGTATACTTATGTTGTATTGTATTTCCTTCATAAAAGGTACCAATGACTTCACATGAACACACTGTATAATTGTAAGCAAAACTAAACAATACTAAAATGATTTTCTGTGGATTTTCATATAACCAATAATTAATTTAGATTATTAGATGGTATATTAAATAAGAGAAATTATTATAAATCACTGTATGAAACATTTTTTGAGAAGGGTTCAACCACAACTGTAACTTTAAGCATATGAATTTGATCATGACTAAAACACTCAGCTCAGAGAACAGAACTTTATCAAAATCATCGGTGAGACGATCTTTCAATGATGCTAAACAGACCATGAAATTGTCCACCTAATAACTAGGACCAAACGAAGATGATAAACTTGTATGAAGAATTCGAATTATGATTTACAGTTGATGGTTAAGGTTAAGAATTAGATTTACAGTTTTCATCATGAACTGATATCAGCTATAATGCCAAAACTTTATTTAACCAAATGGATGAGTGAATTTTGCGCCAAAATTCGAGACTTAATATCTTAAACTTGATTATAGTCCCTCCAAATCATCCACCTGACCTATAATTCTTCTCCATCATCTCAATATGAATTTCTGATAGATTATACAAAAGTTAAGATGAAATTTATTGGCTTTTAATCTATTTCCTATTGGATTTATTAAGTTTCAATGAAGTATCACTTGATATGTTAACTAACAATATACTCATTTATTTAATGTTATTATCGTTGAGGGCGGTTTAAAGAAAGACCTTAGATAAAGTTACATACTGCTTGAAACTTATATACAATGCTTATTCACTAATTTTGGCTGAACTTATACTCATTGTAGGACTCGAACTGACATCAATCAATGTTTAGTATCATTGTGAAGTTTTCGTATAAATTAAAAGTAATTTGGCTCATAAACTGAATTTACATTTCCTACTGTAAAGAATTTATGATATCAAACGATGATAACCTATTACAATCAGTGATATTGATCTCATATCCAGCAGAGGTCAAATCGATCAGTTACAGTTACTCATTTGAACTTCAGGTGTATAACCAGTGTTAACAAGAGGCGTGCTAGAAGGAATCGTCTGCTCATTGTTAATGAATTTCAATAGTTATCTGACTAAAACCATCTTCATTATTTTCCTACTCTGGTTACTTTACTAAGGTTTATCAGTACAATGTAAACATATTGTTGTATTCATGATTCAACTGTATTTTTCTTAAAAAAAGATATTCCGTATATTCACATATCAAGATGGTCAATGAATATTAAAAATTTTATGAAGAAATCTTTAATTCCAACTACTCCTATTGGTTGAAATATCAGTAAAAACCAGTTATGTGCATGTGCCATCCTAATAAACATCCATTTGAAGCCTAATAGTAACTTATCAGCCGAACGGGTAGGGAATATTATTAAGTGGTATTGTTGTTGCCCCGGCAGGTCGATGGAGCTAAGGAGGTCAGCGCACCGCAGACTTGACATTTTGACGGAGAGCGTAGCACAGACTGCTGAAACGAAGAATGTGACACGGCGAGCATGAATTACCGCAAGAACGACTGCTTTAAAAGGGGGGACAAGTATGGTTTATGCTACTTATATATATGACTTTAGTCGTAAACAAAACGTCTGGGAGCAGAGAGACAAAAGGACCGAACAGTAAAGAATGGAAACAGAATGCAATTTGTATGAAACTGCAAGAACAATGAAGTCTGAGTCATTTTGAGACAATCGATGGACATTTTGCAAATTAAGCATTTATTATATGATTGTTAGATTTTATTAACAAGTTCTGTAATTTTGTGTCAAATACATTCGATTGTCCCCACTAGTGTTGTTCGTCACTACAGGATATACGTGATAAGCACTAGTTAACAAACAATAGACTTGAAAGCTCAACATTTTCGAGCACTGCTATTTATATACATCAGTGTTTCAATTACTATGATATTATAGACACTAGGATAAATGATAAGCAACAGTCCTCTTAAGATGTGTACCAACTAGTATGAAACCTGAATCAAGCAGGATTTTCTACCGATCCTCTTCATATATATATATATATATATATATATATATATATATATATTTCCTAGGTGATCATACACTTCATTCATGAACTAATCAAAATCAATGTTGTTCACTCTGACGTTGTAAATCGTTGCGAAATGTTATTTTATGCATTAACCTAATTCTATTGAACTAGTAACTAGTGATATTTCAATATACATCTTTTACATAACTGTTTATAATTACTTCAGATATAAAATAATCATAGTAGTACGTTATATATCCCATGACGATAATGTCCAAGAACAAATTTCAGTCGTCTTGTTGTTACATGAAGTTAGTAATAATAATAATAATAGTAATGGTAATAATAATAAAATAAGTGATAAGACATTGGTCACTTAAAACTAGGTGGATACACATGGATATGTGTATTAAACAGATTCACTTTAGCTTGAAACATCAGTTCACATATACTAAGAATATGAGAGAGAGAGAGAGAGAGAGAGTAAAGGAAACTTAATCTGAACACTATCATAAACAATGCTTATTTTATTACCAAATTCAACTAGATAAATAAAACCAAATATATTCATCTTATCATAAAGGTTTTATTAAGGTATGTGTATATTTATATCTACTTGGGTATATCAACAGAATCAACGAGACATAGCTTAAAAATGATAGAAATAAGGTAAACTGATGACAGTTATCGTAAGTAATCAATTGACGACTACATAGCCTGATATATATATATAGTCGATGTAACAAGACTTTATTTCAAATTGAATATTGAATAAAATCACAGTTTTCTTCTTGTCTATTAGTTTGGCGCCAATTCATTAAGATGTTAACACTCTATTATCTTATATATTAAACAAAACGAAATGCTAAATAGTTTATAATATTCCATTTATTCAAATACAATTCACTTAGATGTTGAATAATAAAACGATAGCTTCATATGATTAGTATATGACAAGTAATATTCCTTATTGTTCAGTGTTGTTTATATGATTATTTAGTAACAAATTCATTGGATTGTATTTTTCTTTTCATATAAGCTATGAATTTTCTAGTCTGGATAACATTAAACATATATATATATATAATAAGGAATATTTAAATGAGCAGTTGTATTAGACCACCTTATTACCATGCTCTGCCGTTGCTAAACTGTGATTATTATGTGAAGCGAATGGTACTGGGTTCGAGTTCCAACTATGGTATGAGGATAAATCAAGCTGACGAATCCAAACTGGGACGAAACGAGTGTTATGAAGTCTAGGAAAACCTATTATCCATCTCTGCTCATAGTTAATGTTTTTCAAAACTTAAAATAATGAGTATATAAATGAGTGAAGAAAGCTTTGTTCTATGTTAAATAAATATGTGGTTCGTATATGAAGCGACTTAATCGTAGGCAATGCTACGGAGAAGGAATGGATACATATGTTGAATTTTTCGTAGTTGATCTCATTAGCTTCAGCTATATGATGTGGGCTTATTCACATTTCTTTGGAAAGATTTTTCAGGACTTGATGTACAGTCGACAGAGATTCATCTATTTTGATATGGTCTTCAATACATACCTGGTGAAAAAGTACTGGTCTAGTAAAAGATTTTATGACTCCCTTTCCTGACAGTGATGGTTTATATTAACAGACTAAGTCTCTTCAAGGACGAACTTATTTCACAAGAGCATTTACAATGGTATTTGACATTAAAAGCTCGTCATCAGTATTTTAACGTCAATTCACTTCGTAAGTATTGATAAACAAGTTAATATTGAGAAAAGTGGCTTCCATGTTTAAATTTTTTTTGATTGTTGTATATTGATGGGCTATTGAATGTCAGAGAACCGAATATCTTAGAAACAAGCCGACATAGTAGGCATTAAGCAAATCTAGTGAATATATCTAATTCCTATTAGCTGATGAAATTTCAGCTTTTGAGTTCGTCTATGATTGTAAGAGTATGATAAAAGTTTAAGAGCCCCATAGCTAAAAGAATATATTTTTTCTTAGATAATTCTAGAAACATTAATATTAGTGCAAAAAGAAAATCATTCTCAATATTTCAATGTTAACAACTATAACATATAGATTTAAAAACTAAGTTCGATAAGATTAATGTACAATAACAGTTATTTGAACTGAATACATGCAATCAGTCATAAAAACATATGATCTTTTTCAAATTCTATCTTCATTATGATTTTTCTGTTGATTTATAAAGAAATAATCTATGATTAAGTTATAAGCAAAGATAGATAGTAACTAGCCATGGATTCCAAGATACATGTTTCGTCCTATTTGTCACTCATCAGCCGAATGTACCTGGATCTCAAAGTTGATAGTCATTCTGTGACTCGAACTCAATTTTGCTTATCAAACTTGTGACTTAAGTCAATGTCTAGGCAATCCGCACAGGATATACATAAACCAACAAGAGACTGATCAATTACAATTCTAAACATCAGTCGGAAAATACAAGCAAATAATACCAAGCGAATTTAAACTTCACCTCATTGTATTATCTATTAGCTATCAGGACTCACTAGCTAAGTAAATAACATGATAACACTTGGATTAAACAGTACTAGGTTCCAGTCCTGGAGTGAACATCAACTCTGGGATGCAGGTACATCTAGCTAACGTGTCCCAAATAGAACGAAACGTAAGTCAAACTGGATTCCATTTCTAGCCACTATCCATCTTTGTCTACAATACTTTTGACTTAAGACAACATCCAGGCAGTTCGCATAGGATGCACATATGACAACAAGAAACTGATCAACTACAACATCAAGTGAATTTAAGATGAAGTTAGTTATATCGTTTCATAATTATATATATATATATATATATATATATATATATATATATATATATATATATATATATATATATAGTATAATCCGCATATTTATTCCAGTAGAGTTTGGTTAATATAGTCTTTATCATCATCTATTTTATTTGATGACCTTTGAAATTTATTTTCCTATTTCAAATCAGGAAATAAGTACAACTGAACCAGAAAAACATGCCAGAATATATGGTACACTGTTTTAAACTTTAATAGAACACTAGGTAAGTTAAGAAACATAGGAAATATGTGGTTTATTTAAGATTACACGTGAATACTCATATATATATATATATATATATATATATATATATATATATATATATATATATATATATATGTAAATAAGTAGTGTATATAGACAATAAATCAAGTCAACCTAGAAACCATTTGAAATTATATGAAAATGTTTTTTTTAGTTTATTATAATATTAAACACCAAAAAAAAAAAAACAAACAACGGAAAACAAACAATAAACAAGAAATCTGTAATGAATGCAGAATGTGAAAAAAAACTTCCGCCCCCGCCCTCGCCCCCCCTCCTGCCGTTAAAGGATAAAAGCTATATTAAGAAGAATGGAACAAAGATACCTACATACATTTAACTTGTTCGATTAAAACAAAAATTTTGTAAGGAATAATTTAGATTTGTAGTTGGGTTTTTTATTCAATTTTTCTCATGGATTCATGTTCATTATGAAAGTTGAAGAAACAGATGAGCATTGTTTTTTTTTATTATAGGTAATTTGTGTCACTAAAGATATGTATGTTGATGATCCTATCGAAGATTTCATTCAAAATTTTCATAGGCATGGTTTACAAATAATCGTTAATTAATCATGACCAACATAGAATGTGACATGTTTGTGGATCGATTGATGTTAACATATTATGTAATTATAATGAGACAAATTAATGAAGGTAAATATAAATGTAGTAGAAATAGTAATAATATCAGTCATAGTAGGATAGACATAACAACGAAGATAAAATGTGAAAGGATCAGCAAGATTTTGACTGATTCTGAGATATGATATCTAATGTCATCTACCATTGATTATAACAATCTCACAGACCGCCATCAGGCAGTTTACACTTAATTATTCAGCTTAGATTGGTTATTAGTGAAGTTATGAAATGATGATATGTTTTGATGTGGCTACGCCTGGTTTTCTTACTTCTACATCAACATGTAATACATATATATAAAAGCATTTGTCAGGAATACGTAATATATATCCCAACAATCTGGGTTGATAAATATTGAATATGTCAACTACCAATTTCTTATAACCGTTAGAAAACTGAATTAAAATCCGATGGTTTCCATTTACAACTTCGATCCATTTAGTTCACCAAACATACATATTATAATCAGAGAGACGTTTTGTGGATTATTATAGTAATTTAATACTTGAATTCATAAGTCGATTAACATTACTCCACCATAAAAAAAACCAAGAAACACTGGACAACCGTTTCGTCCTTATGTAGGAATTCTCAGCAGTGTGAATTCACAATTCCAACCCACAAGATTTTAACCCAGAACCTATAAACCACTGAGCCTGCATCCAACAGTGTTAATGCCTAACTTCAATCAATCCACGAAATTGCGCCACCATCTACTATTGTCTTTGGTGAGTTATTATCTCACAACAAACCCGGTTGATTTCCACTGTGCACGGCTTCTCATTAGAGCACGAGGAAATACTTCTTGTAGACAGTCACTAGGATAAAACGGCTATTCAGTGCTTCCAGGTTTTCCTTGGTGATTTAACTTTAATCCACTCATGGATTCAACTAGTAAAAATTGTACTCACATATTAGTTTTCTCAATGTATTTAATTATTAAACATCTAAAAATTCATTGACAAACTGAAAATACAACAGATATTTTCATTACCACAAAGAATGAATGTTCTTTTTATTGCGATATCTTTCAGTCTTCATATCTCTCTCTCTCTCTGAAATGATTTACTAACTTACTTGGAAAACTACTGTTTTCTTTGATTCGGGTACCCGATTAACAATAATCCACATTCAATAAACTTACTTATATCCTTTCTGTGAGACTGTACAAAATGGATTTAGTTTAGTAAAATATCTAATTTTCTCAAATTCAGTTTCTATATCTTTGAATCATCATAGTATAGGATGTGTTTAGAAGATTTTAATTCCTTTAATTCTATTAAAACTAAACGTATGTTATAGATATACAATCTACTAGCTAGTCAGTTTGTCTTAATTAACTCATAGTCTGGTAAAGATGTAAGTTAACTCACATAGCCATATTACAACACAATGATAACATAATTAGAAATGTGCAGTAGCAATGCTAATAAGTAAAACTAACTATTAAGAGTATTGATTAAAAAGACAAAAGAAAATGTGTAATATATGGGAATATTGAAATTTAAGATCGATAGAAAGATAAAGAGTGAATAGATCCACATAGTTATAAACAAATCTGAACCATTTTATCTAAAACCTTCAAAACCTGATTCATTTATGACATTAACCACATTGGATCTGTAAACATGATATAGATTAACATTTAATGAGTTTATAGACTTATGATATATCGTGAATTCATTAGCTATAGATTTCTTTCAATCTACCTTTACATCAAATAACTTCATTAATGAGATGGTGGAGAAGATTTGTAGCTCAGGTGGATGATTTTGATGGAGTTTTGTTCTCTGAGCTGGATGGTTTGGTCGTGGAGCTTTCATCGTTCTTGTGAACGACATCATCAGCGCAAACTTCAGATAGACTTCTATCTGAAGTTTGTGCTGATGATGTCGTTCAGAAGAACGATGAAAGTTCCACGACCAAACCATCCAGCTCAGAGAACAAAACTCCATCAACTTCATTAATCCTAAAACCTGATTTCACATTAAGTTCAATGTTTGAAAATAAATAATCAAGTTCACTCATAGAATTTCCACATAATAATCTATAAACTTAACATTATTTAAATTCACTTGGTATTGTTTTACTTGTATCTTCCCAATTGTGGTATAAGACTGAAATTAATTAGTCTGTTATTAGAATATGTTCATATTGTGCGTATGCCTTGATATTGCCTTAATTTAAAAGCTTTTTTTAAGTAAAGATGAATAGTAGCTAGTAGTGGAATCCAGTGTGACGAGCGTTTCGTTCTATTTGGGACTCAACAGCTGGATGTACCTGCATCCCAGATTTGATGTTTACTCTAGGACTCGAACCTAGTACCATTAACACTATTTAAATCCTTGTTTCTAATAAACAAATAAGATATTTTTTTCGATTGTTCAATTGATATTACTGAATAAAATTGTTTATAATCTGTAATTCTTTCTGTATTACTTCAATTCAATGATATAATAGATTATTACTAATGAAATTATCAGTAGTATCTCTTTTTCTATTTAAATAAAGAAATGTTATGTTCAATAACTGTGACTGAATGATATTGTATTGTTAGCATTTTCATGATAGAAATTTATTTAAATGAAATCAAGAAACAATCTTTATAACTCTTCATTATCAATGCCATTATTATTAATATCATTACTGTTATTACCATTAGTGTTCTAGTTTAGTTTGAATACCTTGTAATAGAAAGAAATGTAAACTTTACATTTGAAAGTTATTTATATACAGTTTTTATTTTTACCAGAAAAATGGCTTTTTGTGTGTATTATTTATTTATCGGTTAAATTTATTTATAAATTTCAAATATATAAATGGTCATAAATCGATATAGTTATATCCATAGATGCATGTGTCAGTATATATATGCATGAGCGTGTGTGTGTGTGTGTGTACGAGTATGTGCGAGTGTGTGCGAGTGTTCTTACTGATTACGCAACTAGGATAATCAGTAAAAGCAAGGGAAAAAGAAGGGAAAAAAGTATTCTAATGAGGGCAGTATTATGAATATTAGTGATTTGATTAATGGAAGGTAAGTAAACATTGAAAATATATCATGTCCAATATGGGTTTATAAATGCATAAAAAGAGAAAGGTTATAAACTTTTGCAAAGAAATTATAGCTAAATGATGTAAAGCTTCAATTCATCCTGTCAAAATATGTTGAGAGTATTATGTACTTGAAGGAAAGGAACGGGAAGTTTTAGGTAGCGTGTAAATAATCAAGGTAACGTTCGCTTGGTATTGTTTAGCTTGTATCTTCCCATTGAGGTTTAAGACTACAATTGATCAGTCTGGATTCCATTGCTAGCCACTATCCATCATTGCTTAAAAAAAGCTTGTGAATTAAGGCAATACCGAGCCATATGCACAGTATGCACATGTGCCAATAACAGACTGATCAATTGCAGTCTTAAACATCAATGGGAAGATTCAATTAAAACAATACCAAGTGAATTTAAATTCACCCCATTGCACAAGCAATTGACTATCAGGACTCAGTAGCTGAGTGGAAAATGCAATGGCGTTTGAAGCGGATTATACTGGGTTCGAGTCCCAGACTGAGCATCAACACTGAGATGCAGGTACATCCAGCTGACGAATCCAAAATAGGACGAAACGCGCATCATTGATTCCACTGCTAGCCATTATACATCATTGCTTACCAAAGGTAACGGTTACATTACTAGTATTTGACAAGATGGAAGTGATTTCTGTTTGGTGACTAATTACCAATTACAGGTAGATGACTAAATGTTGATAAGCTTAAAAGTAAGTTAGCTGGTCGTTTCTTATAGAGAGCAGTTGTTAGTTAATTCATTTGTATTGCTTATATGCATCTTCTCATTGATATTTAACACTGAAATCGGTTATTATGTATTGGCATGTGTGCGGATTACTTCAATATTGCTGTTAAGTCACAAACTTCATTAAAAAATTCGTATGGTGACTAAGTGAATATCTTGGTGGTATTTGAAGCGAATGGTACTGAGTTCGAATTTTTTTAATGAACATCAACTCTGAGATTCAGAATCATCCACCTGACAAGTCTAAAAGAAGAAGGAACGCGTTTCCTGAACTCCACTGCTAAACATCAACCAACTCTTTATGTGATAGTTTTTATTTAGAAACATGTAGCTTGTTACTGACGGTTTATCACAATATTTACTATATACTGAATCAAATCTATATATAATTGTACAATTTTCATCTGATAAAATGTACATATAGTTGACGAAAACGAAGAACAACCTAGTTAAACCATTAGATTCAAAGAACTATTCACCTGAAATAAAGATTCTATTTATCATTTTTAGAAAGCATGTTCTATTAAGTAGTCAATATATGTATAGCTTTACAACTATAGTTTGAAAACCTAGTGTTTTAAGGCTATATCAAAGCAATCCGCATAGGATACACATATGTCAACAAGAGACTGATCAATGACAGTCCTAAATAACAATGGGTAGATACAAGTAAAACAACACCAAGTGAATTTCTACTCTACTAGTTTTAATAAAGTAAGTACTTTTGTGGTGTGAGCTACTTATATCGACATAAGTATTATATAACTTTAGTCGTGAACAGCAGCAGAGAGACAAAAGAATCGAACAGTAAAGAATGAAGACAGAATGCAATTTGCATGAAAATGTAAGAACAATGAAGTCTGAGTCATTCTGAGACAATTGATGGACATTTTGCAAATTAAGCATTTACTATATGATTGTTAGATTTTATTAACAAGTTCTGTAATTTCGATTGTCCCCCACTCGTGTTCTATTCACTACACTTTAACTAAAATAAACATCTAAAATTGACTAAATGTCCATAAATGTAGTCGACAATAAATATTTTCTTCCATACAAAGAAGAACATAAAAATGTTATCCTATCCATAATATTAATAATTAACATCCATACAACTAGATCAGATTTGATGTCCATTTCAAAGAGAACGATAATCCATATAACTAAAGCTTTAAAAAATCTCAATGTTCACTGAAGAACCATGTTATACGACACTATAACACCTGAGTTGAGATTGTTTCTATGATTCGTCTCAAATCATTCTTAAGTAATATAGGAAAAGGTTGTCTATGATCTTCTTTCATCTCCTTAGTGAGAATGATTTGTTTTGGTAAACATGTAAATGTTATCTCATTTTATACACCAATTATAAACTCTGTGTGTGCTTGTGTGTGAACATATATGCGTAGTGAAGAGTAATTGTAGTTTTCAAATAGAGATAATTAGATATATTAGAGAATAAATTATAATCATCACTGTAATAACAGTAAAGTCAATTTTGTTTTTATTTGAGAAAACCTAAGTAGTATTAAATCACTTCATTGTTCTACTATGGAATTTCTCAGTAGTATACATAAGTGATGTCTCCAGGAATCAAATACACTTCCAACAAGTCTCGAGGTGAATACTCAAACTTTAGACTACTTAGTTAATATATGTCTAAACTTAATCCATTCGCGTGGTTGTACAGTGGTCTTTTTTTTTTTACTTTTAATGATGTCTGTCACATAACCGACATAGTCACAGCTTCTCATTGAAACTCCTGAGATTATCTACAGGAATAAGTCAATAGTAAACAGGAAATGGTGCTTGAAAATAAGCGACATGTATAAACACCAACAAATCAATAAATACATAAAAATGAGGTACAAAAATTATTAAAGATACAAAGAAATAAATAGTGAACAACTAAATGTTATTCAGTTAGTTACTCTGTTTTTCCACAATGACAGAATTACAATTTTCAATCTAAAATATACATTGATCAAAATATGACACGGAATACTTAAAAGAATGGAAAAACCTTTAAACACACATGTAATTACATACATTCGCCACATCGTACTCATATACACATACAAACATAAAAAGAAATGACACTGAACATTAAAAAAAAAACAACTTTGCAACAAAAAAAACGAAAACACCAAAGGTAATAATAACCGTAATACACACAATGCACTAACACCAGCAAACACTTACCACAAGACCTCTTGATTTTATATGTGCTGTACGATTTGGTTCATATATCAATGATGATGTATCATTTGTACGAAGCATGCGAGTTACCATCAAAGTGGATAGACCCTCAAATAATAACAGTAATAATAATAATAATAATAATAATAATAATAATAAGAGTAAGAGTAATTGGCTTATAAGTTTGAAAATAACTTCGTTACATATAAAAAGAAGTATAGATGTATACTATTGTTAGAACCCTTTACGAACTACTCAAAATTAAACATTATAACAGTAGTAAGCGAAAATTTAATGTAATAAATGTAAGATGTACAAATACCTTTCAATAGAACTTGTATTATACCCTAAAAAATTATTGACCTAACCTCTAACTAGTAAATAGAAATAAATGGATCATTACCCGTTTCAGCTGACGATCATTTGAGTTGACCTTGAAAAGCAGTCATTCAGTGTACAAATTTAATTATGTCTCATTCGGCAATGCATGAACTATTCAAAAATTAATAATAGGGGTTTAATAAATTCTTTTATTTGAAAGATTCCAATCAATCTTTGTAAAATATTGTATTTCTCGTCATTATGAAATCGTTCTACTATATTGTCAGGAATTATCGTATTCCATGGAAGTTGACATAAAACTAATGAAATTCATAGACAACCTATCATCGGTCACCGGTTATTGTTTGTCAGTAAGAAACATGTATCATGAGAATTATCGTTTCAAAATTACTTCATCACTATATCTTTTAATGTATTATTTGATAAAGACTTATAACAAGAAAAGGTGCAGAGTAAGTACGAAGAATACAATTTGAGGTAGAGCGTAGACATACAATTTTAGCCTAGAATAATATAATATCTAAATCGTATCGGAGATGATACATTTTACGTAATGACTTGGATCATTAATTATAAAATTTAATATCGGAAGGGGTTTTATGGATATTATAGCAATTTTAATAGTTGAGATCATGAGTCTATTAAAGCTAGATCACCATGGAAAACCTGGAAGCATTGGACGACCGTTTTGTTTCATTGTAGAACTCCTCATCAGTGTGCATTCACGATCCCACTCCGTGAGATTCGAATCTAGGACCTATCGGTCTCACGTGCGAGCGCATAACCTCTAGACCACTGAGCCAGCATCCAATTGTGTTAATGTCTAACTTCAAGTAATCCACAAAATTGAGCGACTTATCCACCATAGTCTTCAGTGAGTTACTCTCTCATAACAGACCCGCTTGAACTTCACAAGTCACCGAATTGAATATTAGTCTGCATAACGGATAACATTCTTTTTAATTGAGCTTACCGATGAACATACGGAGGATAATTCAATTACAAATTTGATTAAACAGCTATTTGAATGAATCTAAACCGTTAGCCTGATGTTTATAGACATACAGAATTATTCAACTTCAGTTATGTTTGATCAAGGACATTTTTAAATGATAAATATATGCTAAACATTTTTTTAAAATACAAATCACGGAAGCTTGGATTATTCATTATTTACCGAGTTTTATATACAAACAAGGGGCATATGATTATGGAAAACAACCAATTTAATTTCAAGTTTACCGAACAAGCTATTAGTCACTGAAATAAATTTTAAAGGTTTAAATTCTTTTCAAAGATTGCAATAGCCATGTTGACTAGAGTGACAAAGAAAGCATCATGCAACCAAACAATTCAACTCAGGTGATACAATCCTTCTAAAAGAATCTACTTACATTGATGTAATAATAAAGGTCTTATTGATGGCTTATCATTATGAACTTTTTCAGAATTCTCACTCTCTTCTAATTTTATTAAAACATGCTTTAAAGACATCTGTTTAAACAGTAAACACAATGATAGTGACACTGATGATTGGTAACAAAAAATTGTTTAAATTTCATGTCATTTGTCTGAAGGTAATCAATAGCACATCCTATACGACCTAGATGACATATATCTTGACACTTGTCAATACAAGTTTAATACTTTAATAAATATCATTATGTAACACAATTTACACATAGAAAAATAATACAAATTACTCTAGGTGAACACTCAATCTCTTCACGATGAATAACGAATAAATATCTGTCAATCAATCAGTCAGTCAGCCATCTACAATGTATGACTAGGCATATACATGCATTGGTTCAAGTTGCCATACTTCATTAGCACAACAAGATCAACACCAAATCCATACATGTAGTTAATTCAATGGTGGCAATATATAAACGATAGATTGCATATAAGAATATAGTACAGGAAGAAAGAAAGATATAAAACAATTTTAATCCCATAGTTTAAAGGAAGATAAATAGTGTGTAGACTTACGCGATTGTGATCAATTATGAGTCATATCACCCAGAGTCTCCAACCATTGATTATAATAGTCATACGGATCTTAACCAACTAATCTACATCTACCAACATGTTTAAGACTAAAAGTTAGTGCCACGAATAAATCTAGATTAATGCATGTCTAGTTTCTTATTAATCAGAGTTTATAAATTGAAGAATATTTTTACAATAAAGAGAAATACATCAAGTATAAAGTTATTTCTGTAATATCTTAAATGTAAAGCATCTATATGTTTACTTAATACTGGAACTTCAGTAAAAAAAGTGTATGGATAGTCAAAAAGAACAAAAAAAAAGATGGGTGACAGTAAAATGTAAAAGAAAACAGTCTGGAACGATATATATATATATATATATATATATATATATATATACCAGTGGGGGTAGGAAGTGACATCTAAGGCATTTTTGTACAAAAGTTATATATACATAGAAAGGGACTAACTGTAAAGAGATTGATGGAGTAATCTATGTTTTATTTCTTTTTATTAAAAGAAATCATACAGTAATATTATAAGTAAGTCACAAAATGTTTGTTCATTACAACAAAAAAACCCCATAGAGATTGAACAAAAAATTAAAAAAAAAAAAGAAACACACATACATATATAAATATATAGTTATATAATTATGTACACACAAATAAGCCTAGTTAGTTACTAAGGTAAGTTTAAACGAGTCATATTACAAAATAGTAAAAAGAAAAAAATTTATTTTTTTAACAAAGATACATTTGAATTTGATGAAAATTAACTAAAAAGAAGTGTCAAAGAAAGTGAGAGAAAAAAGAAAAAGAATACGAGAGAAAATCAGTAATATAATAGATTGTTACTGGAAATGTTATTTTGTTTTTTTTTGGTTTTACCATTATCTAATTACATATTATATTGACTGTGTTTACATTTTGTCAATGTTTTCATTATGAGTAAAATATCTATGGAAATATACATAGAATTTCTTGAATAAGAATCATTCTAGATGAGATTGAATAAAAGCTTATTGTATAATCTTTTGATTATTCATCAATTTATAATCAGAGAGGGGTTTTGTGGATGTAATAGTAATTTAATGATTGAATTTATGAGTCAATTGAAGCTAGATAACCATGAAAAACATAGAAGCAGTGGATGGCCGTTTCGTTCTAATTTGGGACACATCAGCAGTTTGAGTACACAATCCCTATCGGTCTCGTGCGCGAACGCTTAACTTCTAGACTACTGAGCTGGCTAGCATCTGACGAAGTTAATGTCTAACTTCAACTCATCCACGAAATTGTGTCACCGTCATCAAGGAGTTACTATCTCACAACAGACCCGGTTGAACTACACTGGTCACGGCTTTCCACTAGAACTCGAAGGAATACCTCTTGAAGCCAGTCACTAGTGGGCATATGATGATTATAAGCGCTCGTGCACGATACGGATAGGTCCTGTGTTTGGATCTCGTGAGCCTGGATCATGGATGCGCATTGCTCTGGAGTCCCATAATAGAAGGAAACGGCCGTCCAGTGCTTCCAGGTTTTCTGTGGTGATCTATCATTAATTGTTTCAAGATCTCAATAAATTACTGTAGTGTTCAAATGCCGTATTATTATCACTAGTCACAATACAAGTTACATGAGCGTAAAATGCTCTGGAGTAATAAAATCCAGTGAAAGACATTTTTTGAATGCTTGATTCATCCAAATATTCTTAGTTAACATCATTAATATACAAGATAATCAACCAGTCATAAGCAATATAGAACTGGGAACATATTTACATGAATTTAAGTGATCGATTTACATCAGCACACTGAGATGAAATTATCATAACATATGCCGAAACTAAGAACAGTATCAGTAACACTAAAGACTAGGTGTACACAATATGATTTTAGAATAGTGAGTGAATTCATTGAATAAACATTTAAAATTTAAGATCTATGATAATGATTGGTTGTCTGCTTAGTCAGACATGTAGATTTTCTGACAGGTGTCAGATGAGTTAAGTATTCCTCTATCCTTATTATTATTGCTCACTTACTTATTATTGTTTGTTTATTGTTGTTGAATTGTGCCGGGTTTTGGTGTGGAGATATATTTATGTTCTAGTCAGGTTAATCACATGTTCTTGATCTGAGTTGTGTTCAAGTTCTGTAGAATAGACACTGGGAGGGAATCTAGTAGAGATAATCGTTTAAAGTAAACTAAAGTTCCATACGAGTAAACGTTGGAAAACCAACTGTTATAACACAAAGAATGAATTTATCTTCTACATTCTAACTGAAGCTAAGACATTATTCATGTAACATGGGAGTGCTGCACGGCAAATTTATGTCATCAGATAAGATAATCATTAAGATAGTAACTTACTAATAAAATTGTTAACACAATTTGACACAAAACAATGCAAGGAACACAAGACACCTATCTAATAAATAAAACAGTATAACTTCGATAGAAGAATAGATATTGCATACATTGTTTACATCTTTTATATTTCAAAACTACTTAAACTGTTACTTTATTGAAAGTGAAAAACCCAACAAAAAAATCTATGGGGGGCAAAATTAGAATTTCCAAAAAAAAGGGAGATATTTTCTTCTGTCGCATACGTAACAAGACCTGAGTTAGTTTTAGTTCGGTTTACTGAATATGTTACATTTATTTACCATGATCTATTGGGATTTTGTATACATACATACACGTGGGTTAGAATGTATGCATTAATGTTACAGAGATATTTAAAAATATATCCATAGTTTGTACGAAACATAGTTACTAGTTGTTATCTCAACAATATAATCATAGGATGATCTTTTTCAAAACATTCAAATCACCTAGGAAAAAAGTACTGTTGTGTTAATAAATCATTTAGATGAAATGTCGGTTTTTGCACAATGGTAAGCAGTAAAATAACCGAAGTTGAAAAACATACACTATAATGTAACAATATATCAAAGAGATGACAAAAGAACTGAGTAAAATGTCTAGTTATTAGTCTAAACTACAAATGTTTGAAATGATTTTGTACATCGTCACAATACAGACTGTTAACAATATCAATAGTTCTACAGCTTACTGTTGTTGGTTGAGGTATATATATTATTTTTTTGAATAGGGCTTTCAGTATACTGCATAATTGTTATATTTGATTTGAAATTATAGTTACGCTAAAGTATACCAATTGTAGTAAATGTTTTGATAGAGATCAACAAGCCAACAAATGCATTTGTAACAATTATGGAATTTTGAAAAGAATAACCAATGAGCTGACAAAAAAGAGAGGGGGTTTTCTGTAATCTTAACGAAGTTTTACTATCCATCGAATAACCAATGATGAATCAATTAACTGAGAAGATCAATATCCATAACTATTATTATCTATACAATGAAATGTTCTGAAGTGAAATATAATATCTGCAGGGAGAATTACATCCTCAGAACACTCTTACATTGTTACTCAAAGCGCTTGTGTGCCTATGTTCATTTTTCTCTACATTTTTATCAAACATAATAATATAAACCTTGTATTCTGT
The DNA here is from genome assembly GCA_946903255.1 of Schistosoma spindalis. Taxonomy (NCBI): domain Eukaryota; kingdom Metazoa; phylum Platyhelminthes; class Trematoda; order Strigeidida; family Schistosomatidae; genus Schistosoma; species Schistosoma spindalis. Next base: position 87,935,471 of record OX336420.1, read on the forward strand.
ATTTTAATGGTTGAGATCAAGGGTCGATTGGAGCTAGACCACCATGGAAAACCTGGAAGCACTGGAAGGTCGTTTCGTTCTAGTATGGGACTCTTCAGTAGCGTGCATCCACAACCTCGCCTCGCGAGACTCAAATCCAGGACTTATTGGTCTCGCACTCAAACGATTAACCTGTAGACCATTGAGCCCTCATCCGACGGTGTTAATGTCAAACTTCAAATAATCCACGAAATTGAATGACACATCCACCATTGTCTTCAGTGAGTTACTATCTCACAACAGACCTGGTTGGGATCGACTGTACAAGGCTTCTCACCAGAACTCCAGGAAATACCTCTTGAAGCCAGTCACTAGTGAGCATGTGTTGATTAATATCAGAAGGGCTTTTGTGGATATTATATTAATTTTAATAGTTGAGTCTAACTTCATTTGACTCATGATCTCAACGATTAGTATTCTGTATTTGTAAGTGAACCTATAAATAAAGGATCTAGAATGTCCGATAAATAAAAAACTGAGAAGATAGATAGGAACGACGAGCTAACAAACTTTTCATTACATATAGATGTTTGTATACACACCAATTATGAAGTACAGTTATCATTGTTATTAAAACAAAATAATGTAAAGTTTACTCTTCAGTGACAATTTCTCATGTCTACATTTATTTGACGGTAACTAAAATTTCATGTCTTAAGTTTCTAATATCAATAATCATAATAATCAGTAAAGTTGATTTCCCGAAAACTGGTATTTGTTACTACTTATCTGAATAGTTTATAATGAGTAAGCTGTTAATATGATATGGTTATAACGGTTTCATTGAAATAATGAACCGATTTATGTGATACCAACATTGAAGCTTTGACCGATCGTTCCATCTTATTATGGAACTCTTCACTAGTACACACCCACAACTCTCACGCAGAGATGAAGCCCGTGCAAACGCTTAACCTCTAGACCACTGAACCGTCATATAAAGGTTTTCAGAATAATCTAATTTAAATCGCCACCACTTCATACTGAGAATTATAATCAGGTTATCAGAAAGATGATGATCCATTAGTGAGTCACTTGTATAAAATGTGAAATGTAATAGTGAAAGACATTCAATCAATTGATGACATTTCATATCAGAATAAATTTATAAAATGAAAAGCAATTCAATCGATGGTAACGTTATTAGTGTTAGTGATAACTAAACCTGGAAAATTCATTTGATGTCGTTTTACTTGTATTTTCCCATTGTTATTAAGGACTGCATTTGATCAGTCTCTTGTTGGCATATGCACATTCAGTGCGGATTGCCTCTGAATGGTCTTAAGTCACAAGTATTATAAGCAAAGATGGATAGTGGCTAGCAGTGGAATTCAGTTTGACCTGAGTTTTGTCCTATTCGGGACTCGTCAGCTGGATGTACCTGCATCCCAGAGTTGATGTTCACTCTGATACCCAAACCCAGCACAGGTAAGTTGCTATCAGAACTCATTAGCTAAGTAGAGAATGCGATGGCGTTTGAAGCGAATCGTACTAGGTTCGAATCACAGAGTGAACATCAACTCTGAGATGCAGGTACATCCAGTTGACGAGTTCCAAATAGGACGAAACGCGTATCAAACTGGACTCGACTACTAGCCACTATCCATCTTTGTTTATAAACCTGAAGAATATAATTTCGAGAATAATAAACGAAGTTAAAATGTCCGAATTATCCAATAATGTTGAATTATAAAATAAATGGCAAATTAAATTTAGAATGCATCTGAATTGATACAATTATTCTCTACAACTAACAGTCATTAATAACGATTTTAAAAATGGACCACACCAAAACAATAGTAACTTTCAAAAATAACACTTGTAAATTTAACTCGTCGTTGAACCCCTCTAGGGCTACTAATAGTCTCAAGCTAGGGTAAAGGCTCGACTAGCTTTTGCCAACTTGCGTCATTTGTGGCGTAGGCGAGATATCCGTCTATCAAACAAAGGACGTGTTTACTGCGCAGCAGTTCGTTCCGTCCTACTTTATGGCAGTGAAACATGGCCAGTAAGAGTAGAGGATATTCGTAGGTTACTAGTATTTGACCATAGGTGTCTTCGAAACATTGCTCGTATATCCTGGGACCACCGAGTAAGTAACTCAGTTGTTATGAAACGGGTACTAGGTAAGGATGGCAAATCAATTGAGGAAGTAGTGAAACTCAATCATTTGAGATGGCTGGGACATGTGTTGCGCATGCCCGACCACCGACTGCCCCGACGTGCTATGTTTTATGGTGTAGGAGTAGGTTGGAAGAAAGCTAGGGGCGGCCAGACCAAAACATGGCAGAAATCCATGAAGTCACTGACAAGTGGACTGAGTCATGTTGGTAGGTGTAGACTACCTGGTTGGGGACTGCGAGATAATAGCAACCGATGGTTAGAGACCTTGAATGACATGGCTGAAAATCGTTTGCAATGGCTCAGGTGCATCCACTCTTTGTGTTCTCTCAAACTCTAATCTTCTGCATTCTGCATGTCCTTTATTTTCTTTCCCAATTTATTCCACATGACTATACTCCTTCAATAACATCATCAAACCTTAATGTCCCCTATCTCTACTTATACTTTCAGTACCTCTACCACTATGGGATTTAAATCGATAACTGAATCTCTGTGCTAATGTGGTATGGCAACTCGAACTGATGCACGTACGTACGAAGTTCCACGTTGTTACTGACTGACTGACTGACTGAAAGGAGGGGGTTGAGCGTGGGGTTAGCGACCACATCCCATAGAAAACTAACTCGCTAAAAAAAACGCTAACCAGAAAAAATCATTTCAACCATCTAAACTCTGCCCTGGGAGTTAAAAGGTCTTCATTTAGAAGAAATATGACGCCTCATGATGAAAGCCAAATTCCTTCAGAAGTCATTAGGCTGATACCAGATCATTCATTAATTTAGGTATATGGAATGCTCATGTACAATATGAGAGACCGAGAGAGTCATCTAAATTACAGCAGAAATTTAACACAATCATTATTTCATTATGTACTATGTACACAATGATTTGAGAAAAGAAAAAGACTACCAATCGATCTTCTACAATTATTTCATACATTTTTCTCTTGATTTTCACCTATCATTTTGTTGTTTTTTTTTTTCAAAAAAAAGTAAAAAAAAAACTGAAAGACAAAAATTCATCTAATCTTAATACTTTAAATGGCTTCAATAGATAATCCTAATCATCATTTATTCATTCATTCATTCCTTTATCAAACAATACTTATTCAATGTTCAATGGTTTCCCCTTTCCCTCTCCTCTTACACACACACACACCCACACACCCACCACAAAGTCTAATCAATCATACAAAACTAATCACTAATTCTGTTGTCTACATTTAATTATTGAGGAAAAATCAAATAAAATATGATAAATAATTTATTGTTTAACAATTAATAGATTACCGTAATTTAACAGGAGAACTGATTTCTATGTATTATATAATTAGAATATTAATAAAATCCAATTAATTGTGTAAAATGACTAAAAACATATAGAATCTATATGTTTCATTGTGTATCTGTGCCATGTATGTTCACCCATGTATGATGCATGTATGCATGTATGTATGTGTGAATGAAAGGGGAAAAAATATTGTGTTCTGTAAAATTATCACCTTAAACCTTGAGTTTTAAAAATAGTATACAATTGAATGGAAGCAAATATATAGATGAATAGTTAAGAAGTTTAACAAAATAATCTCTATGTGTAGGCTGTTTGTATATGTATATTTTTTTAAAAGTCGAGATCATGAATGGATCAATATTAGACCATCATTGAAAATATGAAAGCATTGGATGATTGTTTCTTCTTAGTATTAGACTTCTCATCCACGATCTCACACATGGGATTCGAACCCAGTACTTTTAGTTTGATGTGTAAACGTTTAACCTTTAGAACATTAAACTGATATTAAACAATGTTCATGTCTATCTGAAAACTTTTTTTGTTAAACCAATTTAATTTGCATTAACTTAAATCTTTCATAATAAATATATAGTTTGTTATATCTTAATGAATAGAAAAATTGACGTTTCTTGACTTTATGTATATCACTTCTTCAGAGTAAAAAAGAAAGCTAATTAACTTAAGTCAATGAAATAAACTTATGGAAATTTATTTGTTACCAAGGTGTTTGATATTTCAATATTAAATGATGATTGATCCAAGTTAGAACTAGTCAATGAATTCAATATTACATATACTATGCTTTCATATTACGTAATACAAAACTTGAAAGATAATTTTCATATTAGCTGATATTTATTAACGAAATGTAACAGAAACATTTGGAAAATTGATATTTCTTATATTTAAAGAAAAAAAAAATCCTGAACCTATAACATCTAATGCTAAGGTGAACCTGTTCAATAGACAACATATAAAAATATTTGGGTTTTTTTTTTATATTCAGTCTTTTTGAAGGATTATCTAGACTAGTAGTGTATATCTTTACTTATCGTACATAATAATTCATTAACTGGGAAATATTTAAGCTTAAATGGGTATTATGATTTCAACATGTTTAATATTCTTCATCATTATAATTCGTCTCTGTTTCTCCACTGAGGTTAAGTATAACAAACTAGATTGATACTTATTGGAACTAGATCTTATATTAATCATAATTGATTGATCTAAAGATTGAATAGTCAAATAATACAGGTATTTATAGACAACTTTCTATTCAAGTTACAATACATTCGTTGATCAGATAACATAAACAACAATCTAATGTAGTATACAACATCCCAATTTTTATCTGAAGAGGAGATTAGGAACTTATTTCAGAAACCATTAAACTCTATCACAATACAAGTTGTAACTTGAATTCATCAACACAAAAAAAAAAAGAGTGACTAGTGAATGAACGTTGAAAGAATGAACACCACTTGGCAACAATTAGGAAGAAGATCCCAGGTCAGATGAAGTTGGATAATTCTATTCGACAACTTGTACTCCATATGGAATAATAGATGTGAACAGAAGTAAATGATAAATGAAATGAAATGAATTGGAGATTTTTTTTTTTTTGAAAGTAACAAAACATTACTATTCTACAATCAATATTAATTCGATTATAGATATTTTATGTAACTATAAAGAATGGATATAAGACATGTTCTTTTTTAAAAGAAAAAAAAAATATGTATAAAATCAAGTTGTTTCTTGAAAAAAAAAATTAGTTAACAATCAATAGGCTAGAATTTTTCCCTCGTTTCGCAATTATAAAATTACACTTGAACATGATTCTTTATGTAAGGTCATAAAATTAAACCTTTTAACTAAAAACTATTTCAAATCGGTATATATATATATATATATATATATATATATATATATATACAACTGAAATACATGTTCAACAAAACTGTATGATGACTTCATACTAACACATATGTAGACAGTAATTTTCATATCGTTTTATTTTATAGTAAAATTGGTTTGTGGTTAATATTATAATCAAAGACACATGTTTCACCTTGTCCACAACTCATCAGCTAAAGATATATTCATTCAGATGTCAATCTTTATACTAAGACTCAAATCCGATATGTTCATTAAAATCATGGGTCTAGATAGTTATTAATTTCATCAACTGTTGTAAAGGTATTGTTATTATCATGTTAGTATTATTACTATTACTAGAAGTAGTAGTAATAGTAGCATTATGTTTATTACTGATCTAACATTCATCTTAAATTGAGATCATGAACTGATTGATGTTAGATCACTATTGAAAACCTAGAAGCACTGGATTCATCAACGATTCATTCTATTGTAGGACTCCTCCGCAGTGTTCATTCATGATCCTGCCCGCAGGATTTTAGTCTTTGAGGCTATTTATCTTGTCGTTATTTAGATCGGATGATGTTTATTGACGGGCTCTCTACTTTAGTAGCCCGAGATCTGACTCTAATTTGATCATATGAATGATTGTTATTGAAATACATATGTTGCCCATCTTCATATATAATCATCGACTTAAATAGCGTTAGTCAATAACGGAATCAAATAAGTCAAATAACGAGAATGGACTTTTAAATGCATATATTTTGTATAATCGTTGATCGGACAAAAGAACGAGAGAACGATATGAGGACGAGAAAGCGATACTAAATTGACGCGCGGTGGAGATGGCTGGTAAGACAACTTCCCTCTAACCAAGCATTAATCAATATTTATAGTTACACAAAAACAAGTTACAGATATGTAATGAGTAATGGAATAAGAAGTGTACACACACCTATTCGAAGATTGATAAGCGAATAAGTGACAAGGTCAGAATATAGCTCAACTAGAATGTATAGATTGAGCTGTCCGAATGCTAGAATAAGCTCAACAGGCTTAACATATAATAACCGACACTACACGTCTTGTGAGTGAACGCTTAATCTGTAGACTATTGAGCCGGCCAGCATCTAACGGTTTTAATGTTTAACTTCAATCAATCCACAAAATTACGTCACTATCTACCTTAATAACTTAATAATCTCCACAATCCTATATTGATCATTCACCTTAAATAATAGATTCATCCCCTATTCAGTTATATCCGATTAGAATACTTTCAATAGTTAACTGCCTATGAAGTAACTTTGTTTATGTATGTTAAATAAATAAAAGTCAGTAATTACTTGTCAGACTATAATACAATACAATAATAATAATAATAATAATAATAATAATGTTTTGTCTACCAGTAATCAGATTGTTTTCTTCTATTAATCTAAACTAATAAAATATAATCATGAATTAATTGTCAATTGTCAAACTTATATCCCTTTAATTTATATAAATAAACAACTTCAATAATCAATATCTATGTTTTTTTTTTATTTTTTAGGTAGAAACACAAGGGTATTCTATATATATTTATTTATCATTAGTTTACTCATATGATAGGTGTATATATATATATATATATATATATATATATATATATATATATATATATATATATATATATATAATAGTAATACATTTTGTCTGTAAAATTGACAGGTGTTAAAAACTAAAAAAAAAACAACAAAAAAAAACAAAAAAAATAAAAAAACAAAAAAATAAAAAAAACTTTGTTTAGTTTACTTCATTAAGATTTTGTCCAAAAAAAAGAGAAACTGTTATTATTTCTTTATTGAAAGAATCATTATAAAGTATTTATTTATATTTTATTATGTAAGAAATAAATGAATGATTTTATGTCTGTGAAATTAAAATGTTAGTATAGAGTTGTAAAAATTGTTAAGATGAGATTAATATCATGTATGAATCAATGTTAGATCATCATTGAAAGCTTAGCACCTTCGATCTGGTATATGAACGTTTAACCTTTAGATCAGTGAGCTGGTGTATAGTGGTGCTAATGTCTAACTTCAACTAATCCACGATATTGTGAGACCGTCGTCCATTGTCTTCAATGAGTAACTATCTCTATAACAGACATGGTTGAACTCTACTGGTCAGAACTTCTCACTAGAAGTCTAGGAAATGTACGTTGTAGCTATTTACCAGTAAGTTCATGAGGAGTCTCATACTAGGACGAAACAGCCGTGTAATGCTCCCAGGTTTTCAATGGTGGTCTAATAGTTATCCATTCATGATATCAATTGAAATTTAAAAATGTGGTGACTAAGATCAAGGTTGAGTTATGCATTTTAAATGATCCAGTAAAATACCTAATTTATTGTAACATATATGTGGTTATCACTCCAAATAAAATGTAACATGTTTTTTATGTTAAATACCAATTACAATTGTATATTGTGGCACGATTTAAATTAAACGAATTACACCAATATAGGTGAATACAACACGTATTTTCTAAATTCTGACATTTTGATAACATTTTTAACTCAGGAACTTCGGTCTCGCACGCGAACGCTTAACCTTTAGACCACTAAGATGGCATTCAATGATGTTAATGTCTGACTCCACAAAATCCATTCTGATAATAATCATGTGCTCACTAATGACTAGTACAAGATGGATTTCCTATAGTTCTAGTCAGAATCTGTGACCAGTAGAGTGCAATCCATGTCCAGGGGAGCTAGTTATTCACATCAGGCAATGGATGAACGGTTTCGCAAGATTATGGATCGATTAAAGCTAGACACTAACAGTTATACAAGAACAATTGAAGCAACATATGAAAACACTGTACTCCCTTAACATGTAACCTATCTTTTAGATTCATCACAGCATTATAATATCTACCTATTACTTTTCAATCACGAATGGTGACTCTTACTAATATTATAAGGAAAATGATTTTAATTATAGACAGTTGTAAAACATAAATTTTTTGAATAATTCAACAGGTAAATTGACATTAATCATTTAACTATTACTACCGCGAACACATTAAGTTAGAACAATTAAATGTAATATCACAAGGAGTTTTGTGGATATTATAGTAATTTTTAGTAGTTAAGATCATGAGTCAATTGAAGTTAGATCACCATGGAATATCTGGAATTATTGAACGGCCGTTTCGTCCTAGTATGGGACTCGTCAGATGTGCGCATCCACGATTCCGCAACTCGCGAGATTCGAACCGAGGACCTATCACTGCTGGTGAGTCCCATACTAGGACGAAACGGCCGTCCAGTGCTTCCAGGTTTTCCATGGTGGTCTAGCTTCAATTGATTGATGATTTCAACCAGTGAATTTTCTAAAATCTCCACACAATCACTTCTGAATATTTATTAGCCTACTCAAAAGTAATATAAATTATAAATGATAAAAAAAGAAACAATAATTAGCTTAAATGAATTGAAGTCGATAATAATTTGTCACATTAAAAATAGTTTTAATGTGTAGTAAAATTCATTTTGTGAACTAATTACTTTTATGAAAACATAAACATTTTATCAAGAACAACCTATCGTAGAAGAGAACAAACCAGATCCAAGTGATGGAAAAAAATCAGGAAGAAGCGTTAGGAGTGGATCGGACACACATTGAGGAAAGTACCCAACAGAGTCACAAAAAAGTCCTCACCTGGAATCCTCAATGCAAAAGGAGAGAGGAAGATCAAAGAACATATTACACCGAGAAATGGTAACAGACATGAAAAGAATGCACAATAATTCGATACAAGCGGAACGGAACGATAGAGTGGATTAGAGAATACTAGTCAGCGACTTATGCTTCACTAGGAGTAACCGCTGTTAGTAAATAAACAAATAAGAAATTTTATATCGATTCTTTCGGATCATTTATCAAAGAAAAATTTATTGATTTATTTTGATTACTAATCACAATATCATTTAAAATGTAGAATAGAATTCAATAATAAGAATCAAAAGAGTACAATATCAGTTACTGACCACTGACTAATTAATGTACAACATTTTTTTTATCACATTTACATTAATTAAAATATTAGTTAATGATGACATAATCATTATTCTTTTTTGTTGTCAATATAATTAGATAATGTATTCACAAGGTAAATTTTGCTCATTTTTGTTGTTGTTGTGGTGGTGGTTGTTGTTGCTGTCGTCGTTGTTGTTGTTGTTGTTGTTGTTGATTTAATCCTTTTTAGCCTATTGTAATTTATTGGCATTTTATTATAAATAAATTGAATAAATTTAAAGAATTTTTTTATTGGAATAAAATAATAAATGTTATAAAGAATGTTCCACATCATAAAAGTACATTTTATGAAAAGAATTTCAAAATTTGTTTAGTAATTATAGTGCAGTATGACCTTGATGAGTATTGATACAACGGTGTTTTTTGACTAATATGCAACGATGCATAGTGGCTAGTAATAGAATATAATTTGACTCATGTTTCATCTTATTTGAGACTCGTCAGCTGAATATACTTGCATCTTAGAGTTGATGTCCACTCTGGGATTTGAACCCAGTAACGTTCACTTCAAATACCATTGTGTTATTCACTTAGCTACTGAGTCCTGATAGCCACTTGTTTGTGCAATGGGGTGAAGTTCAAATTCACTTGGTATTGTTTCACTTGAATCTTCCCATTGATGTTTACGACTGTAATTGTTCAGTCTCTTGTTGGCATATGTGCATCCTGTGTGGATGATGCATATGGGAAGATTCAAGTATAAACAATATCAAGTACATTTTGACTAATATTTAGTGATAATTTAAATGGTTGAAACTTCACTAATCTTAAAACTTAATATTTATAATAGATCTATGATAAGGGTTGTAGTCTTCAAAGAAAAAACGTTACATCATTAGTTCTAAGAAAATAAAATCTTTATGTAAGTCAGGTATGGTCAGTGTTTTCTATAAAGATTAGGGAATTTTTCCAGTAAACAATAGTAGTATTACATTAAAAAGTCTTTTTATAGATACTAATTATCATAAGTTAAACAAAAATGAAAAACTAGGAATCACTATACAGCTTTGTTCTGATATGATACTTCACAGTACTAAACATTTACGACTTCACTAGAGATTATGTTCTGGACATCAAAGCCTTAGAATGGATGCTTAGCCTTAAAATTATTGAGAGAGTGTTCGATATTTTATATGTCTAAATTTACAAATGAATCATTTCAGAAAAACCATCTTACAGTGTTAGGGAGAATACGTGACCATTGAGGTACAACTATTTTGAGTGTGAAGATATTAGTAAATGGTTGCTTAAAATCTTGACTACTAGATTTTGTTTCAGTGATAAACAATTTGTGCTGTCTCTGTAACCGTTGATGGTTTTGGGTTTAACATCAGCTGTAATCGTAAGTATTGAAGAGTTTCACTTAGGTGAAGAGCAATCCATTGTTTACTAGTTCCTAATAGTTGTTTCAAGTATTATTCGTTGAGAACAGTTTAGTTATCAGTTATTCATGAGTTAACGTTGAGGATGTTTTCTTAAATATCTTAATGAAAAAATTAAAAATGTTGCATCAAAACAATTCAAGAATTTAACAACAACACAAATTATAAACAAAAATGGATAATGGGTAGCAGTAGAATCCAATTTGACGCGTGTTTCGTCCTATTTGAGACTTGTCAACAGGATGTACTTGCATCTCAGAGTTAATGTTCACTCCAAGAATTCAAACATAGTACCGTTCTCTTCAAACGTCATCACATTATCCACTTAGCTACTGACTCCTGATAGCCACTTGTTTGTTATATCTTAATATAATTGAATGGATAATTATAGACTGATGGTTAATTACAACATTACACTGTAAAAGACACATTATTTTTGATAAAGTTTTCTTCTTTGATCTGAAAATAGTTTAGTCGTAGAGCTTTCATCATCCTTTTAAACAATATCATCACCACAACCTTCAGATAAAAGTCACATTATACTAAACTAAAGAACTAAAATGTTTCAATTTCAGATTTGTTTTATTGAAATGATCACCTAGGATTACAGTTTTAAAGAAAATATATATACATATACTCGAATTAAGATGAAGATAGAATTCTTCTTATTCTCATTTGTTTATCAATGATGTTTCATCAAATGTCAATCAATAATAAAAAAGAAAAACATCACTCTAAAAAACTTTTCATACAAAATATTTTGTCACAGACGTAACTTCTATATCATCAGACAAAGTTTTCAACATTCTGTTATCATCATAATCATTATTTCAGAATTTTAGTTTATTCCTATTTCTTTTTTCTTGAAAATTCCTTTTTTTTTTACTTTTTTTCTCTATTCAACTTATTTTGTCCACTTGTCAATCAACGAACTAAGCATACAGACAGAATGAATGATAGAGAGAGAGAGGGGGGGGGCTGGTGGGTAAGTGAGTGAGCGAGTGAGTGAGTGAGTGTGTGAGTAAGTGAGTGTGTGAGTGAGCAAACAAAATACAGAAACAAAAAAAACGACAAGAGAAAAGCACATTAGGCACAAAAATAATTAGACAAAATGTCTAATTTTCTTTTTATGGAATGAAGAAAACAACTTTACAGTGAAAATGTACAAATGAAGTTGACACACGTATATATAAATATATTAAAATAACTGTGCAAAATGAGGAAGATTTTTAAGGTGTTTATTTTTTTAAATCTTTTTTTTCGATAAAACTAACTTTGTTTCCCCCACCATCATCACGACCACCACCACCACCACCACCACCACCACCATAACCACCAACAGTATGCATGTTATACCAGTTAAGTAGCTTATTATCATTATTATATGATTAATAAGAATTATTATTTTATATCGTTATTTTAACTGTGATTAGCAAGCAACCGAAAAAAAACCACATCTTCATAATAATATGGTATACAAATGGAGATTCAACGAAACAGTTATGCATGAAAAAGAGGTTTTGGAAAGAGTTTTGTACATAGTTTTTTTTTCAGACGTTTATCTTTATTAATGTATTTATGTGTGTTTACATTTAAAGGCATAAACGCATCCTAATCTGGTTTATACTTTTTTTATACTACTTATATCACTGTATATGCATATAATTTGAGACAAATATATATGTATATACGTAGTAGGTGTGAATAAGTAGACATAATTCATAATGTTTATGTAAACAACCATTTTGTTTTTCTTTATTTCTGTTCTATTCCTCAATTATCAGGAGTTCTTTTTTAAAAAAGAATAAAAAGAGAATATAACTTGGGTTTGATTGTCTTCTTTTGTTTGTGTGTTTGTTTGTTTGTTTGTTTGTTTGTTTGTTGCAAACCAGTAATGATTTGTAGATGTCAGTAAAATACTTATCACGTATATTTTATCAATCCGCATTGAAATCTTAATCTTTACTGGTTTTTTTTCTTTATATTTTGAATTTGGTAATGTAAGTGAATTTGCGGTTGATTACTTCCAATTATACATCCATATATATACCAATGTTTATTCATTTATGTGCTAAGTGACTTATCTACCTTGTTACTCTGATTAGAATTAGATGGATAATATAAATGTATATATTAAGAAGTAAACGAATGTAAACAGTACAACAGTTATGAATTAGAACGTGAAATTCAACTTGATTTCAAATTAAAAACTAATACTGCTGATTTTATTCAGTTTACAAACCCATTTGAAGTAAAGAAGAAAAAATAAACACTGTAATTAATGAGATATGAACAAATTGGTGAGAAACAACAATCTGTTTAGATAATAATAATCATAATAATAATAACAAGGCGAAAGTATAATTTATGGACGAATCAGTCAGATATTAGATTTTAGCACGAAATTCATTTACCCATTTGATTAGATGGAGTCTTGGCATTATAGATGATGTCAGTTCATGATTAAAATTTTAAATCTAATTCTTAACCCTAACCATCAACTGTAAATCATAATCCTTATTCTTCAAATTGCTTTATAACTCTCATTTCGCCCTAGTAAGTAGGTAGACACTCTCAAAGTCACTTTAGCGTCACTCAAATGTTGTCCATAAAAATTATAGTCTTACTTAATAACTATAATAATAGTAATAGTCATTCAATTCGTCAGTGTTGATCAATATAAAGACTAACACAAATATGCATTGCTATAAGTTATCATACTTTCTTTGCTCGACGTGATAAAGTTAAAAATATGCATGATGAAGGGGTCAGAAAGATGGTATCATCAACGATAGTGTGGAAAAATAAACATTAAAGAATCCTATTCAAAAATAATAGAATAAAAATTACAGGATAATATTGGGATTCGAGATTTAAGACAAGGTAAAGAGTAAAAAAGGACTGGAGTCAGACAAGACTGTCTACTCTTTACCTTCCTCTTTCTTCTGGTGGTCGACTGGATTATGAAGACCTCGACATCTGAGAGAAAACACGGCATACGATGGACAGCATAGAACCAATTAGAGGACTTGAACTTCTCAGATGACCTAGCCCTCCTATCGCATACACACGAACAAATGCAGACAAACACAGCCAGCATAGCAGCAGTCTCTGCATCAGTAGACCTCAACATACACAAGGGAAAAACCAAGGTCCTCAAACACAACACGGAGAACAGCGATCCAATCACATTTGATGGCGAAACTCTGGAAGATGTGGAATCCTACACATACCTCGGAAGCATCGTTGATAAACAAGGTGGTTCAGATGCAGACATATAGGCGAGGATTGACAAAGCAACGGCCGCATTCCTTCAATTGAAGGACATATGGAACTCAAAACAACTGTCTGTCAACAAATATCAAAGTCAGAATCTTCACTATCAACGTCAAGACAGTCCTATCGGACGGAGATGGAACTTGGAGAACTACAACAACCACCATCAAGAAGGTACAATTATTTATCAATAACTGTCTACGCAAGATACTCAACATCCATTGGCCAGATACCAACAGCAACGGTCTACTGTGGGAGATAACAAACCAGCTTCCATCTGAAGAGGAAATTAGGAAAAGATGATGGAAATAGATAGGACATACATTGAGGAAATCATCAAACTGCATCACGAGGCAAGCACTAACTTGGAATCCTGAAGGGAAGAGGAAAAGTGGAAGGCCAAAGAATACATTACGTTGGGAAATAGAAGTGGATATGAAAAGGATGAATAAGAAGTTGAAAGAGCTGGAAAGGATTGCCCAGTATAGGATTGGATGGAGAATGCTGGTGAGCGGCCTATGCTCCTTCACGAGGAGTAACAGGCGTAAGTAAGTAAAGAGTAAATGTTTTTTCAACAATGCAGCCTATTCTAACATGTAACATTCTCAATCCATACAATGATATCTCACAGAACACAATCAAATAGTCTACAACTACTGTCAAGACTCAATTAAACAATCAATGAATACATAGACTGATATTATGTTTAAGTTTGTTCACCTCTACTTATCTTTCAACTTATTCTTACTGTCTCTTTAATATTACTGATGATGAATATTAAAGTGAAGTAAATTCTTTCTTAAACACTACTGAACTTCTAGCTTTTTATATGCTGATTTTAGTCATATCCATATTAGTTCGTTTTATCTCGTTAACTTATATTATTTACATCATTCCACTTATATTAGTATAAATATCTTAAATAATGCGTTCTTTATAATGATAAGTTAGCTTTCTATAAATAGATTGCATATTCATCAATCCTACTTGGAATGACCATATTATTTAAACATAGCTATATTGACGTTTTTTTATTATTTTCAGAATGATTTCAAACGAATTAATCGCTGAAAAGTTCCCATTATATTCAAGCATAATTATTAATGTGGGCGATGGAGGTGGTTACTTTAGTACAGAAAATTATGCATACTTCGGTGGGTGGCCTGCCTAATTAATGGGCCGGAATGACCTCCTTCGCCATCCTGTCAAATGGATTAGTCAGTTGAAACAATGTATTTGATATGTTTTATGAAAATCCTTGTTGGTTACTATTTAAATTAGTCATTTTGGATTTATCAAAAGTTACACAATCAGATCAAAATCGAATTGACAGAGTTCAGTCATTAATAGTAATGCTGAGGAGTCATGCACTAGGACGAAACAGCCATCCAGTACTTCCAGGTTTCCAACGGTGGTCTGAGATTAGTCGGCTCATGAACTCAATTAAAAACTTTCTAATCTCCACAACCCCAATACTGAAAAGAACATTCAGCTGGCTGATGTGTGAGCGCGGATGATAATGATTGGTTATTTGCTTAATCAAACTAGTAGATAGTACGACGCGTTAGATGAGTGATATATTTTCCTATGATTATTATCATTATTACTGATTGTTGTTGAATTATGTCGGACTTTTATCGTTTTTCAGTGTAAAAATATACTTATGTTCTAGTCAGGTCAATCACATGTTCTTGGTTTGAGTTATGTTGAAGTCCTGTAGAATAGACACTAGGAAAGAATCTAGTATAGATATTCGTCTAAAACAAATTAATGTCCCATTCGTAAAAAACAAAGAAAATCCAAGCATTATAACACTGACTAGTTTCAAATAAGATAATATACTCATCTTAGATTCCACTGATAGCTACTTTGAAGAACTGGTCAATTAAAAGTATACATGTTTTATTTCTAATCATAGAATATATTATATATAAAATAAGATTAATTCATTATACACTACTATCTATTTACAATCTAATTTATTATGCGTTCAAAACAAATCATTGTATTCATCATAGTAAAAGAATGAATCCAACATAAACACTATGAATGTAATTGATAGGATTACTATTATACGTAATCATAAGGGAATCAAATGTCAGTTAATATAAAAACAATAATAGTAATAATAATAATAATTGTTATCATGTCAATGAAACCACAATACAAAACATTCATATTATTACAAAATTCAAAAAAAGATGTTTACACCGATGGTTACTATTTTATTGATTTAACAATGCACTATACAATTCTACTTTCTATCAATAATGATAACCAATTTTATTGAGTGGTTTATTTTTTTTTGGAGGGGGGTACGATGGGGGGGGGGGTAAACATTATCAGCTGTGTGTTTAAACATAAATATGAATAAAACTGTAAAGTGATATAAATTCATTTGGTGTTGTTTTACTTGTATCTTCTCATTGTTATTTAGGACTACAATTGATCAGTCTCATGTTGGCATATCAGGACTCAGTAGCTAAGTGGAGAACGTGGTGGCGTTTGAAGAGAACGGTACCGGATTCAAGTCCCGCAGTGAACATCAACTGTGAGATGCAGGTACATCCAGCTGATGAGTCCCAAATAGGACGAAACATGCGTCAAACTGGATTCCACTAATAGCCACTATCCATCTTTGCAAACTGTTTTATCCTAAATTATAAGATTAAAACTAATCAAACATTACTGGTAGGTTATAATTCTTAGGGGAGAATTTCTTGAGAATAATTAAACTTCAAATTTTACAAATGATAGAAGCCATTACTGTGGAAATAAAAAATTTGCACTTGTATATTGAAAACAAAACCAATCCAACCTCGCCTATCACATCGACAAACCTATTTTTATTCCACTTAAATTCAAAGGTAATGATATCACAGGGTCAATCAATATGCGACTAAAATCTGCATTGATAAGAACTTATTCTGAAGCTAAACTGATTGTCTTGTTCAAAATAACATGTTTTTTAACACAATCAAAGGTCTATAGGTATCCTTTTCATGTTACCACTAACTGTGTAAACAAAGTTACATGTATCTGTCAAAACAGTTACATTGGTAGAACAGAAAGGAGAGCCTACGTCCGATTAAAAGAATATATTCCAAAAAAGGTTAGGATTAAATAAATTAAAAGTATTCAGCGGTGCCATCGCAAGACATCTCCTTGAAACAGGACATGAAATTGATACACTAAGGTCCATCAAGATGACTGACTCCAATCTTTTGAAATTTTGTTAAGTGATAGCAATCAAACATCTAAAACTAGATCTATGTACCCAAAACAAGGCAGTAATTAATCTTTCTTTGTTTTGATAACATTACACCCCTTTTTATTTATCATATCATTCATTATTTCAACTGTCTGAAGTTTCAATTACATTATTGTCATTTTTCTTTCAATCATAACTGGCTGATCTCAATTCATATCTTTCTTGATTACCATTAAACTATTTCCAGTTGCTTCATCAAATAATCATCTAATGTTTGCTAACTCCATCAGTACTAATCACTATTTCAATGTTCTGGAACTTTCCGTCTCGAAATTTATTTAACCGACCTTATTGAACTCTATTGATACATATATTCATCTCGAATCACCTTCATATGTATAAGTATATAAATATCTGTAATAACGTTGATTTTCAAGAATTTTAGGTTGTAAGCAGCTGATGAGAACCTAGCCTCCAAATGCCCTGGTACGGCCGAAAGTGGGGAGAGTCCGCTCACTTTCTTCAAATGCTCTCACATGACCACGCGTATATAGCCTCTGCCAGAGAAGTCCTACTCACTGCCTTCTCGTGGCAGAGGTGTTGTTTACGAAATCGAGAGGACGAAAAGCAAATGTCCGGCGCTTTAATCGGGTTGGTGGACATGGAGAGTCCACCTAGGGGAGTTGGAAAACTCTGATTCCAAATCAATGGTGTAAATGAGCTCCAGTATCCTGAGGGAACAAACGGCGTATGAACCAATCGTCGGTCATTGTATACTATGGGACTGCATCTCCTAACGTTGCTCCACTGCCTTGTGGATCAGATCTTCAGGTCGAAGGCTCGGGGTGTGGCCCCCTAAGAAAACCACGTGCTTTGGCTTGGGCACTCAGGCAGTATCACAGCCCTCAGACAAATCAAATGAGATTTGTGTGGCGCATATGTATTTGGTGCCTCCTTGTGACAATATCTACGTGTCCAAATAAATAAATAAGATGAGAACCTAACAAATAAAAAGAATTCATTTATTATTCTGCATCAATCATCATTCTTACTCTCTTTAACTCAATTATCACTTCTCTTTATATTCTAATGACTTAGGTATATCCGACTTGATTATTGTTTTATCCTTCACTCTACATTTACCATCTTTCGCTAAGTCCATATCATTTTAAGCATCATTTACTCACAGGTTGAATATCTAATGTACTTATCATATAATTCTTCTTTCTATTTATTATCATTTGGACAATTCAATTTAACTTATAACTAGATTCAATTATATACTAAACACTAGTCACACAAACGTTTTCAAATAATGACAAACTTGATTTGTAAACAATTCAATAATTGATTTTTAAAGAAACAGATATATTTGTGACTACTCAATTTGGGGTGGGGTGTGGTGGGGTGGGGTAATATCTAGTTTTGACCCGTAAGAATGTGAGTATTTATTGCAAAAAAATGTATAAATGATGCATACCTATACATCTTTATTTAAAATCGTTCATACATAACAGATGTAAGTCACTATTTCACCATAAATTATTAATTTTCAGATACATTATACAATCTCTATGCATTAGCTCAAGGAATTTAACTGAATAAAATCGTATTGTTGCAAAGTTTTACTGAATGTATGGCAGTATAATGGAAATCAAAATAATTCTTTTATAAGAGATCACGGCAAGACTATAATTTATGGATAAACCAATCAGGTATAAGATAACAGGTCACGGATTTTGATGCGAAATTCATTCATCCATTTGGTTAAATAGAGTTTTAGCATTATAGCTAATGTCAGTTCGTGGTAAAAATCCTAAATTTAATACCTAACCTTAATCATCAACTGTAAATCATAATTCCTCACATTGGTTTATAACCCATATTTGGTCCTAGTTATTAGGTGTACACTCTTAAGATCACTTTAGCGTCACTCAAATATCATTCATAAATTATAATCTCACTAAGATAACAAGACATTTAATATACAGCTATGAGATAATCGACTTGAAGTGAAGCATATTATAATTTGTTAATAGTAGTGACATGTTTAATGAAAACGAATATTACAGTTTGTTTGTTTGTTATTTTTGTTATAATTTTTTGTATATGTAAAAGAAATACATTCACATCTACTTAATTTATCATTGTAAAGTGTATTCAATAAGAAGAATATCAAATGATAGTTCTTTCTATGATATACAAAACATATTATTGAAAAATGTAGTAAAATAGTTGACATTTTTAAGAGTAGTGGCGTTAAAAAGACATATGCACACACATACATACATGCATACATACATACATACATCCATACATACATACATATATATACATACATGTTCAAGATTTGCTGAAAGTACAATCGTCGACTAACTTTACCGCCTCTACTAATTCTAGTTTTCCATCGTTTTATTTAGAGAAAAAAAAATAAGAAGTTGAGGAAGAGAATGAACAGACACAAAATGAGTGAAAAATTACAGGACAAAATTTATACAAATAAAAATATTTGTATATTTAAATAGAGTTTTACCAAAAATAGTAGTAAAGTGTTTTGTTTTTTTTGTTTTTTTTTTTGTTTTTTTTTATGGTTGATAAGGAAATAAGTTAATAGGCAATATTGAATGCATGTTGTCATGATCAATTCAAAAGAGACGAATAAGAGATTTTGGTGTGGTAAAAAGTAAACCACTAAATAGTTGGTGATAAAATATGTCTATATATATATATATATATATATATATATATATATATATATATATATATATATATATATATATATATATACATGTATATAAGTAAAATTAAATTGAAAAATGTCTAGAACAATAGTTTTATGAAATGATACCCGACTAGACTGTTAATTAAGTTAATCTGTTTAAACAATAACTAATAATACCATAAGTCAGTTGATGAGATTGTAAATCTTCAAGGACTGAGATGGTTGTGGCATGAGTTACGTGTGCCTGAAAACCGATTACCACGACGCGTAATGTTGACTAGTGTTGAAGAAGGTTGGGAGAAAGTTAGGGGCGACCAAACTAAAACATGGTATTAATGTTTCAAGTCACTAACTTCTAGTCTTAGACATGTTGATAAATGCAAGCTACTTGGTTGGCATCCGCATGGCTATCGTAACCAATTGTTGGAGACTCTGGGTAACATGGCTCAGAATCGACCACATATTTGCCTGAACTGCATCATCGATGAGCGTGAAGGATCTAAGGCAGACTTAAAGGCAAGGATTAGCAAAGCAAGGACAGCATTCCTGAAGTTGAAGAACGTATGAAACTGAAAACAACTGTCAACTAATGTGAAAGTCAGAATATTCAATACGAACGTCAAGATAGTTCTACTGCATGTAGATGAAACTTAGACAACTACCACAACAATCCTTAAATATATACAGGTATTTCTAAACAATTGTCTATGCATGATACACAATGTCCGTTGACCGGATACCATCAGCAACAGTTTACTGTGGAAGAGAACAAACCAGCATTTATCTGAAGGGGAAATTAGGAAGAGACGTTAGAAGTAGATAGAACATACATTGAGAAAATCATCAAAGTGCATCAGTAGGCAATCGCTAACTTGGAATCCTGAAAATAAACACAAATGAGGAAGGCCAAAGAACACACTATGTTGGGAACTGATAACAGACATGAAAAAGATGATTAGCAACTGGAAACAATTGACAAGGTAACATACATAAGTAATTAAGTTCAAATAATGCAGAGGATAAATAAAAACCGACTATCAATCAATATTTAAAGAAGTGAATCAACCTAATGAAATGTAAACATGTCGAAATGTTTGTAATATTCTAAATTATTGAATAATTGGTCTTTTTAAGATAAGGATCTTAACTATTAAGTTTTCATATGCTCAAAGTGATTCTCTTCAAGTATTGAGATCTACTAGAGAATTATTGAAATATGAATAAGAATAGACAAGAAAATCTTTTTATTAACCAAATTCTTCTACGTTGAACATGCAGCTGGCCAATGTTCACGGTTTCCAAATGAATATTTCTTAAATCTGATTTTGGTCTATGAAAAAAGTACCTTTATATGAATAGAAAATATCTATTTTATTTTATAAAAACAAGTAATCGCTGCAACTGATCTATATATTTGTATGAGCCTTAATAGTCATACTCTTGAAACTTACAAATCGACTGATTAATTTTAGGAGGAACCACCAAATTTATTCGTGTTACTACTACTATTACTACCACGGCTACTATCACCGTTATTACTACTACTACTACTGTTGTGTGTCCTACTTATGTACACATAAGTAGTATATGATGTTAGTCGTGAACAGAATGTCTGGCAGCAGAGAGACAAGAAGACCGAACAGTAAAGAATGCGATTTGTATAGAAATGCAAGAACAATCAAGTCTGAGTCCTTTTAAGACAATTGATGGACATTTTGCAAATTCAGCATTTAATATATGGTTGTTAGATTTCATTGGCAAGTCCCATTGGCGTTCATGTTCACTACCCTACTACTATTATTACAGCCTTCGAAATATATATAAATATACTTCTTTCTCTCATTTTCTTTTCTTTCACTTTATAGTTTCTTCTTCTCTTTTTCAATATTGAGATGATTGATGAAATAATGTCAACATACTTTTGTCTCATCTCTTCTGCCTTATAAACAGATGTATGGGTTAAAGTAATTTGTATCAGAAGGGATTTTGTGGACATTGTAGTAATTTCGATAGTTGAGATCATGAGTCAATTCAAGCTAGACTACCATAGAAAACATGGAAGCACTGAACGGCCGTTACATCCTAATACTCGACTCCTCAACAGTGCACATCCACGGTCCCGCCTCATGGGATTCGAACCTAAGACCTATCAGTCTCTTATGCGAACGCTTAACCGCTAGACCACTGATCGTACCGGCATCCAACAGTGTTAGTGTCTAACTTCAACTAATTCATGAAATTAAGTGACACATTTAAAGTAATTTGTTTGTCCAAAATAGAAAAAATATTTTTTCTCACTTTACTTTGATTAACACTATGTAGTAATAATAGAAGTAGTATTGATATAAATGAAAAAATGAGAAGTCTCTATTAGTTATTCCTCTTTTACATTATTCACTGATAATTTTATAATGTCAATTTCATTGAAATTTCTTCCATTCCTACTTTGTCTTGTAGATTTATAGAATAAAAGTAAACAGAAGTATAAAAAAAAGAGAAAGAAAGAAAGAGAGAAAAGTAATAGAAAATAAAATAGTAGATAACAGTACCCATACCCAAAGTAACATTAACGCGAATATATACATATACATGTATATATGTATATAATAGTCTTTACTGTATACACATATGGGAAAAAGTAAGGTCAAAGTATTGTAAACATTTAATTAAATAAGTGTAAATATACACAAATAAATAGAGTTAAATAGAGAATCCTAATAAAGTAAATAACAAATTTCACTGATTCTTATTATACTTTTTTATTATACATGAAAAAAAATAATAAGAAAAAGAAACGAAAAACGATGACGATGATGCTGATAATGATGATAATGAGGATGAGGATGAGGATGACGGTGACGATGAAAAAAAAAAACACTTGTAGGCTGGTTAAACGTTATAATAAAAAGTCAGTTAAAGTAAACATAAAAACCGCTTATTATTAATTTTTTTAAATTTTTTTTATTAACCATTTTATTTATTTGATTATATGAATGTGAAGAATATCATATATATTGATAATAATAATAATAATAATAATAATAATAATAATGAGTTACTACATTCATTTGATGTATACACATTAAGCCAACAATCAAATAGACAAACAAACATTTATATTCGTTGTGATTAAAATACTTTCTTTCGTTCTTTCTTTTTTTTCTTAATTGGGGTGGGGTGGTGGTGAAGGGGGGTGAAATCTCTTTTTTCGTGCTTATTGTATTATTATTATTATTATTTATTTTTTCTACATTTACAACTACAATCAAAATTTGACTCAGCTTTAATTGAATCTATGTACTGTAAATGATTTTATATATATATATATATATAATATAAATAAAGGGAGAAAAGAAAGAATTGTCCGAAATTGTGCTGGAAATCAACCCTTGTTCTTATAAATTGTTTATAATGATAAGAACAATTATCCAGTAATAAAGATGAACGTTCCATAGGAAAAAAAACCCTACATAAAATGTATTAAGACAAACTAATTAAAACATTATTAATGCATTGAAAAAAAAATAATAAAAAAAGACTGTCTTTGTGTTTACTTTGATTTTTCCTTCTTCAAAAAGAAAAAAAAAGAAAAAGAAATAAAGGAGAATGTATAAGTAATATAACGAATCAATGTGTTATTGTGAAAGGGAGAATAGTGGGGGAGGTTCAATAATATGCCTTAACAACTAAGTATAAAAATTGTATCAAAACTCTAATGGTATATGTATATCTATGAAACTAATCGGTTGTAGCGGTAAATAAATCCCCAAAATAAATAACTGTGTAAGTCTTTGATATTGAATGCAGACCACATTAGTTTTAATGGATTCACATAGCTGAAGGCGCTCGGTCATGCATCCGCACCAGATCACGAGTGGGAACTCTGTGCTCAACATTCCCATGCAATCGCTAGCCAGTCTAGATCAGTCGATTCTCGATATATTGATAGCCTATCACATATATCTTCAAACTTCCTTGCTTCTGGCTTTTGATTTCATTAGGTGGGTACGATTCATAATAGATGTTACTGGTTAAAGCGTTGACAAATTCCAAATACTTGTGGCATCTTCACGGTATATCTTTTTAATTGCTTAAATATGGATGTAGTCTATAGTAAAGTTATTATGCACTAAACAGACATGATTAATAAATTTATTTTAAATCCTGTTTTGTTTAAAGATTATTAAATGTCAATTCAAACAGTTTGTTTCCCTCTCCTCTTCTTTTTTTATGACATGTTATCAAGATGTGTACATGTATCCTAATCTTGAACTTTATAATGTAACTCAAACCTATTGTTTGTCATTATAAATGTCATTTACCATAAGACTAAATCACCACAAATTATAGTATATTTTTTTAATTAAAAATCAAACCAAGTTATATTATATAAGGATCCTTATCAAGGTTTTGATTTGGTTATTTATTATCTTAAGAAATGACACATTGAGTTACGAAACGTCAAGAAATTTCGATTTCTCTACTCATTGGGATATTCACTTGGTGTTGTTTTATTTGTATCATTATGTTGTTATTTAGGACAGCAATTCATCAGTCTCATGTTGGCATATGTGTATCCTGTGCGGATTACCTCAATATATAGGATGCATATGTGACAACATGAGATTGATCAATTGCTGTCCTCAATAATAATGAGAAGATACAAGTAAAACAGAACCAAGTGAATTTAAATTTCACTTCATTATACAAGCAAGTGGCTAACAGGACTCAGCAACTAAATGCGTTTGAAGTGAACAGTAGTTGGTTCAAGTTCCAGAGTGAACATCAACTCTGAGATGCAAGTACATCCAGCTGACGAGTCCGAAATAGGATGAAACACACGTCAAACTGGATTCCACTGCTATCCAATATTCATCATTGAGATATTAAAAATATATTAATTTATTCATAAGTTATATTATTTATACTTTTTTATATATTTTTATGATTAAGAAAAATATTGAGAATATGCATTAGTTAATTTCCACTACAAAATGAGGTAATGAAATATCTGCAACGACATTATTGTATATTGAGCATATTCATTCGATTGATGCAGTTATAAATATTACTAGAGCAACTGTAATTCTGTGATTTAACATAAACTGAACTCAGTTCTTGTATATTTTCTAAATTCAGAACGATCTATCATAATGATTACACAATATATATATATATATATATATATATATATATATATATATATCTTATGTTTTATTAATGATAATAATGATTTGTCATTTATAAACTGATTGTATTCTTATTTATTTTTTTTATTTTAAATATTTTAAAGGTATGATCTTGATCATATTTATATTCTCTCTTATTAACTTTGCCTGGAGCCCCACTGGGTCTACTGCCGGTCCCATGACTGGATAAATGTGAAGGGTAAGGTAGAGAGTTAGTGACCCTATCCCGTAGAAAATTATCTCGCTAAAAAAACGCTAAGCAGAAAAAAAAATATAATTCTCACTTATTACGTTACAACTAGAAATCATTTTGTTTCACTATGCCAGTTATTGTTATTTACCTATATATGTATAATTGTGAGTCCTTACTTTACATATGGTTATTGCATTTCTTTATGAGTCAGGACAATGAAATTAATAGTTACATACTAATTTAATACATTAAATGAACTCTTTAACTGAAGAAGTACAATGTATTTAAAGAAAGGATTGGTCCTCTATTATTAATAGTATTACATTTTACTATTTCACAGGGAAAAATCTAAGAAAATTTTGTAAGCTATTATTATTAATACAAAAAATGTTCAACCTTCCAAATAATACTTCAACTATAACCATTAGCTAGATGAAATGTATTAAATAGTCAACTGTCTTTTGTTTATGCACAACATAACAAAAACGTATTGGCTGAAGTTAGGCATTAACACCATTCGATGCCGACCAACTCAATGGCTTCTAGAAGTTAAACATTCATGCATGAGACCGATAGGTTTTGAGTTCAAATCTC
Organism: Schistosoma spindalis; assembly: GCA_946903255.1. NCBI lineage: Eukaryota > Metazoa > Platyhelminthes > Trematoda > Strigeidida > Schistosomatidae > Schistosoma > Schistosoma spindalis. The sequence continues at coordinate 87,961,467 of OX336420.1, forward strand.
GCTAATCGTGATCGTGAATACGTACTGTTGAAGTGTCCCATACTAGAACAAAACAACCATCCAGTACTTCCATGTTTTCCATAATAGTTTAACTTTAATTTCATGTTATTAAATCAACAACAAAAGGAGACTAAAATGTCATTTTTTTCAATAACAACAACAACAAAAGAAAGAAAGAAAGAAAGAAAGGAAGAAACAATGAATAATAAGTTTAAGAAAGGTGTTAACATTTTTTTTTTAAAATAATAAACAACAATTATTTCAATTCATATAAAACATATTTGTGTTAAACACACCTTTTATTGTATGTCAGAAAAAAAAAAAGAAATTCACAACAATATTTTCAATGATTATTTTGCTTCTATTTTTATTCCCGTTTTTTTTCTTTTTATTTATCGATTTTTTGTTTGTTTTTTTGTTTTTTATTATTGTTGTTGTTGTTGTTGTCGTTGACAGTCTAATAAAAAGTGACTGATATGAATAATTATGATTAATGAATTCACTTTATTTATTTATTTCTATTTGTCTGTACATGTTCCGGAGATAAGAAAAAGAGAAATATATATATGTAGGATAAAATAAAATAAATAAATGTAATAAACAAAAGAGAATGAGAATGTTTGTTTGTTTGTTTTTGCCCAAAGATTGAAAATAATCGATGTTTTGACAAATTACATAACTACTCAAATGTTGTTTTTATTATATATAGTTATGAATTGAACACCTATCCAATATTGTCAGTTGTGATATAGGAACTCACTGATGATAATAATGGATATGTCGCTTAATTTCGTGGATTAGCTGAAGCTAGACTTTAACACCGTTGAATGCTAGCCGGCTCAGTGGTCTAACAATTAGGCGCTCGAGCGCGAGACTGATAGGTCTTGGGTTCGAATCTCACGAGGCGGGGTCATAGATGCTCACTTCTGAGAAGTCGCACATTAGGACGAAACAGCCATCTAGTGCTTCCAGGTCTCCATGGTGATCTAGCTTGAATTGACTCATGATCTCAACTATTAAAATTACTACAATCTCTACAAAAACCTCTTCCAATATTGTATAGTTTATATTAGTGAAGTAAATTAAACAATTATTTTAAAATGACGCAGTGCATACATCAGGGTTGTCTTGTTGATCATGAAAGAATTTTAAATAAATATAAAACAGTAAATAGGAACTTCTTAATTCAGTTATTTACTACTTTTCAGGAATAGTCTTATACAATATTATAAGGTTTGTTATAGTAACAAATTTAAATCATCATTTAAGTAGTATTGCATTAAATTCCTATTTAACATATATTTGTATCGTAATGATACAATAACTTATTTTGGTGAAATTATAATTTATGGACAACCTTTGAGCAACGCCATAGTGACTTTGTGAGTGCTTACCTACTTATTAGAGCTAAATGAGGGTTATAAAGCAATCTAAAGAATAAGGATTACGATTCACAGTTCATGGTTAGTGTTAAGAATTAGATTTATGATTCTCATCATGAAATGATATTAGCTAAAATTCCAAGACGCGATTTGGCCAATTGGATAAGTGAATTTCACTCCAAAATCCATGTCCTGTCATCTTACACTTGATTGATTCGTCCATAAATTATAGTATTGCCCTCCAATATATTTGTTTGAGTCTTCCAACATTATAATAATTTGTTTCCTTTTGATAATAGCATATGGATATGTGTGTTCTAGCCCTTATAACTGTTATTCACTGAAAAGAAATCTAAAACGGATAGTTTAATTGTAATGATGATACATACATTTGAATAGACCATCTTTGATCTCATTACGACGTTAACCGAAATACCATGGATTTCAATCACGAATAAGTACTTCAATGATACTGACAAGTAGCTGACCATTATCAACTCAAAATTGATCACTTGAAGAAAATTTGCATACAGTTATAATAAGTGATTTCAACCCCTTAATCAATGATTATATTAAACTGTTGAAGCTTGAAACATGTCTTAAAACATACTAAGTTAACTAATCGATTAAAAAAACATAGATTACTGGTTATTTTATAGTTTATTCTAAGGAATATTGTATTTGACTAACAATGTTTAACTCTTGACAACTTCTTATTTAGTTTCTATGAGAATTTATTTAAAAGAAAAACTGCTTTATTTTTAATCTACTACTATTTATACTCTGTATACTTCTCAATACATTGGTTCCTTCTTATATTTAATATGATGGTATTGATCTGACCAACATCTAGTTGATCAACAATCGGACTAATAAAAACAAGACATGAATGTTGACTAGCAATTGAATCCAGGACGTGTGTTTTGTCCTATTTGGGATTAATGCCTAAAAATAACTGTACATCAAATATTACAAAGTCTTTTATCATTGATAACAAAAACAATGATAACTTCAGTCACTTGTCAATGCATATTCTAAATCATATTACATCATTGTATAAGTCGATAATCATCATCTGAATAAATAATAATAAAAAAAAACAATAGAATTTATTATTCCAGTGGCCTGGATCAATCTATTCCCTAATGTGAATTTCGTGCCATAAGTTACCCCATCTCAAGTTAGAATTAAACTTAGTTTAAAGTTCTTTTATTTTTATTTTTCAAATATTAAAACCTTGAAACCATATACAATGGAAATTGATTGGGAATTCTTTATTACAGTAATAAATCAAAGTATTAGATAAAACGATTATTATTTTGGCAATCGAACACTTTGAATGTAATTGTATCAGTCGGTTAACAAAGCAGTAATTACCAATGTGATTTTATCAACATCTCTGGACAGCAAATATAGATATATGTATATTAGTCAGTATTTTGTTGCTTTATTTATCTCTCATATAATTTAATAGTTGAGATCATGAGTCAATTGAAGCTAGACTACCATGGTAAACATGGAAGAACTTGACGGTTGTATCGTCCTAGTATGTGACTCCACAGTAGTGCACATTCATGATCCCGCCTCATGAAATCCGAATCCATGACCTATCAGTCTCGCGTACAAGCGGTTAACTTCTAGACCACTGAACCGATCGGCATCCAACGGTTTTAATGTGTAACTTCAACCAATCCACGAAATTGCGCCACCGTACACCATTGTCTTCAGTGTGTTGATATCTCATAACAGACCTGGTTGAACTCCACTGGTCACTGCTTCTCACTAGAACTTCAGGAAATACCTCTTGAAGTCAGTCATTAGTGAGAAGATGATTAATATCAAAAGGGATATTTGTCAATATTATGTAATTTAATAGTTGAATTCATGAGTTAACTGAAACTAGACCACCATGCAAAACCTGGAAGCACTAGATGACAGAAGGTTATGAGTCTCATGTGCGGAATTGTGGATGTACACTTATGATGAGTCTTATACTAGAACGAAACGGCCACCAAGTGCTTACACCCTTTTTATGGTAGTCTAGCTTCAATTGGCTCATGAATTCAACTATTAAATTACTATAATATTCACAAATATCCCTTCTCTCATATAATTAATATTACATGTTGACGGATCAATTTTATATTTGAAACAAGAAACTGAATAGGATACATATATAAATAGTCATCAATATAGCACTATAGGTTATTTGTACGTTTTGAAAGAAATCATGATTTTCTTTAATATTTTATATTATTCTTATTAAAGAATTCAAATATATTCAAAGTTTTAGTATGAGATATTAGGTGGATAATCATCAAAGATTCATGGTTTTACATTATTCTCAAATTTGTATGGCCCTATGAAAGAAATAGTTTGTTCCCGTAGCAAAGAAAAAAGGCACTCTACTGAAGTGACCTATAAAAAACCGAGATTTAAAGTATCTATCTATCTACCTATCTATCTATCTATCTATCTATCTATCTATCTATCTATCTATCTATCTATCTATCTATCTATCTATCTATCTATCTATCTATCTATCTATCTATCTATCTATCTATCTATCTATCTATCTATCTATCTATCTATCTATCTATCTATCTATCTATCTATCTATCTATCTATCTATCTATCTATCTATCTATCTATCTATCTATCTATCTATCTATCTATCTATCTATCTATCTATCTATCTATCTATCTATCTATCTATCTATCTATCTATCTATCTATCTATCTATCTATCTATCTATCTATCTATCTATCTATATATATATATATATATATATATATATATATATCAAAAATGATTTCCTTTTTATTATGTTTTTGCAAAAGTTACAAATTACTCTAATGACCCCTTGCTGAGTAATAATCAAGTCTACATATGTAACTACATCTTTCTTAATCAACTTTATTTGCAAAATACAAATACACACACACACAAACAAACAAACAAACATAGAATTTAAAGAATCTTACGAAATTTTAGTTTTTGGAAATATAACTTTTGTAATAAAAACAAAATCACAATAGAAAGAAAGAAATTTGTCGTAAGTCAATGTTCATATTGTCTCTAATGTAGATGATGTTCCAAATGGTACTGAAATTAAGGTTAATAGGGTATATATGTATTCATATAATGATTTTAATAGATGAAATCATGAGTCGATTGATGCTAGACCACCATGGAAATTCTGAAAGCACTGGACAGTTGTTTCATCCTATTGTAGGACTCCTTAGCAGTGCTCATATATAAAATGAACAAATATCAACAAACCTGTGAAATAATCTTTATCTGGTACTTATTTTGGCTGTAAAATCTATCCAAATGAAGATGATATTATACATTTAGGAAATAAGTGTAATTCAGGTTCTTGCATCATCAATCAAATGAAATAGCTTATTTTAGAGATTTACTAAACTATATAAGAACTTTCATCTAAATTTGAACAGTTGGTTTTATTTGGGATGTCCATAGATGTCAGCAGCAGTAGGTCTCAACATACACAAAGGAAAAAGCAAGATTCTCTGATACAACACAGCATGCAGCAATCAAATCACAATTGACAGAGAAGCTTTTAAGGACGTAAAAACCTTTACTTATCTGGGCAGCATCATTGATGAACACGGTGGATCTGATGCAGATGTGAAGACGCCTACCGGCAAAGTAAGAGTAGTATATCTACCAATGAAGAACATCTGGAACTTAAAATAACTGTCAACTAACACCAAAGTCAGAATTGTCAATACAAATGTCAAGACAGTTCTACTATATAGGGCGGAAACCTAGAGAACTACAAAAGCTATCATCCAGAAGACACAAGTGTTTATTATCAGCTGTCTATGCACAATACTTCAGATCCATTGGCTAAACACTTCCAGCAACAACCTATTGAGGGAGTGAACAAATCAGATTTCAGCAAGAAGAAGCTCTGGGAGTGGATAGGACACATACACATTGAGCAAAGCACCCAACTGCATCCCAAGGCAATCCCTCACTTGGAATCCACTAGGCCAAAGGAAAAGTGGGAGACCAAAGAACACATAGAGACAGATTAGAAAAGAATGAAAAAAAATTGGATAGAACTGGATAGAAAGGCCCATGACAGAGTGTGTTGGAGAATGCTGGTCGTCGGCCTATGCTCCATTGGGAGTAACAGGCGTAAGTAAGTAAGTAAGTAACAATGTTATAAGGATGCATAACAGTTATTTTTGTGAAAAAAAGGTCATTCTATGCAACAAAAAAAATTTTAAAACTTAAAAACGAAAAATGGTAAAATTACGTAAAACAGAAAAATCTCAAAAAAAGAAAAATTTATCAAATACACTGGGAAATACCTTGATTACTGACATTTTAGACAATAGATATGTCAAATCATAATTCACTAAATATTATTCAGCTAAATTGTATACATGGTGATTATAATGCCATTCATAAAAGTACTTAAGAACATATAACAATACTATAAACTTACATTATTTAACTGATATTTACAAATATTAGAATAGATTGTTGCTATTTCAACAACCATTCAGATTGTAAAGTATACAAATAAATCACTTATCTGAAATTCGATGCGTTTCATAGAGCATTTGATTACTAGTATTGTCATTTCTTTTTCTTAACCTATATATCTATGAAAGCAGTAGATGGTGATTGCAGACTATGACAAATTGACTAAAGTTGAGAATCTAAGCCTTTGGATGCTAAATTAGTAATTGTGAAGGTTAATTACATGGTCGATAGTATTTGATCTGCACTAATAAGGACTTGATACACATGATATTGATCACCATCCAATGATCAATCGATTGTGATTACATCTCAGTCCTACAGGAGGTCAATCGCGGCCCAGATAGCTCAGTGGTAACGTCTCTGACTGTGAAGCTGGGTGACACTGGATCGAATCCATCAGGGAGCACCGGTTCCCTCAAGAATACACGAACACCATGCTGAAGAGTTCCGAGTAGCATGAAACCCGGGTCCAGAGTTTCCTGTTGACTACCTCCAACTACCATCTTGTGGTTAATTACTTGTCATGAGGCGCTAGTGTGCTAGTAAAAGAGCACTTCTAGGGAGTCATATTACTATAACAAACTAGCCATTCATTTATATGAATATTCGTCAAAATTAGAACGAATAGTTTGACAGAAATTAGGCACCGAGTATAGAGAAGTCATTATATATGCAAAATTATATTTGAAATAGTCTCAGCGATTGAAATTTAAAATAATTCCAACGTTTTGTCCAGCCAACTTGTCTGGACTTCTTCAGGGTAATAATCAAAATCAAAGTCACCAAAGAAAAGCCATTCATTGCTTTCTTTTTTTTCGGTAGTTATCTGTTCGTAGTGTGAAACTTAAAAGTTACGAATATCAGTCTTACTAAGCCAATAATTTACTGTTTTTTTCTGTGTTATTTGTAAACATTTAGATAGTAGGTGATTCATTTTAAACCTGGTAACAGATTTGTAGGGACTAATTGACCTGAAAAATAGTTTTCTAACGAATTATCATTATATAGCGAAATATGGTTCTCATGTGTGTTGCTATACATACACAATGCTAGGTCGTTGAGAATAAACAAAAAACTAGGAAGGTATATGATAAGGCACTCAAAATGATTTGGTTTCATCAATCATATGACCATTGTCAACTGATTGTGCTAAGATCCATTGTCTTCATCTAGCCCTTACCAATCGAAGCTGGGAGATGTTCACCTATTCATCAGTTAAGTTGTCTAGTAGTATGGCTAATATAAATATCTCAGAAACAGCTGAACTTATTTATAAACAGTGAAGAGGTAAACTCAAGTAAATTATTCTTTGATTAAGTAGACGTCAAAAGTCCATTAGGAATTTCCATCATAAGATTAGCTACGTTAAAAGTCCTTTATATCTTCTTCGTCAACATATACCGTTCGGGACATCAGTAGATGAATTCTCGTTGCATAATAGTTTTAATAACAAAATAACAGTCTATTTTAATCTCTAAACGAAAAAAATAGTCGCAAAAAATAGGGGGAATAAATGTTATAGAAACTAATTAGACATTGTAAACGAATGAATAAAATCAAATAGCATACAGAAGTTCAATATCAAATAGTTAATAACTTTGAAATATGAAATTTCAAGAAATAAACCCAAACCCATTGTTGATAGCTTAGTGGTTGAGACAGTTATATTCCAACCATTAGATGACATATATAGACTCTTCGAATTTTTGTCAGGTTAGTCAACAAGATGGCTAGTATCACCGCTTATCACATTTAAAAAATTAGGCCATGAATTGACTACTTGGTTATAAGTCTACGAAATACATTAATCGTTTGGTTATATTTGTTCTATTCAATTATACATTCTGTGTTTAAATTTTAACTTGTTATTATTAGTAGTAGTAATGTGGTGTGAGCTACTTATATTCACATAAGTAGTATCAAACGATGGTCAGGCATACAATGTATTTCAGTAGAAGATCGAAAAGGAAAGAACGAGAACGGAACGCAATTGATATAAAAATGCATAAACAATGAAATTAGAGACGATTGACTGATATTTCGAAAAGAAACAATCAAATTTGAGACAATGGATTGATATTTTGCAAATAAAGTATTTACTGTATAGTTCCTTAAGTTTTAGTCAGATTTTCTGTTGTCCTCACTTATGTTCTCGTTCACTACAGTAGTATTTGTATTATTTTTTCTCCCATTATTCCAATATGATCGGTAACAACTCAAGCTAATGTATATCTTCCCCAGGGTTCTATGTTATCTTTTATCTAACTTGGTTGTATGATTTAGAAATAATTTCATTATTATCCATAATGTTTCTTCGCCAAAATCACTCATACAAATCATATTCATTATTACCCAAGATACACACAGATATATGTATACATGAATCTTAGTAATAATCTTCTTTTTTTTTGAAAATTAACAGACCAAATATAACAATTTTTCCTTAAATTATATTAATTTGTTTATGTGATACAAATCCATCACCTCGTTTTATACATAAAGAATATTTATATGTAAGTGCTTATTGTAATTGTGTGTGTGCATGTAGAGTGGGGTTGGGGTAGGGTGGGGGAGATTGTGTAAATAAGCGTAGTAGCAAAACTGGAAAAATGAGAAACGATATATATATATATATATATATATATATATAGAGAGAGAGAGAGAGAGAGCGATAACCCAAATGTAAACTTTAGATTATCACTTTATTTATCGATTGACTGTATAATTTACAGTTTAATTGTCCAGTTTATATTACTATAGATTGACGATATATATATATATATATATATATATATATATATATATAATCAGTAATATGTGATTTATAAACACAAGAATAGAAATTTAAACAAACAAAAAGAAACTTCTAGAACAAACATCTTTATGATATATTAATCATTAAACTTGATTTTGTAATACATTTTCCCAATCTCTTTTACTTATAATTGACTTTTAGAAATCTGAAACCATAAAATATTGTTACTGAGTACTTTTCATAGATAAGCTCACGTAAATATGATAAATATTTATTTACATAACAGATAAATGGACAAATAGGTAAACTGAAGTATATGCATTCAGAATTCCAAATCGAATTATATTATTTTTGATCGAGACTATGAGTCGATTGATGTTAGACCACTATTAAAAACCTGGAAGCACTGGATGGCCGTTTCGTCCTATTGTGGGACTCCTCAACAGTGCGCATCCACGATCCCGCTCGCTGGATTCAAACCGTGACCAGTGGAGCTAATCCGTGTCGGGTAGAGACAGGTATTTACCTCAGTACAATAGAAGATGGTCGGGCGATTTCGCGGATTGGTTGATATTAGACATTAGCACCGTTGGATCGCTGCTGGCTCAGTGGTCTAGAGTTTAAGCGCTCGAGCAGGAAACTAAAGGCCTTGGGTTCGAATCCCGCCGGTGTGGTCGTGAATGCTCTCTGTTGAGGAGTCCCAAAATAGGACGAAATAGCTGTCCAGTGCTTCCAGGTTTTCAATGGTAGTCTAACTTCAATCGATTCATCATCTCGATCAAAAACTTGATAATCTCCACAACCTTAAACTGAGAATTATATTCAATAGGATTTCCATATTACGTAATAGATAACAGAGTAAAGAGTCAAAGTTTAAACTGTATAGAGTACAAAAGTAAAGAATTAATCAATATGGGCAACAACAAAACAGATAAGGATTAAAGGGTAAAATGTTAAACTAATACTTAATATTTCACAGACCATAATCAAGAAATTTATATGATTCTACATATTAATAATTTCTTAAATGAATATCATATCTATTATTGACTTAATTCTAGCTTTTGTACAAAATTACTTCTCCACTTTCAATTAAATAGCTTACTAACAAAAGTGCTATATTTCATTATATGAAACAATTTAAATAACTTAGATACCATTATGTATACCATGTTTATCAGTTGATAAACATCTCTTTATTTAAATTTTATGTTACCTTATTCTAATCAATTCTTTTACTATACTGATATTTCTGTTTTAAAACTCGAGAGATAAATTAACAAGTGATTTCACAAAAATCAATCAGTTCTTCTCCTACTCCAGTTACAGCAATCTATATAATACGATGAAATTTTTCATTTCATCCTTCATATTTTACAGTTGTAACCATATGAATACTAACTTCGCCTAAAGCCTATCTCAGTCTACTACCGGTTCCAAGCCCAGATAAAAAAGAGAAGGATTTGGCATAGGGTTAGTGACCGCATCCTATAGAAAACTAATTTGTTAAAAGAACACTAACCAGAAAAAAAATATATTCAAACCATTTACTATTGGTAGCTTATACTCCATCGAGAGTAACAGACGTTAGTTAGTAAGTAACTAAGTAATCATGAGTACTATTATTGTTATTCATATTTTCATTATAAACCAATAAATGTTCGTAAATATTTTAATTTATAATAGAAATAATTACTGAAAATTGTCAAATGTATTGATTCAGTTAACTGTTTTCCTAATAAATAAAACAGGAAACTACAGACTAATTTTGTAACCATACATACATACAATAGAAAATAACTATATACATATATACATATAATCTCTTTTTTATTTTGTTGATCATCTAATGATAGATTAACAGAAAAGTTTCGAATAAAGAAATGCCAAAATCTTAGAAATGTCAGCAAAAAAATTTGATTTTTTTCCTTTCTTGTAAAGTAAACTCTTACAAGACAATAACAAAATGTACACGGGAGTATTGTGTTTACATATAAACTGAAGAAATGATTATATATATATATATATATATATATATATATATATATATATATATGTCAATTAGACTTATAACCAATTCCTTAGGAAAAACAAAACATGATGGCGTTTAAAGTGAACGGTATTAGGTTCGAGTCCCAGAGTAAACATCAACTCTAAGATGCAAGTATATCTAGCTGATGAATTCTGAATAAGATAAAACATTTGTTTTAAATTTCATTGCTAACCACCATTCATCTTTGCTCAAAAATATTAGATTTTGAATTCTTAAACTTCAAGTTTATCGATACTGATTTTTGCCCGTTTTTTCTTTAGCCTAAACCATTGCTCATATAATTTAGTTAGAAAATAGAAAAGATCTAATACTAATCATTGTATGCATTATAATATACTAAACTAATTCTGATTAGTTACCGTGTTAAACAGATAATTTATTATAACAAATGTCATCTATTCTAGCGTATAAAATCTGGATAAAGAATTAGGTTTTATTTCGTCTTCATTGCATTGATCGATAAAAAGCTTGTTCAATAAGAACCAACAAGTCTACAAGTTACATATATCTTTATACATTAATACTATACGATCCATCAGTAGAAGTGTTTCAACAAATGTTAACCAATTTTTATTATGAATATATATACATATTTATTTAATATCTACCATAAATGCTGGTCAGCGGCCTATGCTCCATTGAGAGTAACAGGCTTAAGTAGGTAAGTAGGTACCATAAAATAAAACTATTGAGATGATAAATAATAGTTTATTACATAACTTAGAATTGTTATTTACATTCATTGTGAATTTAAAAAAAAAAAACAATTTTTTTCCATCTATGCTGACATATAATTGTTACATTGAGAAATACTAAGAAAAGTTACTAGTACTTGAGGTGAGATTATAATTTATGTACAAACCAATCAGGTATAAGATAACAGTTCTCGGATTTTGGCGCGAAGTTCATTCATTCATTTGGTGAAATAGAGTTTTGGCATTATAGCTAATGTCAGTTTGTGATGAAAACCGTAAATCTAATTTCTAACCTCAACCATCAACTGTAAATCATAATTCTAAAATGTGTTGTTCAGTGACTAAAAAAATCGTACGGAAAATGATTTCAATTTTATACGTTTCAACTATATGAATTTAACCAGATAAGCAAGCCAATGATATATTACCATGGTTGATCTAGTCTAAAGAAGAAAATTTCATTACATTATTAGAGTTTAGTGAAGTTATCAAACTGTTGTAAATAGACTTGATTAACAGATTATTGTTCAACAAATAATTTACTTTTATGGATTAATATACATTTCCTCGTATCAATAGCTTAATACATGTTTTCCTTTGGACATTGATATACTCTGAAATTGATTTATAAACGTCATATTAGCAATATACCTGGGATAATATCAATATAAACACTTTAACCTCAAAAAAAAAAGCAAAACAGTGGTCCAGGAGCTAAGTGTTCACTTGTGAGACCGATAAGTTCTGGGTTCAAATCGGAATCGTGGATGCTCACTGGTGAGGAGTTCCACATTAGGATGAAACAGTCGTCCAGTGCTTCCAGATTTTCCATGGTAGTCTCACTTTAATTGACTCATGAATTCAACTATAAAACACTAATACTTTATTAAATTAAAATAATACATAACAAGTATTATATTTCTAAATTAATAATTAACTTACTTTATGTGCATTACGTCTAAAAAATGCTTTACATGATTCACAAGTTAATTGACCAAAATTATGATTTACAGCTCGATCACCGCAAACTTTGCATTTTTTTTCATTAGAATGATTATTGCTATTATTATTATTATTATTAACATTATTAGTAACCATGGTGTTATTACAATCAGTATGATTGTTCGATTTTAAATGTTGTTGGTGATAATTCAAACTAGTCAATTTATAATCTTGATTTGTATAATATGATGATGAAGGTGAAATATTTGTTGTAGTTGTTGTTACTAATGATGATTTTGCTGTTGCTGGAGTTATTGTTAATGTTTCTGTGCATAAAACCATTGAAGATGACAATGATGATAATGATGAAAATGATGAAGATGAACAAGAGGACGACGATGAAGATAATGATGATGATGTAGCTGGTGAATAATTTGGTTGAAATATTGTAGGATAAATTTGTAATGGAATTATATTTGTATCATAATGATGATGATTATTATTGGTAGCAGTAATAGTAGTTTCATTATTGTTGTTATTATTACTATTATTATTACAGTAGATATTATCAATTAAATCATTTGATATCACAGTATTCTCAGATAAATGTTCAGATGTTTCAAAATGATTTGATTGTTCAACTAATGGTCTCATCATAATCACATCATTATCATTGTCTTGTACATGAATATTTATACTATCAGTCATATTGGTTGAGACAGTCTCAATTGGAACAGGAACAATATTATCTATTTCTGTATTATTTACATTTATATTTGATAATTCATTACAATTTTTATTCATATTATCATTATTCTCATTATTAATTATTACTGGATAATTATTATGATTATGTGTTGTAATTAGTTCATCTGATATATAATGTAATTGTTCTTCTAATTGTATTTGTGAATGTTCTTGATTTAACCATATCACAGATTGATATGATTCAGGTATATGTGATTGAATACATTTTGAATTTGAATATTGTATATCGGATAATGTATTTGTCGAGGGATTTGATAAATAATAATTAGATTCTGAAAATATTGATGAATATAATTCATTTTTTTGTTGTTGTGTTAATATATAATCACTATGAGGAATTGTATTTGTAGAAATTTCATTAGAAATTATATGATTATGATTAGAATTGTGTAATTGATCTGTTGATTGATCCATGCTATAATGTTGATGTTGTTGATCATGATGATGATGATGATGATGATGATGAAGATGTTGAGATGGATGAGGATTTGAAGGAATTGGATTGGGAATTATTAAATTTGATTGTTCAAATGCATAAAAAGGATTATGACCAGGTAATTGTTGTGAAATATCATTGAATTGATTAGATAACTAATAACGAGAATAAGAATAAAATATAAAAAGTTCTTTATTAAATATATTTGTCCCCCAACAATGAAAATAGTTGCATTTAAAAAATATTAAGCTTTTAATTATTTACTAACCACTTATATGAATGAATGTATTTAATTAAGATTTTAGCATATTTCGAGTATACATTTTGTCAGAACGTAAAACCGTAGTCAATCTGTAGAACCATTGTATAATGAAAAGGTTTCTTCTCCGTTATTAAATCAATACATTAAGAAATAATTAAGAGTATGCACGAGATCAGACAGTACATAGTAATTGTGTTTCTATGGTTTGCACCATAGATTGATCCAAAGTTAAACAACTTATATATACTAGGAAGCACTGAATAACTGCTTCATCTCAATACAGGATTCTTCAACAATGCAACTGTATGAACCATCAAAGATTGAATCAAGAACCTTTGATTTCATCCATGGGCTCCTAATTTTTTAGACAATTGATTCAGTACCAAATGGTTTATATGTTCAACCTCAGTCAATTCTCATTTGGTTGGTAATTGATACAAATTTTACTTGGCTAGACTATATTAGTCATGGATTCTTAAAAGTACTGAACAACTATCTAGTGCCTCTTAGTTTTCCATAATTATTCAACTAAGACCAATCTCTATAAGTCCTTTATGATTATAGTAATTTTTTCCGTCCTATGATGAGAATGAAATGGCCACCACACTATATTGTTTAAGCAATGAATGAGATCTATTGTATCACTGAAGAAAGAAATAAACATAATTCAAACGAGAGAGAAAAAAAAGTTGTTTCCGACACTATTTAGCAAGGTGTACTGTACAATACTATTTATAGTTAAATTATCTACTAAAATAGTAATCTATAAAAAATCTTTTTTTTTTCAATGATACAACATCTTTCTATTTTATTGTAAATTACTGGGGTTTTTTTTAGGGCGAGACTATAATTTATGAATGAACCAATCAGATTTATAATAACAGGTCACGGATTTTGGCGCGACATTCATTCATTTATTTGGCTAAATAGAGTTTTAGCATTATAGCTAATATCAGTTCATGATGAAAACCCTAATTGTAATGCTTAACCTTAACCATTAACTGTAAAGCATAATTCGAATTCCTCACATTAATTTATAACACTGATCTGGTCCTAGTTAATAGGTGGATTCTCTCAAGGTCAGTTTAGCGTCACTCAAATATCGTCTATAAATTATAGTCTCACCTTTTTGAAATAAATAAATTGACTAAAAATAGAAGTATAATTAAATGAAGTTGATGAGAAGGTTTCTTCTCTGAATGATTTTTATTCCTTACCTCATTTATCATCTTCACAAAGGTAACTTTTCAGTTTTCTTATCACAAGTCGTAACCTGTAGTTAGTAAACTTTTATCCATCTGAATATGATATGGTGACAACGTCACCAGTCTTTTTGTAAAAATTAAATGGCTTTTATAATTTTTCGGCATATGAAATGCCTAAATAGTAATAATAGTTCTTTAATAAATACTTTATACAGAGTTTTATGAAATGTCAATATATCACTTTGTCACAAAGACTGCTTAACATATATTCCTAGGTCAGGATGTGATAACTGTTGTTCTAAAGCGTTTATGACCTTGTATTTCCATCACCTTCCTGAAATATTTACTCTGGTTATTAAAGACTCTTCTATGTTTCCATTTTATGCTTCTCAATCTATATATATATAGTTACAGAATGCATACCAATTTACAAGCATCATCAAGTGGATACAAAATGAATATAACATTGAAAAAGAAACAAATTAAAGCATATTATTTGAAAAGACAGATTTCATAAAATAATGTAACTAAACATGGTGTAAAGTATAGTACACCAACAAAAAATTCATTGTCAATGATGACATCATTTAAGAGTCTTGTTTCAGTATCTGTTTATATACCATAATAGTCATTAATATTGTTAATATATTAATTATCTTTAATAAGTAACGTCAAAAGAACGTTAGTATAGAAAGATTGTGATATAATTAAAACTATCTAAAACAATCCAGTACCCTTACTTACTTCCTTATTTACTTACGCCTGTTACTCCCAATGGAACATAGGCCGCCGACCAGCATTCTCTAACACACTCTGTCCTGGGCCTTCATTTCTAGTTCCATCCAATTCTTGTTCATTTTTCTCATGTCAATCTCCATTTCCTGGCGTAATGTGTACTTTGGTCTTCCTCTTCTCCATCCTTGGCCTTGAGGATTCCATGTGAGGGCTTGCATTGTGACGCAGTTCAGTGCTTTCCTCAAGGTTTGTCCTATCCACTTCCAGTGATTCTTCCTCATTTCTTCCTCCACTGGAATCGAATTTCTTCTCTCACACAATAGGTTGTTGCTGATAGTGTCTGGTCAACCGATCCGAAGTATTTTGTGTAGACAACTGTTAATAAACACATGTATCTTCTGGATGATGGCTTTTGTAGTTCTCCAGGTTTCCACCCCATACAGTAGAACTGCCTTGGCACTTATTTTGAAAATTCTGAACTTCGTGTTAGTTGACAATTGTTTTGAGTTCCATCCAGTACCCAGTATTATTATAAATTTAATGCTTTTTCTAGAACTTTCTAGTTACTTAACAAACAAATCTCTTAGTGATCAATCATGTTTCTATATAGTAAATAATGCTAACCTGAAGTATAGTTTTTGTTATATGGAGGTTTAAACGTTATGTTTAAGGTTATTCGAATGGACATTGGTGAATTGAACCACTCTATCATGTCTCAACTTCATTTGAAAACAGTTTGATGAAACTATCATTTGAATTATTATGGTGATGAGGTGATATTTATCCCATAATGAATACTAACTTACAATTTTTTTTAAAAAAATTACTGTAATTTATGAAGATGAATTAAATATTTTAATAATGTTTATCATGAATTTTGTGCTGATGATGTCATTCAGAAGAATGATGAAAGCTCTGCGACCAAACCATTTAGCTCACAGAACAAAACTCCATCAAAATCATCCACCTAAGCTAAAAATCTTTTCCACCATTTCAAAAAAAACGGTCAAAATAATTTTATCCATGTCTAAACCTTCTCAACAGTATATGCATATGACCTAGCCAAAAATTTAACCCAGAAACTTATAGTCTTTGTAGTAAGTATAATTATCTATCACAAACCTTTTTCATTAAATTATCAACCCCCATGATGTTTTAGTATTTATTTTAATTCCCTACTCAAATTATCAGATTCATATTGTTTTTGTTTTGATAAGTTCCAAATAACATAAAACCTAAGTCCAGAATCACCTGACAACTACCTTCAACCATCACATTGTATTCTATTTATCATACATAATCATTTCCAACGTAATTACATACCGTTATTATGGGAATGTCATCACTATTTGCATTCAAATTTACCAATAACAAATTAATTCATCGGATCTTTAAAATAATCAGCATGTACACACACATAACTTTTAGAATTATTCTGTTCAGACAAATAGAAGATTGATAGTTTAATTGTTAATTTCTTGCTGGCGACCACTCAATATTTGTCGTCACAATAAACCAAGAAGTAAAAAAATAACGGAAAATTGTTGAAATACTTTGTACTGAGAATTCTATATTGTACCAAAAGTATAATATTGAGTGAAGCTAACAATAATAAATGACTAGTCAGATAATATTATGGGATTCTTTGGTAGTGCACCTCCACGATGTTCTCGTCAATCATAGAAGCTAATACTTTTAGTTTCACTCATGAACACTTAACCTATATATTAGTAATCTCGAGTTCAGTGGTATACAAATCTAATTTCAATTATTCCGCAGTATTTTGTGACTATTTTTCGTTATCTTCAATGAGTATCTTCTTCACAACTGACACGGTTGAACTATGGTTATCTAATTTAGATCAGTTTAGGTAATTAATAAGAAACAACAATCTACTTGACTTCCATACTGATTAATTGTTAACTTTGGGAAATCTTGAACCAAACTTTCTACTAAAATATTACAGTGATTCTTTTTGTTACAATCTTTTGGGGACGTTAGATCCCCAGAACTCAGTTGGAAAAGGACTTAATTTTGTAATTTTATCTAGAAAATTTGAATTTCTTTGTTTTTGCGCCAAAAGTGCTCTTGTCACCTTCATGTCGTATTTCCCACTTGGGAAATATCTTAAATGCTATTGTTCCTTTGTGTCTTTTAGTATGCTATTTAGTAACTCTCTCCAAGGATAGTTTTGTGCTGTATATATACGTTTTGATTTGTGTTTGTTGTTATCGTTCGTTTCTGGCAGTTTGCAGAATATACTTCCCCCATTCCAAGCTTGAACTTCTTCCTCTAGTTAGCGGGGCTGGAACACATCAAATAGCTAACTTATTAGTTTTTAATCACTGAGTCTTTGTTTCGTTCGCAGTCTAAGTGAACTCAAAACCGCTTCAAACCTAGCACAATGACAGATATTTTAACAAATATTATTTATTTTTTTTAATAAAACTAGCAGAGTTACTTTGTGTTGAGGTTTCTTTTTTTTCTAAGGTACAAAGACATAACTCAAATATGTATTCTTCCACTGTTTTTTTTTATCTTAAAATGTCATCTTTCTAGATGTGGTTCATAGAGTGCATTATATTAGTCTAAATCAATAGATGTCTTCTCACTTTATAAGCCCGAAAGATAAATAATAATAATAATAATAATAACGACATGAATAAGTAAACAGATAAACATTAACATGGTAATTGATCAGACTTTTTTTTCAAAACAAAAAAATATATTCAATAAACCATATTGGTACATAATAGTAATGGTGTTTATTAACTATTGCCTTTTTCATTTCTATCATTCTCTTCTCCTCCACCCTATCCCTACTTAATTTTTATAACATACATACAAAAAGTATGAGTTCATATCTAATTATTATCTTTCTTTTCTTTTTCTAGTTTACGTATGCACACGCACTTCTACTCATATTTTAACATATTTTACTAATACAAGTGATTTTATTTTTATCTTAGTTACTCATTGTTATCCGAAAATTTTATAAAAGAAATTTGCGAATTTTTTTTCAAATCGATATCAAGTTGTTTTTGTTGTTGTTGTTGTTGTTTAGTCCACCAACCTTTATTGCACTCCAATGTTTTTTTTTTCGAATAACATAAAGTGGAGAACAAGAAAGGAAGATGAAGGGAGAGCAATGAATACAAAAAAAAAACACTTTACACATAAACAATCTATGATTCGGTGTAAGAAAAAAATGATGATGATAATAATAATAATAAAGTAAATATCATGAATAGTGGTCGGATTATTTAGAAAATGTATTTTCTTACTTGATGATGTTGGTGTTGGGTAACAAGGAGAGGGGGGTGGAAAGGCAGGTCAGTGTTGGAAATAATGAATATATTTCAATAAGTGCACTTTATCAAAGGAAAAATCAACTAATTTTTTATTAGAAGAAAATTAAAAATTGAGTACATTTTTAGTATACAAAAAACTAAAGTCATGTATTTATAAATCAAAATATTTTTTCAGTATTGTAACTGATAGTAGTAGTGGTAGTAGTAATAGTAATATTGGTTGTAGTATACTGGTAGTAGTAGTAGTAGTAATAGTGGTATTTGTAGTAGTGGTAGTAGTGGTAGTAGTAGTAGTAGTAATAGTAAAAATAATAATTCTACGAATTAATGCGAATAGTTACATATTGAAATTATATTTGATAAAAATACTTATGGTAAAGGTCTATGAGATATATAAAAATTACATATGAGAAAATTGTATTACATCAAATATAATTAGCACGACTCTAATGCTAATAATATTAAGGTTTGAGATGGTGGATGATTTTGATGGAGTTTTGTTCCCTGTGCTGGATGGTCTATCTGAAGTTTGTGCTGATGATGTCGTTCAGAAGAACGATGAAAGCTCCATGACAAAACCATCCCGCTCAGAATACAAAACCCTATCAATATCAAGGCTTGTAGATTAAATAATTTAGCATCTTTTGGTGAGATGAAACATTAGGTAACTGGATATGATAGACAGGAAGCTATGTTTCCCTTGAGTTCCATACTGGTTGATTCACATCAATAAGGCATACTTATAATCTTAGGTAAATTGATGAACACCATAGAATGACATGATATTAGTTATTACTCAGCGAATATTCATTTTGAATATCTCAGTTTTCCATGAAATTATTAGTTTCTGTATAATTACCAACTTGAACTGTGACTCTTAGTTATATAGATTTGAATCCCACAGACAACATCAGTTCCCCTAAGAATTGCTAGTGAGCAATATTGATGAGTGACAAACAGAATGAAATCAAGATGATTCAAGGTATACTACAGACTGATTCCAGCCACTTAATATTGAACAAAATATACCACAAAATCCAGTTACTTAAACTATTGAGCACAGTGAGATTCGCTTGATCGAATTCAAACACTAATGACTTGATAATATGACAGTGGTTACTAACAAAGTACCAATTAATATACTATCCCATCATGAAATAATTTAAATGGTAATATTTTCAGCGAGATTAAAGTCCGTCGATAATGTATGTTTTGTTCCCTAATTCCAAATCGTTAGATATATAAATGATTGGAGGCTGAGTCAGTCGTATGAAAGTTAACCACTCATTGTGAAACCTAAATGCTATCAGTTTCATTCCCATCGGGGGCCGTAGATGCGTACTGCTGAGTCCCATACAAGAAGGAAACAGCTTTACTAGTAGTTGCCTAACGAATGTCCATTCACGATTTTACTCAAATTTAACTGTATGATTTTGTTAATATTAGTGGTCGAAATAGAATAAACAAACTCCAAACTAAACATCAATATTTTCTACTTTAGTGAACCGCAGTATTTGAAACCCCAGTAGCTCAATCTAAATTCCCTTAACCTTAATTGTTTATTAGGTTGGAGTAGGTTTCTAAAGAATAAAAGTAGTTAATTTAACTGAAGCGATTATTCTTCTCATGAAAGTTGAATAGTAGCTTGTAGTAGAGTCTAGGACCGTAATTTCTTTCTATTTAGGATTAGTCAGCCAAATATACCAGCAATCCAGTTTTAATAGTTACACTGAAATTTGAACCAAGTATTTACTCCACTTCAGCTGGAAGCTGATTTGTTCTTTTATCACCCTCTTGACGATAGTTGTAGTAGTTCTCCACGTTTCAGCTCCGTATAGTAGAACTGTCTCGATTTTCATAATGATGAATCTGACTTTGATATTGGTTAAGTAATTAGTATGAATTATAGTACAAATTTATTATCGCTTAACAATTGTGAATAATTCCTTGTTTAATAAAGCGTAAAGTTAATGAAAAATTAACTTCTTTGAAAATATAATCACTTCCTTTTTTTTCAATATTTGATTCAATTTTATCTTGTTTAATAAGATTAAACAAGGTCAATTAATAGTGATTTATTCCTGTATAATTAGCCGGTGTAAGATAGTAACAACTACTGCTATAACTACTACCAATACTGATACTAATACTATTGATATTATAACATTTGTGTCAATTATATTCAGACTCTGTAGACAACTGTTAGAATGAGACAAGTGGATAATTTTACTTAGGGTGAACTAGATACACACTAATTTATTTGTATATAAACACTTTAATTAAACACTTATGCTTTTTAATTACTGAATGACTGCATAATATGAGTATGAGTTGGTTTTCTTACAAACCTGGTAAGCTGTTTAGAACCAATGGTAAAATCTTTTAGTTACACTTTTTCTATTAGAGGACTTTATATTGTCTTACAGTATAAAGTATTATCAAGATTGAACTATTGCTTCCTATACAACATGTAAACTAGTGTTTACTGAGATCATACTAACCTGTTTTCTTAAAAACCACACACTGTTTAATCCCTAAAGACAATAAGAGTAATACGCATCTATAAATCCACTACATTCATGTGTCATAGTGACAGTTTAATCTTTATATTCTGCAAACATATTCTAATGTCTTTGTAAAGGATAACTATTACACTCCTGATAACATACTTTTAAGAAACAGATTTTTATTTAAATTTCAGTTGAATTCATTAACTAAATAAATCAAATCCTTTTTCATAGCTCCATTTAACACCTAGTAACTTTATAGGCTGATATCAGTCTTATGACCAATTTATTTTCATTTTAATACTCTAATCATGATTAAATATTAAATATTTTCAAGAATAATCAATGTTTGTATCCAATTATTTTTAAATAACTAAATGATTTTCCCCCTTCCTCTTTCTTCTAGTGGTTGACTGGATTATGAATACCTTCACACCTTTCAGGTAGCATGAAATAAAATAAACAACTTGAAATTATTTAGATGATTTGGACATCTTAAATGATCTAGCCCTTCTATCTCATTCACACGAACAAATACAGATCATGACAATACGAACGTCAAGTCAATCCTACTGTATGAAGCTGAAACATGGAGAACTACAACAACCACCATCAAGAAGGTACAAGTATTTATAAATAGTTGTCTATGCAATATACTCAATGTCCATTGGCCGGATATCATCAGCAATAGTCTACTATGGGAGAGAACAAATCAGCTTTGAGCTGGCGATGAAATTAAAAAAAAGATAATGGAAATGGATTAGACATACATTGAGGAAATCATCAAACTGCATCACAAAGCAAGCGCTAACTTGGAATTGTGAAGGGAAGAGGAAAAGTGGAAGGTCAAAGAACACATTACGTTGGGAAATAGAATCAGATATGAAAGGGATGAATAAGAACTGGAAAGAGCTGGAAAAGATTGTTTGAGACAGGGTTGGATGGAGAATGTTGGTAAGCGACCTATGCTCTTTTACAAGGAGTAACAGTTGTAATTAAATAAATAAATGACTTTAAAAATACCAACTATTTTTTGTCATCAAAATCATTTTAACCTTCAAAACAAAAATATATATTTTTTTAAAAATTTTATATTCAATAAATATTTTTTCTACATAAAAACTTCTCTCTCTTTATTGTTTGCCACACAATTAAATCATCATTGGACTTTTCAATAATCAAATTGTAAATAATCTTATTATTAATGATTAAATGTCAAATAAATTTCAATACCCCATCTTAATTCAACTTAACAGTTCATTTTGAGGTCAACTGTTTATTATAACTTTGTTTTGTTTTTGATTTTGTTTTTGTTTTTGTTTTTTTTCTCTTTTATAAGCATTAACAGACAAATATATTAATTTTGATGCCAACTATCAATCCTATAACTATTTATCTATCAATAAATAATAATAATAATAATAATAATAATAATGATAAATAAAGGGTAACAATAACCATTTTTGTCGGCTTGTCTGCATGATCACTGTAATCACTACGTTTAGGTTAATTGAAATTTTGTAATTCGTATCTTTTTTTTTAAAAAAAAAACGACTTGGATCTTGTTGATAAGAAGCATAAATGAGAAGTGGTGATGATAATGATGGTATAAGATAAATTCCGTTAATATTATATGGATTTAAATTCATTTGGTGTTGTTTTACTTGTATCATCCCATTGTTATTGAAGACTGCAATTGATCAGTTTCTTATTGGTATATGTGTAACCTGTGCGGATTGCTTCGATGTAGTGGAGTGAATATCAACTCTGGGATGTAGGTATATTCATTTGCTGAGTCCAAAAAAGAGGACGAAACGTGCATCAAACTGGATTCCACTGTTAGCCACTATCCATCTTCGATTAAAAAGCTTGTGACTTAAAGCTAAATTAAGACGATCGCCGTACAGGATGCACATATGCTAACAAGAGACTGATCAATTGCAGTCCTCAATAACAATGGGAATATATGAGTAAAACTAAGCCAGGTGAATTTAAACTTTACACTAGTACACAAGCAGGTGGCTATCAGGACTCAGTAGCTAAGTGAAGAACGTTAAGGCGTTTGAAGTGAACGGTACTGGGTTCGAGTTCCGGAGTGGACATAAACTTTGTGATACAGGTACATTCAGCTGACGAGTCCCAAATACAATGGAACGCGCGTCGTGGATTCTACTGCTAACCACTATCCACCTATAGATTATATGAATTTATTGTATATATCCAACATTTTAGGGATATTTTTCATAATTAATTTTTTTCTTAAGCCAATGTAAACTAAAAATAGCAAATATTAAAATAATTCACTTGATGCTGTTTTAGTTGTTTCTTCCTATTGTTGTTCTAGCACTGCAATTGATTAGTCTCTTTTTGATATATGTGCGTCCTGTGCAAATCGTCTCGATATAGCCTTAAGTCACAAGGTTTTTAATCAAAAATAGATAGTGGTTAACAGTGGAATCCACGATTGACGAGCGTTTCGTCCTCTTTTTGGGACTCGTCAGCTGAATATACCTGCATATCAAGAGTTGATGTAAAGTAAATTGACCTTATCTATTTGTGTTCTCTTAAATTTTCAATATATAATTTAATGTGAAATATCCTTAAAATAATTTAATTTCAATGGTAAAAAAAAATAATTACAATGACTTTTAATATTCATATTAAACTCAATTCACATAGTAACAGAACAAGCAAGAAAGATTGTGATATGATCAATTAGGTGGATATGTTTTGGTAATTAATTGAGTTAACATTTTAATTTCAAAGGGACATCATATATATATATATGGCGGCTGTATAAAGTTCTTGTGTAACCTCAACCACTTGATATAAAATATAGTGCAGTATAATGTTAAGGAAAAGTTAAATAGCCACACTCCAAATGTAGTTAATGATAAATATCCAGTTAAGACTGAGGGCTAGGTAAACAATACTCTGACTGATTAATGTCAAGCGAATAGTAATATTACGTAAGAAATATATACTTCATTTGTATGAGTTGTATAAATTATGGACAATTATCCAAATGGAAAATATCTCTGATCTCAATAATATTTTTCACAGTGATCGTTAGTAGAACTTTCGAAGTGAATCTTAACATCTTCAGGGTTGATTTATTTTCTTAGTAGATGCTTAACAATACCAAGTTATAACCTATTATTAAGTTAAGATAAAAAATTCAATATAAACATGTTTGTTCAGTCAGACAGTATTCAACTCACTTCCTGGAAGTAATGACTGCTGTCACTAATAATATTAGCTAACATCACAATAAATCTTCACATAATCAAAATGTAGAACCTTGAAACAATTTGGATGTGAGTTAAATGAAAATTTCAATTATTTATCTATAATCATTTTCTTATAGTTTGCGTTGTGAATTGAGTTTGTTAGAAAACTATTAAAAACCACGAATCGCTCGACACTTCTATTTCGTTCTAATTGTGTACATTCAAAACCCTACCAGCGATCAAATCTAGTAAATTCAAGTCTCTTAGAAGGCTCTTAACTTTAAAATAATTTAACTGCGGGTGATCTGGAGAGGTTTATTCTAATATCGAAACAGTTGTCCAATACTTCATATTTTTAAATGATTTCTTAAGTAAGACCATTCCATGATCCTAATTAGGAAATCCATCAATCTCCGCAAACCAGCTATGTAGTAGAAATACTAGTAGTTAATTATTATCTAGAATTTTCAAAGGATTATTAATTTTAAATAAAATAATTGATGTAACTAATGAATTATTTTAAATTAATTATTTTTCATAGGTTTGGAAACTTAAGCATATTGATTGTTAACTTGAATGTCTATAGAAGAATTGCTTATTCGTTAAAATCTAACTTGTCTTCTTGAATATAATATCCTACATCTTAGGATTCAACCGCTAGCAACAATTCAAAGCTGGTACACTACATGAAATTATTAATTTCCCTTTCTTTTTCTCCTTTTCCTAAATGACTTGACATCTAAAGAAGACACTTTATCCAAGTATGTTTACGACCTTTTAAGTCACTTTAAAATATATAATTGCTTAATGTTCATTACATGATGACCCAAATTTAGTAGTATGACATCAAATTCCCATAACCGCCAAACTGTCAACTTTACCTGAGACGTAAAAAGTACTTAAAATACAGTCGAAATCACATGAAGTCTGTAATATTGGATATTCTTTGATAATAACCACATCAAATGTCTCTAGTCTTGTTCTAGTTTTTTCTTCTCATTGTTCCTGACTCATTATTGTTCTGTGAATATCGAAGAATGTTTTTCGCTTAACCAATTATTATTGAACTGCAAATATTTTTGGGATTATTCTATTTGTAAATTCTATCATACTTTCCTGGGATTTTGAGTAGCTGTTATTAAGGGTGTGTTGAGTCATTTGATGTCATTACAAATATGATCGTGAATAAACACTTAGAATCTTGTAAATTACTGAAAATTGTTATTTTATCAAACACTAACCATCCACTCCATTCATATCTCCCCTCCCCTTGTACATCTTTCAAGAGAACTAGACTCAAATACATTATAATCTACTTATCGAAGCTAAGGCACAAAATCTTCATATCTCACTATTTTATATATTTATACTACATCACTCAGAATAAATTATTCTCCTCTAGAAATAATGACAACTAAGAATTAAATAATACTAACCATAATAACATACAACAGTTTATAATTTGTAAATCTATGACCTTAAAATAATTTCTAGCCGAAAGAGAATCTCATAAATACAGGCTTCTGTTCGGAATTGAACTGGTTAAGGACACCATTAAAACAGCAGAAGAAAAGGTAGTTAATCATATGATCTTCCGATTTATGTAACGACAAAATCAACACCCTAATTTGTTTTGTTTTTTTATTCATTTATGAATATGAATGTACACAACCTCATTTTATAAGCATATATGATTTATATTTTAAATACCTATTAACAATCGAGTCCAGAACCTGGTACTTGCGATGTTTGATATGTCATTTGGATGCATTTCTATTCCAGTAACTTTTAAATTAATATTTAAACCTCGAGCCAATCCTTTAAATACTGATGGGTTGCCAGTTCGACTACTGACTAACAATAGCTACCAGCTTATACAACGAATTCGTAGTTTATATTTATTTTTGAGGATTTCTGTTTTCTCACTGTTGATATTTAAGACTACACTTGGTAAACGTCTGTCCAAACAAGGACTTTGTGAGCACCGATATAGTTTGGAACCCAAGTGACCCATATTTTGACGGATATTTACCCTAATCATTACTAAATATCTGTGAGACAAGAATAAGAACCTTTTTGCATGATCATAAATATTAACTTGATACTAAATAGATGACTTCAAGCATCTAGGAATCCCAACAGTTTATTAGGATGTCAAAATACCTTATCATTCTATGTAAGCATAATTAATCGCTTACTGAAAAGTCAAATCCTATGTTACACGCTGTGATTCCAATTTAACATGTATTTCAGAGGTTTGCACTTCATTCATTCAGCTGACTCTAATCATCACAAATTATTATCACGCAAAACCAATCTGAAATGATGGAGCAATCGATAAAAGCTTAGTTCAAGTTAGATAATTCTCGCTATCTTACACCAGCGATCCTACATAAGATTGAATACATGATCTTCTGACCCCGTACCAACAATCCTACTTCCAAAATTTTTATTTAGAATTTTAAAAATATGTACATCTAACCTTGGTCAATTAAAGAAATAGCACAAACCAAATATAATCAATAATAACAGTTTAACTTTTGGACCGGGTTCACTAAATAGCCGTCAGTTTCCCATGGAAAATTCAAAAAATTTCATTTCAAATCTATTTGTCAGTCATTTAATGATTATTATCGAGCTTGACATTTTGTGATAAACTTCTTGTCTCATAATAGAAATTATCTTTTAATTAAATATCTACGTTAGTTGATTATATCAAGAGATACTACTGAAAATCTTATGGTTATTGATCATATATTCAAATCAAACGATTCAAAGTATTATATAATAACAATGATCAAAAGATGCAATTATTCTGTTCTAGTAAAATATACACGACACTGAAAAAGCAGCAGTATTAAATTTCTTCAAAACGTTTCGACTTGAAATCTCCTAAATATTAATAAGCGAATTTTAATGTTTCACGCCTGGAAAACTTCACACTCAGAATTATCTCCCTAATACAATATGAGTGACATACCATCCATTTCTAACAACAAAGAATGAAGAACTTAGAATATGTAGTAGCAAATGCATTCCTTTATTAAGAATCAAATAACGTTGAGTAAGTTACCAAAAAAAGCTAGGATCAATTCAAGGAACTGGAAACGAAATCTTATGAAAACTCACCCAGAATAGCAAACAGTAAATCACAGCATCAAATAGTAAACATTAAAAATATGGAAATCTAAAACACGTATTGGTACTGAAAAAATATCTGTGCCCAAAATGTACATCGCTATCACAAACATCTTTACTAGTCTTAGTGTCCAAATAAATAACTACCTGTAATCCAGAAGGTGAAAAATTGCTTAATACATCAAACTTTATGATCATTGTTTTTTATAGTTGCATTTAAATAATCTAGCATATACCTTTAAAACACTGAAAACGTATAATTTATGGTACTGAGTGAACAACAAAAGTCAGGTATCATGTGTCGTATTTTGTCTTGAATACTTTTGTTAAAAGCATTACTCCACATAGTAACGTATATAAATATCAAGGTATCGTTTTTTATTTTGCCTGAATAGCCTAGATAAAAAAAACAATAAAGGGAACATATTTTTTTCTTGCGCGTCTTTAAAAATAAAAGGACTAAAATTACATATATACTGTTTATTCAGAACGAAACGTATCAACGTTCGTCAGACATAGGCGACCTACGATCTGATATAGATTTGATAAAGTTTGAGTTTACACACTTAACTCCAGCATGGCATGAAGAAATTAACCAGATTACTTGCCGATGAGTTTAAATAGCAATTCCGGTAATAGTTTGGAAATCTAGGAATATTTTAAGCGAAGAAACGTACCCTTCAAACGGAAATTATGGGATAATATTAGGCTCAACATATGAATAAAAACCAAGAATGAATAAGCTTACGTCATTAAAAAGTAATTCTAAAATCTGCCAAATAACTTCTCTGAATCTAGTTTACAATTATCCTGTGGATTTCAGACAGTCTTTTCGTCACTTGGTACTACTGAGATCAGTGACAAATGAATGTCTGGATTAGCTCCATAGTTTGAGTCCGGTATATTTGTTGACATAACCAAGAATTTAATAATGATTTAACGTTAAAATTGGCAATTTTGTGATGAACATTTGTTGCCAGGTACTCTTGTAGCAATATGGATCAAATCAAATCAGTGCAATATTTTTGAAGTCCTTCATGCAGCACACTTGGTTAAGCTTGAAACTTTAAACTTTAGTCAAAGTGGCAAATACCTCTTGGATTTTAAAACAAACTGACCTGAAATCTAAACTGTGTCGTTCGAGAAATATTGTAAAGTAATTGTGATACAAACACCATTACCGGTAAATAAACAGAAACTTATGGCTGATAAAAGTACAATGCAGTGCTAAACTTTGTTATTCGTTTGAAGATTTATTATAAGTCTTCAGGATACAATTGCTATAACTTATTTCAGATGCTTTTTTGTGTTTAAGGGAATGTTAAGGATTTAGACACAACATTATTTGAAATACATTTTAAATTAAAAGCTTTGCGTTTTGCACACTTTACTTTGTTTCAAGGTAAAATGCTCAAAATTTTTTTGGTTTTGCAGTCCTTAATACACACGTTTCTACTTAAATAACGAATTCTATTCGAATTGGATACTTTTGTTCTATAATATGTGTCTAGTCAAATATGTTGCTTAAGTTAAACAATCATAAAAGTTGATATCTTTAATATATTTTATAGATACAGGCTTAAGTCAATATTATTAAACATTAATTACTGTGATAATATAAGAAATCTTTATGAAAAACAATAGCTGCATTAATATCCAGTGGTATGTAGATTTAGATGCATTTTTATCCGTTTATTGTTTTAATAAAATGTTTCATATTAAGCGTTTACTTTTATAAAGACTGTTTGTCTATCATTATTTTAAACAATTAAAAAGCCTTTTCAACTTTAGTTAAATAGTGATTCAACCATAAATATAAAATATGTTGAATCACAAATCCCAGACCCATGATAATGGATAATGCAGTGTTATTTGTCCTTCATTTACATATTACAAATGTAAACATATTTAATTTAGTGTTCTATTAGTATTATAAAGAAATATTGGGAAAAATATTTTTTGACATATTTTTCAATAGAATATTTCGAAAGCCTTTGTACTACAGAATTGAAATGGTAGTCCTGTTTAACAGATTGACGAATTTCTAGGAATTGGATGATAAACTACTTTTAATTAAAGTTTAATTGTCATAGAGTCAAAAGAATACACTAAATGGTTTTGAACTGTTGTTATTGATAATCACTCTAAATCATTGAGTCAAGCCAGCACAAACCTTAAACACAAAATGTACATAATATTGTGATTACATTTTCTTGAGTAATAAAAAACTCAGATAATCGATTACAGTAAACTAGTTGACACGATTCTTGTTCAACAAGCAACACATAAATAATTTAAGTTCTTTTAATTTCAGGTTAGTAGTATCACTCTTATATCTATCCCTAAACACTCGAATAAAATAACTTTGATAATAATGAGTACCAATATTCCAAAAGTTTTGTTTCCCGTTTTAACTCTTTCACTCCAACGTTCCTACCTAACGACACTAGTGGTTTCCTACTTTTGGTTACGGAGGTCGGTTTGGAAAAGCTTTTCACAATTGAAAAATTGAAACCGTGGACAATTAAAGGAGAAAAAAGTTTACCTTTTCTATTTGGTAGTTAATAACTGAAATCAATAGAGATTTGCCCATAAGACGTTTTTAAAACACCTAATATTTAAGTAAATAAAGAATACAAGAATTTATATAGATTATTCGAATCAGTATCCGCGTCCGTAAAACTTGACATATTTAGATTTAATTACTAATAATAAATCTAATCTCATCAAAATGTGTGTTATAATATCATTTTACAACAAAACAAACTTACATAGGAATCAGCGCTTATACCAGACGAATTATCAAATCCAGTTATTGTTATTGGAGTGCTGAGTTCGTCGCGATTGCCCTGTGAATCGGCCATGGAATGAGGATATGTAAGAAATTCAACATTTGGTGCTGCACAATCGGCCTGAGGTAGTGCTCCATATTCCGAAGGATAGTCCTTGAACGTTATACTATAATGCGGTTGTAACGGACTATAATAATTTGGCTGTTGATTCCCTCCAAACGAACCTATATTCTCAATATCAATGCATAGCACTCCACCGGATTTATTCACTTCATAGGGTTTATTACCAATAGTGCACTTAGAAGAAGGTAATAAACTTGTCACCTCCTCCCATCGACCTTTCTTTGGAGAAGCGTCTAGTTCTATCATTCACAGTTCGAGTAAAAAATTCCTGAGTGAATTCAAGTCATTAAAAGACATTTTTATGCATAATCCAAAGTAAGGCACTTTGATGGATTCGTAAATAAGTTGAATCAACGTGTCTTACATAATGAAAAACTGTTCGTAATATTGACGAATGTCAATTGCAGAATCTGTTATTTAAGACAGAGAATTATGACTTTTGCAAGGTGAAAAAGAGAATTGATGTTACTATGTGTATTAGAAGGTTTAAATAAAAAATAATATTTCAGTTCACAACAGATATTGAAATCTAATTGCAGCTTTTAAAAGCTTGTCACATTTCAAGGCCAAATGAATGAATATCGACAAGACAAACAAAACAAAACACCTAAGAAGTTTTGAAAATAAACTATACTTTAAGTATAATGAACGAAAAGAATACCATTCTAGATCTGTGTTTACGAAGTAGAACCTAGTCTTCTAGTTCGTAGCTGTCTAGAGTTCTTGAACAAAAACGTAAAGGATGAAATGCAGACTAGTGAGTCCTTTTTAGGGTACGTTTATATGTTTCTATTTTTCTTGTCATTAGGTAAGGTATACGTCTCGAAGTTACATCATGAATAAATCTATATATATTTATTTAACATGGATTTTTCAGTGACGGTAAACTCTAGACCTTTAGCACTTTAAACACGGAAAAATCTACAGGAGTGTATGAACTATAATCCCAAATCTTGAGACAAGCTCCATCATATGTTACCTCCACACTGGCCACAAAATTTAATGTGTCGCTTGGTTAAGTTGAGTTACCTACGGACTCGAAGTATGCAATTTGCACATCAAAACATGAAACAGGACCGTGACTACTGTTATCAAACAACAGACCTGTCAGCCTCGCCAGTGTGTAGATAAAACTTGGAAATAACAACCAAAAGACCACAATGACACTCTAGGAAACCAACAACTTATTAAACAGAAAACAACACATCATCAGGAAAGGATGGCCTCGCACAACATACTCTCTTATAGCAAGAAAGCAATGTATGTAGTCTTTAGATAATGCAAAACCAGAAGATGTCGTCTACAGATTTCAGCAAAACATTTGATGAGGTTGTAGTGACTTAATTTTGTCAACAGAACGCGATTGGTTCGATGAAAACAATTATTGTTATAACCAATTGTACCAGTGACTGTTTTACTGTGCTCGTTTGTTTAACTATGCTAACGACAGCCATTACACTTACTCTCCCGTTGACTTTGAACTTGTACGAATCCGGTTACGTTTAGTAACCACGCTTGTACTCCTTTGGCACGATCTCGGTATTCTTTCGATACCACAAGATCGCCAACAAATACATCTCGACTACAGCCATCATCTGCCTTCTGAATCGGCCTACGGGGATCTTTTGGGTTAATTGGCACGTAGTCTTCTTGTAGTGGTGTTCATAGTCAATCGCGACTCGACTATACGCTACAAGGTACCGGTAGATGGAGTACTCTTAAAGCTGGAAAATCAAAGAATTACCAGAACTTGACAAATCGTGAACAGAAAATGAGAATAAATTCCAAATGCTCCTCCTGGAAACCAGTACTTAGTGGAGTGCCACATGGTTCTGTCCCAAGTTATTTACTTTTTGTACTGTATGTAAACGAACTACCAAATATAGTTGAGTCCCCGATGTTGCCATACGCTGATGATGTAATAATCTATCAGGAAATAACAAGAGAAGCAGATTCGTGTACACTTTAGATGGAATTTGATGCTCCGATTAGCTGATCTAAAAAATGATTGATGACTAGCAACGCAGCCAAGTGTACTTACTTACTTACGCCTGTTACTCCTCTCAAATTAGCATAGGCCGCTCACCAGCATTCTCCATCCAACCCTGTCCTGGGCAATCCTTTCAAGCTCTTTCCAGTTCTTATTCATCCCTTTCATATCCGCTTTTATTTCCCGACGTAATGTGTTCTTTGGCCTTCCTCTTTTCCGCTTCCCTTCAGGATTCCAAGTTAGCGCTTGCCTCGTAATGCAGGTTGATGATTTCCACAATGTATGTCCTATGCATTTCCATCATCTTTTCCTAATTTCCTCTTCAGATGGAAGCTGGTTTGTTATCTCCCACAGTAGACCGTTGCTGTTGGTATCTGGCCAATGGATGTTGAGTATCTTGCGTAGACAACTATTGATAAATACTTGTACCTTCTTGATGGTTGTAGTAGTTCTCGAAGTTTCAGCTCCGTACAGTAGAACTGCCTTGACGTTCGCATTGAAGATTCTGACTTTGATATTGATTCAAAGTTGTTTTGAGTTCCAGATGTTCTTCAATTGAAGGAATGCGGCCGTTGCTTTGCCAATCCTCGCCTTGACGTCTGCATCTGAACCTCCTTGTTTATCGATGATGCTTCCCAGGTATGTGAAGGATTCCACATCTTCCAGAGTTTCACCATCAAGAGTGATTGGATTGCTGTTCTCCGTGTTGTGTTTGAGGACCTTGGTTTTCCCTTTGTGTATGTTGAGGCCTACTGATGCGGAGACTGCTGCTATGCTGGCTGTCTTTATCTGTATTTGTTCGTGTGTATGGGATAGGAGGGCTAGGTCATCTGCGAAGTCCAAGTCGTCTAATTGGTTCTGAGCTGTCCATCGTATGCCGTAGTTTCCCTCAGATGTCGAGGTCTTCATAATCCAGTCGACCACCAGAAGAAACAGGAAGGGAGAGAGTAGACAGCCTTGTCTTACTCCGGTCCTTACTTGGAATGCGTCTGTCAGCTGTCCTCCATGCACTACTTTGCACTGTAGTCCGTCGTATGAGTTCCGCATAATATTGACAATCTTTTCAGGAACTCCGTAGTATCGAAGAAGTTTCCATAACGTTCTCCTATCTACACTGTCAAATGCCTTCTCATAATCAATGAAGTTGATGTAGAGTGACGAGTTCCACTCAATTGATTGTTCGACGATGATCCGTAGTGTCGCAATCTGGTCTGTGCATGACTGGTCCTTACGGAATCCAGCTTGTTGATCTCGAAGTTGAGCGGTTACTGAGTCTTTCATTTTGTTCAGTAACACTCTGTTCAAGACTTTACCTGGTATTGACAGTAGTGTAATGCCTCTGTAGTTTTCACACTTGCTCAGATCTCCTTTCTTTGGAATCTTGATGAGGTGTCCTTCTTTCCAATCCATCGGCACTTGTTCCTCCTCCCAAATCTTCTTGAATAGAAGATGAAGCATGCTTGTAGTTACTTCGATGTCTGACTTCAACGCTTCAGCTGGTATATTGTCAGGTCCTGCTGCTTTTGCTCTTGATTTTTCTGACGGCCATTCTGATTTCTTCTGTCGTTGGTGGATTGACATCTGTAGGAAGATCTGTGTGTGCTGCTTCGATGTCCGGTGGATTCATTGGAGCCGGCCTATTCAGGAGTTCCTCGAAGTACTCTGCCCATCTGTTCCGCTGTTGTTGAATCTCAGTGATTGGTCTTCCTTCTTTGTCTTTGACTGGTCTCTCTGGTTTATTATATTTCCCTGCAAGCTTCTTCGTCGTATCGTAAAGGTGTCTCATATTTCCTTCTCTTGCAGCTTTTTCCGCCGTCGTTGCTAGTTCTTCCACGTATTTTTGCTTGTCAGCTCTAATGCTCTTCTTCACTTGTTTATTTGCTTCTATGTACTCTGCTTGTGCTTGGACTTTCTCTGCTCTTGTTCGACTGTTGTTAATTGCTGTCTTCTTGTTCTTTCTTTCTTTGATCCTGTCCAGTGTTTCTGTAGAGATCCATTCCTTGTGATGATGCTTCTTGGGGCCCAGAACCTCTTGACACGTTGAAGTTAATGTTTCTTTGATACCTTTCCAGCTATCCTCAATAGTAGTTTCTTCTTCCTTCAGTAGATCCTGTAAGGCTTGGAACCTGTTGTTGAGAGCTACCTTGAATTCATTGAGTTTGTCAGTATCTCGAAGGAAGGCTGTATTGAACCTTTGTGGTGCTATTTGTCCAGTTGTCCAGTTCTTCTTTAGCTTCAGTTTCAATTTGGCCACAACCAGGTGGTGATCTGAAGCTATGTCCGCTCCTCTCCTGGTTTTCACATCTTCCATTGTCCTCCGAAACTTTTTATTGATGCAAATATGATCTATCTGGTTCTCTGTGGTGTGGTTCGGTGAGATCCATGTAGCTTTGTGTATACGTTTGTGTGGAAATATTGTACCGCCTATGACCAATTTATTGAATGCACACAGATTTGCGAATCTTTCCTCGTTTTCGTTTCTCTCTCCCAGTCCATGTAGTCCCATGATGTCTTCATATCCGGTGTTGTCCATTGCGACTTTGGCGTTTAGATCTCCCATCAGAATGGTGAGGTCCTTTCTTGGGCACTTCTCTATGATTGATTGCAGCCTCTCATTGAATTGATCTTTAACGTCGTCGTTGCTATCATTGGTGGGTGCATAACATTGGATAATGTTCATTGTGATCCCCTCCTTCTTTGATTTGAATGATGCTTTGATGATTCTGGATCCGTGAGATTCCCATCCTACAAGTGCGTTTCGTGCTACTTTGGATAGCATTAGAGCAACTCCCTGAGTGTGTGGAGCATTTTCCTCTTTGTGACCGGAGTATAGCACCATCTCTCCCGTATTTAACCTTTGTTGTCCAGCTTGGGTCAAATGGGTTTCACTGATTCCCAGTACTGCCAAGTTGTATCTTCTCATTTCCGTTGCTATTTGACTGGTCTTCCCGGTCTCCCACATTGTCCGGACGTTCCATGTACCTATAAAAATTGTTGCTCTGGTTGTTGGAAGGGGCATCGGCCTCGTGGCTTCCGAAGGAACTCGGCTTTCACCATGAAGCGTCATATTACCTCTAACTCCCAAGGCAGAGTTTAAATGGTTTGAGTTATTTTTTCTGGTTAGCGTTTTTTTAGCGAGTTAGGTGTCTACGGGATGAGGACGCTAACCCCATGCCCAACCCTCCTCCTTTACCCGGGCTTGGGACCGGCAGTAACTCTGGAAGAGCTACAGGCGGAGTGTGTCTACATGCATATTGGGGATACAAAGGTAAGTAGATACATCAGAGAGGAAGGGACCATGCTCGTACTCCGGTCGCACACAGATCTTGAGGCGACAGAGAGTCATGATCCTAGGACGGCGGCCCACTGCCTTAATGTATCACCTAGGCGGTGTAGAACATTATGGGTTTTAGACGGACATTTACTAAGTGAGACACCAATACGTTGGCTAGGATATACACAACCTTAGTGATATCCGAACTTCAAAACGGATGGCTGAAAGCCTTTCTCTAAAAGGTGATTTGGATATCTTGGAAAATGTACCCGTGGAATTCCAGAACAACGGGGTTTGCCATTAATAGAGTTACTTCAGGAGCTAGATCTTTTTATTCTGTCATACCCCAAGTCAAGAAGTGATCTGATTTTGGTTTATCAAACGCCAAAAAATAGGTTTGGACGAAATGTATTCCGTTTTTTCCTTCCTATCAGACCCGGGCAACTCAGAGGACACACCAGATGAGTACAAAAGCTAAGAACGAACAAAACACACATGGCATACACGTTTTCACACTGAATCGTCTATTTTTGAAGCCTTTACCCTAAGAACTGGTGTCCATGCCTTCAATCAACCCAATCAAGAGAAGATTAGGCACTTAAAGAAATTTACCAAAAAAAGCTAAGACAGGTAGTAAGCAGTCTGTTTTAAATACACACACGATATTTCGCAAACTCAGATTTTGACGACAACAAGATGCAGGATGAATATTTATGAAATCCTGCCACTTTTAATGACTTCATTCATCGCCAGTTAAGACCAGTTATTCAATCATACGCACCATAAAGATATCAGGCGTTGTGGGTCATAACAACCTTCTCAGATGAATGGATGAGTGGCCAACCGTCTCAGACTTAAATAATGGCCAGGCCATCTGCGAAGTCCAAATCATCTAGTTGATTTCTAGCTAGTTGCTTTCCCTCAGATGTCGAAGTTCTTACTTAGAATGAGTTTGTCCACTTTCCAACATGCATGACTTTGATGTATAATCCGTTGTACGTATTCCGTATGTTATTGGATATCTTCTCAGGTACACTATAGTGTCGAAGTAGTTTCTGTAAAGTCCTCTTATCCACACTGTCAAATGCCTCCTCATAGTCGGGGAAATTGATGTATGGTGACGAGTAGCATTCAATTGATTGTTCAACGATGATCCATGGTGTCGCAATTCTATCTGTGCACGACCAATCCTTTCAGAATCCAGCCTGTTGATCTCGAAGTCGGGTGTCTACTGAGTTTTTCATCCGGTTCAGCAACATTGCTGAAAACTTTTCCTGGTACCAATAGTAGTGTGATGCCTCTGTAGGTCTCACACTTTATTGGATATCCTTTGTCTGGTGTCTTGATGAGGTGTCTTTCCAACCTATCAGCGCTTGCTCTTCCTCCCAAATCTTTCTGAATACAATGTGAAGCATGTTTGTAGTAACTTCTTTGTCTTAATTTAGTGCTTCGGCTGGTATATTGTCAGGTTCTACTGCTTTCTCACTCTTGAGTTGTCTGACAGCCAGACGTCCTGATTTCTTCGACCGCTGGTGGAGTGACGTCCATAGGAAGGTCTGTGTGTGCGTCTTCGGTATCCGGTGAACTCAATCAAGATAACATATTTAAGAGTTCTTAGAAGTGTTCCTCTGTTCTTGAATTTCAGTGATTGGCCTACCTTCTTTGTTTTTGACTGGCCTCTCTGGCTTACTATTTTTCCCTGTCAGTTTCTTCGTCGTGTCATACAGTTGTTTCATATCTCCTTCTGCTTGGACTTTTTCTGTTATCATTGCTAGGTCTTCCATATATTTCTAATGTTCCTCTTCGTCTACTTCTTTGCTTCTGTGTATTCAGCTTGTGCCTTGACATTCTTTCTGAGGGAAAGCACGGTATACAAATCAACTAGATGATTTGGACTTCACAGATGACCTGACCATTCTATCTCATACATATGAGCAAATTCAGGCCAAGTCTAACAGTGTAGTAGCAGTCTCTGTATCAGTAGATCTCAATATAGACAAAAGAAAAACCAAGATCCTCAAATACAACACAGAGAACACCAACCCAATCACACTTGATGGCGAAACTCTGGAAGAGGTGTAAACTTTCACGTATCTGCCTGAACAGCATCATCGGTGAACAGGAAGGATCTTATGCAGACGCAAAGGTAAGGATGAGCAAAGAAAAGAGAGCACTCATACAGCTGAACAACATATGGAACTCGAAACGACTGTCAAACAATGTCAAAGTCACAATCTTCAATATGATCATCGAGACAGTTCTACTGTAGGGAGATGACACTTGGACAACTACTACAACCATCATCAAAATATTACAAGTTTTTATAAATAATTATCTATGCAAAATACTCAATATCTGTTGGTCGAATACCATCAGCAACAGTCTACTGTGGTAGAGAAAAAACTAGCTTCGAGCTGACTAGGAAATTAGGAAAAGACGTCTGAAGTGGATAGGACATATATTAAGGAAATCATCAAACTGCATCACGACGTAAGTGCCAATTTGAAATCCTGAAGTTGAAGGAAAAGAGGAAGACCAAAGAACACACTGCGTCGGGAATCGGAATCAGACATGAGAAGGATGAGTAGTAACTGGAAACATCTGGAAAGGATAGCTGAGAACATAGTTGGATGATGAGCGGCCTACGTTCCTCCATGACGAGTAATGGGCTTAAGTTTGTAAGTAGTGAAACCTAGTAAGGATGATTTTGAGTCCAGGTCGTACCTAGTTACCTATTTTACATGTTGCACCGGGGTAAATATGATAACCACATCAGCTAGTTCCTGCTCGAAGGAATTTTCTGGAAACTCAGTTCTCAGACTTTTCTGGTCTACCATGGGTGCATTGCTAATAATTATTTCCATTTTACCCTAAATATAGCTAGGTTCCTAATTGGCGGCATCGGTGATCCACTGCTACTAGACACAAAAGCCCATTAAGTAAATGCTTCTTCTATTCAGATTGCTGATTTTGCATTCGAACCGTTTGAATTAATCCGCTTGAATCCTCCGCAGGCTGAACTAGTTCAAGCGACTTCCCAGGAGTCATTTAAGAGAAAATTTGGCATATTCTTAAGGACTATGGATGGTATCTAATTATGATTTACAAGTTTCTTTTCCCTCTTTTATCGGTAACATACCTAAGTACCTGCCTAGAGGTATTGGTGATCAACAGCTACTAGACATGGAACCCTGTTAAGCGAAAGCTTTTTATGTTGCGTCCACAACCATTTGAACCGATTGAGCCATGTTCGTTCTCTTTACGACCTTCAGCGCTACCGTCGTGCATTGTTTACGAGGTAAATATCTAATGTGAATCAACTATTCAGATTTGTATAACAAGGACAAAGGGCCTACAGCCTATGTCATTCCTATACTAGTATGCTTCTGTGAGTGTCCAAACTTCGCTTGAAAGAGTCAATTGAAAGTGAGGACACCACTGCTTCGAGCAGCAGGCTCCAAGTATTGCTTACTCGGTGTGAAAAACTGTGTACCACAGGTATTTTTTTCGTTCTTGGCTTTTCTACTTGCCTGCTATGTCCTCTGAGATGTCCCGATCTATTGGGAGGAAAAAGAGAATATTCTCGTACATAAACTACAGAACAAGGATGCATCATTGGACTCGAAATTTAATTAAAGGAAGGGAATCTGAAACGATAGAGGAAGATCAGGAAAAGGCAGAGGCTATGGCTGACTGTTTTGGGGCAGTTTTCATTCAGGAACCTCCTCTAGACAATGAACCAGACCAAAATAAAGAGTCAACAAACCACCTGCTCACCGTGGACTTCGACCAAGACGATGTGTTTAAGGCTCTTAGCACCTTAAACATCGAAAAGTCAACTGGACCAGATGAACTACACCTTAGAATCTTGAGATATATTGCACAATATATCGCGGCCCCACTGACTGTGATATTCAATATGTCACTTGATCAAGGTGTGTTACCTATGGACTGGAAGGACGCAATCGTCGCTCCCATACATAAAACAGGACCAAGATAAGTTCCATCGAACTACAGACCTGTAAGCCTCACCAGCGTTGTAGTTAAAATATTAGAAAGAATAGTCAAACGGACCGTAATGGCATTTATGGAAACCAATAACTTGCTAAACATAGAACAACATGGTTTTAGAAATTTTTATTATTATTTTAACACATAGATGTTGGTACAAGGAGGCACCAAATATATACGCGCCACACAACATGGTTTTAGAAAGGGTCTATCTTGTGCAACGAACCTCCTTATAGCAAGGAAATTTCGGATAAAGGCGGTAGACAACGGAAACTCAGTGGATGTTGTCTACATAGACTTCAGTAAGTATATTACAGTCCTCAGTGTTATTATACGCTGACGATGTAAAGATCTGGCGAGTAATAACTGGAGACAGACGCATGTGCTCTTTAGGCAGACCTAAATAACATGATTAACTGATCTAAAGAGTGGCTGATGCCTATCAACGCGGCAAAGTGTATCTACATGCACTTTGGGGACTCAAAGGTTAATAGGTACAACATAGGGGAAGTGCAATTACCCGTGGTTTGGTCTCATAAGAATCTAGGCCCATTGCCGGGAGGACGCAGCTAAGGGGTTTCGAACCCTCTGGGCATTAAAACGGACATTCACTAAGTTAAATACTACCATGTTCACCAAAGTATACACATCCTTAGTGTGAACATGGTAGTATCTAACTTAGTGAATGTCCGTTTTAATGCCCAGAGGGTTCGAAACCCCTTAGCTGCGTCCTCCCGGCAATGGGCCGTCGTCTTAAGACCATGACTCACTGTCACTCCTAGATTCTTATGAGACCAAACCACGGGTAATTGCACTTCCCCTATGTTGTACCTATTAACCTTTGAGTCCCCAAAGTGCATGTAGATACACTTTGCCGCGTTGATAGGCATCAGCCACTCTTTAGATCAGTTAATCATGTTATTTAGGTCTGCCTAAAGAGCACATGCATCTGTCTCCAGTTATTACTCGCCAGATCTTTACATCGTCAGCGTATAATAACACTGAGGACTGTAATATACTTACTGAAGTCTATGTAGACAACATCCACTGAGTTTCCGTTGTCTACCGCCTTTATCCGAAATTTCCTTGCTATAAGGAGGTTCGTTGCACAAGATAGACCCTTTCTAAAACCATGTTGTGTGGCGCGTATATATTTGGTGCCTCCTTGTACCAACATCTATGTGTTAAAATAATAATAAAAATTTCTAAAACCATGTTGTTCTATGTTTAGCAAGTTATTGGTTTCCATAAATGCCATTACGGTCCGTTTGACTATTCTTTCTAATATTTTAACTACAACGCTGGTGAGGCTTACAGGTCTGTAGTTCGATGGAACTTATCTTGGTCCTGTTTTATGTATGGGAGCGACGATTGCGTCCTTCCAGTCCATAGGTAACACACCTTGATCAAGTGACATATTGAATATCACAGTCAGTGGGGCCGCGATATATTGTGCAATATATCTCAAGATTCTAAGGTGTAGTTCATCTGGTCCAGTTGACTTTTCGATGTTTAAGGTGCTAAGAGCCTTAAACACATCGTCTTGGTCGAAGTCCACGGTGAGCAGGTGGTTTGTTGACTCTTTATTTTGGTCTGGTTCATTGTCTAGAGGAGGTTCCTGAATGAAAACTGCCCCAAAACAGTCAGCCATAGCCTCTGCCTTTTCCTGATCTTCCTCTATCGTTTCAGATTCCCTTCCTTTAATTAAATTTCGAGTCCAATGATGCATCCTTGTTCTGTAGTTTATGTATGAGAATATTCTCTTGGGTTGCTTAAGTGCAGATTGTCACAACTCTATTTCATATTTTCTTTGAACTTTTCAAATTTTCGTTATACACTTGTTTCTTACTGATCTATAGCCTTCCATTGTACCTGCTATGCCAAAACGTTTGGGCCCATCCCAACATTTCACCTTTTGTCTTAGTAAACATCGAATATCTCGATTTATCCAGGGATGTCCGTGCTTCTTCTTTGGGACCGTCCAGAGTATGTATGGTTGAGTTACCCGATTGTATAGCTGCCTGAACAGAGTCCATGCCTCTTGTACTGACACTTTGAGTCAATTTCCCAGTTTTCAGCCGATGCTGCGGAGTTGATGGCCTCCATATGTTAGGACGGGCCGACGCAACTGCTTGAAAGGCAATCTCAGCCATGAATTTGAATAAGATGACTGCATGGTCACTTCTCTCTAGTGGTGGGAGGAAAGTCATTTAACCAACGTCATCACCGTGTGTGAAGACTAAATCTAAAAGAGAAGAA
Organism: Schistosoma spindalis; assembly: GCA_946903255.1. Taxonomy (NCBI): domain Eukaryota; kingdom Metazoa; phylum Platyhelminthes; class Trematoda; order Strigeidida; family Schistosomatidae; genus Schistosoma; species Schistosoma spindalis. The sequence goes on from OX336420.1 coordinate 88,003,857, forward strand.
GAGTTTTTAATGTGTTGGAATTAAGCTAACCCAATCGAGATGTCTAACAATTTGCAATCGAACGACGTTATCGATGACCCTACTTCTAAGTTAACCCAGTTTATATACGGTGCATTAAAGACGCCTACTACAAGGCTTTTACCCTCGTTACACCAGAACTTAAGAGAACTTAGGAGAAAATCATCTGCTACACATTCTGGACCGCGATATACTACAACTACTGACTTTCCTCCCACCACTAGAGAGAAGTGACCATGCAGTCATCTTATTCAAATTCATGGCTGAGATTGCCTTTCAAGCAGTTGCGTCGGCCCGTCCTAACATATGGAGGCCATCAACTCCGCAGCATCGGCTGAAAACTGGGAAATTGACTCAAAGTGTCAGTACAAGAGGCATGGACTCTTTTCAGGCAGTTATACAATCGGGTAACTCAACCATACATACTCTGGACGGTCCCAAAGAAGAAGCACGGACATCCCTGGATAAATCGAGATATTCGACGTTTACTAAGACAAAAAGAAGAAATGTTGGTAGTTTCTATGTATAATCCAAATTTTATCATCTAACTCGCAGTTTTTAAACTCTTAAGCTTAGTCTTGGAAAATCATCTGGCGAAGCTTCAATTGTAGCTTCCCAAGTTGCTGTTAGTCTTATAATTCATGACACCCTATTTTATTCAATATTAACAGACATACTTTAAAAGAATTGGTACATGTTAATGGGTCTTCTACCTTTAAAGGTAGTAATTACTATTATACTTTGTTGACTGAAGGAAAACATATTTAATATATCAGATCAGTCTTCAACGCCAAACTCATTAACTATAGTGAATTAATTTGCATTACCTGTATACAATCCCCAGTTTATAAACTGGGCACTGAATTCATAATATTTCAACGGCGGTAATATATAAAAGAAATATTGTGTGTAACGATATAGTACAGAAGGGAAGAAAGATATAACGCAATTTTAATCTCATAGTTCAAGGGAAGACAAAGAGTGTATACACCGACGCCATTCTGATAGATTTTGAGTCATGTCACCCAGAGTCTCCAACCATTGGTTACGAAAGTCTCGTGGACCCCAACCAATTGGCCTGTATCTAACAACTTGGCTCAAACCAGGAGTTAGTGATTTCAAGAAATGATGCCACGTTTTGGTTTGGCCGTCTCTAACTGCCTTCCACCCATCTCCAACACTAGTCAACATTGCGCGTCGTAGTAATCGGTGGTTTAGCGTATGTAATACGCGGCCCAACCGTCTCAGTTGATGAAGATCCACAACCTCATCAACTGATTTACCATCATTCCCTTTGACTGACTGAACCTCACCATTACTTATCCAGTGATCCCAGCAGATGCGAGCAATATTTCTAAAACATCTGTGATCAAATACTAGTCTACGAGTATCCTCCACTCTTAATGGCCACGTTTCGCAGCCAAGATAACACGTTAGAGTAGAATAATTTCAAGCCTTTATGTAGACTTTCGTTTCAGTTCATGGGATATTTCCTATCAGCTACTGTTTAGCTAAATTGGCTTTGTTAGAGTCAAAATTTAGTGTCAGGATACACCCACTACTTATTACTGTAAGTTCGTAGATGTTGAAGCATTACAAATTACTAAACAGGTATTGCTTCAATCTAAAACTCCTTCATAATGGTTAGTAACATTTCTACTCTGACGAATTTGTTAACTACTACTTGATAGTCGAGTATTTTACTTTATTACTGCTAAGCCACCACCTAACTTGTAATTTAAACGACTAAGTTTTTGATATTTTCTTGAATTCACTAATATACAACTGTTCTGAAAGTCCTATATACATTCTAGACCACAATCTTCATATCTTTCTCGCTTTGTTCTCTAGATATAAGCTCCTAGCTCCTTAATTAGTCTAAAAATACTAATCAGTTCTCATCATTCTTTTCTGAGGATATCAATAAGCTAACTAACATTTTTGGACTTTTAAAAATATATGACCAATTTTTTGGACAAAACTCAGTGGCAGCATTTGGTAGCTGGTGTTACTGGAGGAGTTGTATCCGTTTTGGTTTTGCATCCATTGGATTTGGCCAAAATCAGATTGCAGGTGAATGAAGGTACAGGTGTTATCGCATGCAGGTTGGGATTGGTTTGTGGTCACTGCGTTTTACATATTTTTTGGTGGTCTCAGTGAGGTCAATAAGGTCGGTGTACTAGTTTCCGCAATAAGCTTTCTGTAGTTTAAGGAACGTTTGTTTCGATTGAACCAACTGCATATCCTAATAATCGTAAATAGAATAGGTTCTTGATAGTTATTTAATTAGTATATTTGAGAAACGACTACAAACGGATTTTGGAGCACCCCAGAATTTTTAAATACAGCTTACAAGGGGTAATTATACTGATTTTCAGATGAACTGAGCACCATCCAAGCTCTCTACAACTTGAGTACTACAGAAATTCTGCGACGCAATCACACAACAAAAACAGTGGTGGACCATGGGATTATGTATACATACAACCCATCATATACTCTCCCACCGTTATTGGGAAATCTGGCTAATCTTTAGGACTCTATCAAACAGATTAGATACTCCGTTTAAGATATCTACAATTGACCTGCAACCAGTTGATCTCTTGTTCGAATCTCCCATGGAGTACTAACTTCTGGCAATCAGGTAGTCGCTAATGCTCACATTATTTTTCATATAGCGCTCTCCCAACCACTGCCAGGGAATTCCTACGCACTGCCTTCTCGTGGAGAGGGTGTTGTCTACGAAATTGAGAGGATGAAAAGCGAATGTCCAGCGCTTTAATCGGGTTGGTGGACATGGAGAATCCACCTAGGGGAGTTAGAAAACCCTGATTTCAAACTAATGGCGCACTTGGGCTCCAGGATCCTGAAGGAAGAAATGGCATATGAACCAATCATTGGTCACCGGCTACCATGGGACTGCATTTTCTTACGATGCTCTACTACCTTGTGGATCGTACCTTTAGGTCGACGGCTCAGGGTGTGGCCCCCCTAAGAAAGCCACGTGCTTCGGTATGGGCACCCGGGCAGTATCGCGGCCCACACACAAATCAAGTGACTTGTGTGGCGCATATGTATTCGGTTGTAGTGGCTGTACTTCGTTAACCAACCACCCTCGTAACCGTTATCATATAATCCTCAACGGTGTTTGAAATCAGAAGGCAAAGAGAAGCAGCTACTACAGTGTTATTAGCAGATAACTCAGACCGCAAAGCAGAGAGGCGAATGAGTGAGTCAGCGAGTCGAGAGTGTATAGGATTAAACGTGGATATATATAGGGAAATGAATAGATCATCGAATCAATTAAGCAGTTAATAATAAAGCTAGCAGAATGAATTTATGCGTAGGCGGTAAGCAATGTTCAAGTATACATATTTCATACAAGCACAACAATAATAAAGGTACAATAAGCTGTTATGGTATGAATAACTCTGTCCGCTAAATAACTTAACAAAAGGGCTTAACCGAACTAAATGCGACCAAACTCAGTTGCACGTGAGCTGCTATACAGTGCCCCTTTGTACCAATATTTGTGTTCAAATAAATAATGCCGACTTCAATATGCAGACAGTCATACAGTAAATATCTCTAAACCTTATATCAACTTGTACCTGATTTGACGATTATACTATAAACTACCGGAGACATTAAGCCTGGTAATGATTTTGAAGCTTGAGACAATGTTTTTCTTTACCTCAACACAACTCTATTAAATATTTGCAATTAATTACTCCTATTTATTAAGGTCAGATTCTGATGTTTTCATTCTTTTCCATACTAGTAACTGATCTCATTTGAGTTGTTTTTTTTTTTTGTCGCAAAATGTTTGTTATCATTAGTCACTCAGTGAGCATAAAAAGTCACTCTCTAATAAACTATTCTAGATGTTTGAAAAACATAGATTCCCTGGTTGAATTTTATAGTTTTTATTATTATTATCGTTTGTTATTTCATAAAAATGATCGTTATCAGTACTTACTATTTATTTATTATGTAGACCCAAAACAACGGGAACTATTCAAACATTGTATGAGATAGTTCAGTGTAGAGGTCTTCGTGGTCTTTACCTTGGTTTAGCCCCGAATGCTATTGGAGCGGGTAGTTCATGGGGTTTGTATTTTTTCTTGTAAGTAAATTTTTCTGTGGTATAATTATATATTTACCAGAGTTGGTTTATCCAAAGGATAACTTAGTGAATAACTAAATAAAATGCAATTGCAAGGTTTTCACTGTCTATATGCCCAGAGATTATTGCGGTTGAAAATTGGGCTAACATCAACAGAAGTGTAAGATAAACCTTGATTTTTCCTATTTTTCACTAACCTGATTACTGCTTGAGTCATCAGATCCGGTTGAATTTCAGCAGTTAATTTCTATATCACAAGTAAATATGCTTGGTATTATCAGTTATTATCATCATATTGAGTAATCTAGGAATATCTGAAAAGCTACAAGGTAATTACAAAACACGTACAATGTCTATAGTATAAGTAAAATGGGTTTTGACAATTAATTGGGTAACTTTTACCAATCATTATTACTTATACACATCTCTAACCAAATGCAGGTTTATGTTTTCAGACCGTTGATCACAATTTTTGTGGTAGAGTTAATAAAACCAGTCGTTCAAACTGAACCAGGCGATTAAATCTTTGAAATGTCGAAATCGAAACACCCAAATGCCCATTACGAATGGATATATCTTAGTACAATTTGCGTCAAAGTCCAACAGTTTCTTTTTTTAACAGTTTATGTACTGTTTTCTTTTTTCACATTTTACCTTGATCATACTATTACATCAACTTCATTCTTATCACATTTTAACTAATTTAGTCCACACTAATTCACGTCGGAATATCTATCTCTCACTTAACAGTTATGAAAGCTTGAAAAGATTTGCTCAGCGTGGTGATAAAACCAAATCTCTCACTACCAATCAATATCTCACATATGCTGCTTTATCAGGTAATTTCTAAAATAATAACCTCATTTTCTTATCCCGTTTAATGATGTATAATTTTAGATAACTAAGTATTAAAATCACAGAAACACAGTTTAAAAGAGGTTTGAGTTACACTGATTGCTAACGCACGTTGGTAAACTATCTGATCAATGCCCTAGTGTTTATACCCCTGTACTTTCGACTAACTACTTAGTATCAGGTCCAAAAGTGATGTGTATGTTTCGACTTGTGGTCATGCAGTTGCATTATTTAGTCGTAAACCAAATAAACATTATGCCTTTGAAAATTCATATTCAGCGATCAAAATGTCTTTTGCGTATGTTCGGGATAATGCATCATCAACTGTCAGCACTACTGACTAGTGATTGGACAAATTAGAATAGTGTATGAATTAGAGCATCGCGAATCTTCACTTCTGTAATATATATATATATATATATATATATATATATATATATATATATATATATATATATATAGCACAGATAGCTTAATGTTGACGTGTCTGATTACATAGATTTGACTACCAGAAGACAAAGTACTTTTCAAATTGCAAGTTGTTAGAATGTACCTTAGTTTTAAACATTCGATCATAATCTCCTTAATAAGATTTGTTAAATCACCAAAACCTCATAGTAACTCAAATCCAGATCCTTAAAATCAAATTTTTATTAGGCGATTTCTAAAACCATAAAAATAACTATAAATACCCATATATTTCATACTAATTACATTTTCAGGTATGATTACACTTTCAATTGTAAATCCAATTTGGGTGATTAAAACTAGATTATGTTTACAGTATGAAAAAGTAACAAAATCTTTTCCGAAATCTCAAATTACAAATCCATCATTAGTAATACATTCTCAATCTACATGGCATGCTTTGCATAATCTATGGATTCATGAAGGTTTTGCTGGGTTGTATCGTGGTTATGTACCCGGTTTATTCGGTGTTAGTCATGGTGCTATCCAGTTTATGTTTTATGAACATTTTAAAAATTCTTATAATACACGTTATCGAGGAAAGTCAGTTAGTGAGAAACTGGTAGGTTATCTTCCATTTTTCTCAACTATTCTATTATCAATGTCTTCAAATAAAATAATAACTACTCATTAATAGTAACTCCGCCTGTAGCTCTTTCAGGACTACTGCAGGTCCTTAGCCCGGGTAAAGGAGGGGGGTTGGGCATAGGGTTAGTAACCCTATCCCGTAGAAAACAATCTTGTTAAAAAACGCTAACCAGATTAAACAAATCAAATCATTTAAAACCTGCCATCCGAGCTGAAAGATCTTCTTTTAGAACAATTATGACGCCTCATGATTAAAGCCGTGACTCTTCGGAAGTCGTGAGGTCGATGCCCCTTGTAACAACCAGAGTAACAATTAGTATAGGGACTCGGAACGTCCGGACAATGTGTGAGACCAGGAGGACCAGTCAAATAGCAACGAAAATGCGATACAACTTGGCGGTTTTTGGAATCAGTGAAACCTATTAGATCCAAGCTGGACAGCAAAGGTTAGGTACGGAAGAGATGTCGCTCCCCTCTAGTCTCGAACATGAAAATGCTCCATACACTCAGGGAGTTGATCTGATACTGTCCAAAGAAGTACAAAATGCGCTTATAGGATGGGAATCTCACGGATTTAGAATCATCAAAGCATCATTCAAAACAAAAAAGGAGGGGATCACAATGAATGTTATGCACAAACCAATGATAGCAACGACGACGCTCTTAGAAGCATTTTGTATGTCGGTTGCAGATACCGGCAAAGTTTGTATTACGGTCGTCAGATAACATTCGGTGTGGTCTTCCGCTAACAGAGATGCGATCACCGTGTTTTCCTCAGCCACCAACTGGTCACTAATGAGTCGTGATAAGGCATCCGCCTGACCGAATTGTTGAGTGCGTCGGTACTGGATCTCGAAATCATACCCCAAGAGTGCTAAGGCCCATCTCTGAATACGATTTGCAGAATGAGCTGGAATACCAGATTTTGACCCGAATATTGCGAGTAAAGGCTTGTGATCTGTGAGAAGCGTGAATATTCGACCGCACAGAAACTTGTGGAAACGGCGCACAGCAAACACAAGCTCAAGAGCTTCTTTTTCTATCTGGCTGTATTTTTTTCTGCTGGGGTTAGTGTGCGGGATGCATGCATAACGGCTTTTTCCGACGCATCCGGAAACTGGTGTGAGACAACAGCACCTAGACCATACGCTGAAGCGTCTGCAGCTACGATGATCGGCATGGCTGGACCGTAGTGTGTCAACAGCAATTCCGAACAAATAATGGACTTCAGTTTGCAAAATGTAGCGTCACACTGTTTAGTCTAGTTCCAGGAGCTGTTCTTCTGCAGTAAGCTATTCAGTGGAGCGCGAATATCATGCATCGATGGAACAAACGCTGAGTAATAGCTGACAAATCCCAGGAAGGAACGTAGTACCGAGAGTGTAGTCATAGTCTCTTGACGGTCTTGTAGAAGTACTTTGCATTTAGAAGGTGAAAGGCAACTGATTAAGTTCGGTTTGCTTAGCTTGCGTATCAACGTACAGTAAGACAATATCACCCGCATACTTATTGGTAACCGATCCACACCACCATTACCTACAACCATCAGAGCTGATTCCAGGATGTCATTGATGGCAAAGTTGAAGAGGAATGATGAGGTCGGGCAACCCCGTCTAACCCCACTAATTGACTGGAATAACGGAGAGAGGTGGTTATATGTCCTCACTTTGCTTGAGGTGTTAGTATGTAGGGTTTTCAATATGTTAATAAACTTCTCAGGCATACCTTTCTTCAATAGACAATCTTAGAGAACAGCCCTGTCCAACGACCCGAAGGCAGCCGTAATGTCAAGAAACACTACAATTGTTGGCTTGTGATAAGTATGACGGTGTTCTAAGATTTGGCGTAAGGTGAAGATATGATCATTACATCCTCGACCAGAGCGAAAACCAACCTGCTCTTCGCGAGTCAATGTTTCCCAGGTTTTGAACAATCTACGAAGCATGACGGAAGCCAATAGTTGTTGCATAAATGACGTGGACCCTTTCTAAAGATAGAGACAACTATCGACTCATTCCACGATGTTGGAACACTCCCACTCCTAAACAATTGTGAACAACTCAGTCAGTTTTTTAACCAGAAGGTCGCCACCATCTTCTAAAGTCATCTGGGTCTGGTGACTTGTGGTGCTTCTGAAGTTGGAGTTTCTTGCAGACTTCCGCCTCGTTAGCGGGTGAGTCGTCACCGGCCATGAAGGACAGGACAGTCTGATCGATGTCACTGGGGCAACAAACCAGATTAATTGTTCCTCGAAAAACTCTGTTCATCGTCCGAAACGTCGGAAGATGTTATTGATTGGCATTACGTCAGCTTCAGAGACTTTCACTCACATAAGACTTCTTGTTGCCAGTGTGTCGGATGAATTAAAATAGCTTCCGGTAGTTAGCAGAAACAGCTGCCGCTTCAAACTCACTAGCATACTCCAACCACCAAGCTTCATAGTCCTTAAACAAAGTTTGTTCAGTTTCGTCAAGTAGCAATCTTCATTCATGGTCAAGCTTGTAGTTGGCTGAACCAAACCGACGTGCTTCAACGAGTTGTAAGAAGCCTGTAAAAACCTAGTGTTTATAAGCGGAATATTTCACAAAGCCGCAAGAGACTTTACTCTCCATTTTCATGGCGTCATGTAATCACAACCAATGTTCATCTTCCCTTTTCTGTGGGCTGATAACTAGCTTCGAACCTGACTCGGTTCGATATTTAGTTGTGACCAGTTTGCTGACATCGATCCATTTAGTACGATGAAGTTATTGGTCACTGAAACGTAAGGTAAGATTAGCGCAAACAAGGGCATGATCAGAAACCAGTTAGGTACTCCAAAAGGAGCGGCAGTCTTGTACACAACCACGCCAGTGGTAGCTGATCACGATGTGAACAATCTGAGTCTAGGTTTGAGACGCATAGGCAGGACGACAGGTAACACATCGGCAATGACTGTGTCAGTAATTAGTGATAGCCAGAAACAGGTTGCAGCCTGCAGTAGACGGTTACTGCTATCTGACCTGAGACCAGCAAGTCCCCATTGGCAACCAAACGACTCTCCTCCGTGCCTAGACGCCCGGCTTGTGCGTTCAAGTCTCCGGTTATTACTACAACATCTGTCTGTACCCTGTTTATCCTCTCAAGATCCTGTAGCCCATGTGCACCATTGGTTTCGAATTAGTGTTTTCCAATTCTCCTAAATGGATCTTTCGTACCCACCAACCCGGCTTCATTGTAGGACATTTGCTCTTCGTCCTTCTAATTTCATAAACAACATCCTCGCCGTGAGTAGGACTTCTATGTAGTGGCTGTATACATTTGGTCGTATGAGAGCATTTCGAGAGGAAAAGTAGACTCCTGCGCCGCATCATGCCATTTAAGGGCAAAAACTACTGAATATTAATAAGTAGTTTGGTGTGATACACAACGAACGAGCAAGTGAGTAATAGTGTTCAGAATATATTTTACATTACTTAGGTAGGGTTACTAGTTCTCATATAATAGATGTAACTTGTCGTTTATGGGCTAGAAAAATTATTAAACTTTTTAAAGCAAAACATTTAATTCCCTTTCAGTGCTTTCTTTCTGATTCTCTCCACTTTAATTTCAGTCCGCTGTCGAGTACCTAACATTTTCATCTGCTTCTAAACTGATCGCAGCTGTAATAACTTATCCATATCAAGTTGTTCGTTCAAGAATGCAAGACCAGCATAGGAAATACGATGGTGTTACTGATGTTATTCGACAATTATGGAGGTTAGTTCGTTTCTGTTTCAAGTTCAATTGAATGAAACATAAAGTTTCCACATATCCTTTAATATTAGACTCTGATATAAGTAACATTCCATGATTAATAAAATCCTTCGAAAATAGCAATAAAAGATTGGGCCCTCTACTTGCGGATATTTTCCTTGCAAAACTGGAAAATGAACCACTTAAAAGCACAATTAGCCATTTGCCAACTTATTATCGCTATACAGACGATACTTTCATAGTATTAGAAAAAGAACATGATAAGGACATCTTACTTAATATATTTAATAACGTTCATCCATCAATTAATTTTACATCAGAAGATGAACAGAACAATAGCATATCATTTCTAGATGTCCAACTAACTAGACGAGCAGACGGAACTTTAAAAAGAGAGGTACTCAGAAAGTCTGTAACAGGACAACACACTCATTTCTACAGTGCAGTTCCAATCAGATACAAAAGGAAATTGATAAAGATCTTGACTCATCGTGCCAGAATGATTTGTTCGGAAGACACCATTGAAGATGAATTGGTTAAAATTCGGAACTTACTTAGCATGAATGGGTACTCTATGAAATTCATCGAAAAACACATGATGGAGATGAAAACAAGGGCAAAGATACCTACCGTCCCTAAGAAAGTACTGTTCATTAATGACACTACTGAAGAAATCGTGACTCAGAAACTAAGAAGAGCTGTACTTACTTACGCCTGTTACTCCTCGTGAAGGAGCATAGGCTGCTCACCAGCATTCTCCATCCAACCCTGTCCTGGGCAATCCTTTCAAGCTCTTTCCAGTTCTTATTCATCCTTTTCATATCTGCTTCTATTTCCCGACGTAATGTGTTCTTTGGCCTTCCTCTTTTCCGCTTCCCTTCAGGATTCCAAGTTAGCGCTTGTCTCGTAATGCAGTTTGATGATTTCCTCAATGTATGTCCTATCCACCAACTCCATCATCTTTTCCTAATTTCCTCTTCAGCTGGAAGCTGGTTTGTTCTTTCCCACAAAAGGCTGTTGCTGATGATATCCGGCCAATGGATGTTGAGTACCTTACGTAGACAGCTATTGATAAATACTTGTACCTTCTTGATGGTTGTTGTTGTAGTTCTCCACGTTTCAGCTCCGTACAGTAGAATTGCCTTGACGTTCGCATTGAAGATTGTGACTTTGATATTGATTGAAAGTTGTTTTGAGTTCCATATGTTCTTCAATTGAAGGAATGCTGTCCTTGCTTTGCCAATCCTTGCCTTTACGTCTGCATCTGAACCTCCTAGTTTATTGATGATGCTTCCCAGGTATGTGAAGGATTCCACATCTTCCAGAGTTTCGCCATCAAGTGTGATTGGATTGGTGTTCTCCGTGTTGTATTTGAGGACCTTGGTTTTCCCTTTGTGTATGTTGAGGCCTACTGATGCAGAGACTGCTGCTATGTTGGCTGTTTTTGTGTGCATTTGTTCGTGTGTATGTGATAGGAGGGCTAGGTCATCTGCGAAGTCTAAATCATACAAAAAAACACTTAATGCAGTCAGACTAAACGTTATCTTCTATAACCACCTCAAAATAAGAACGGCCAATACAGACAGACTGTCTGAATTCACCAAATCTATGTGTATCTATCGGTTCAGCTGCTCCTGTGGAGCCAGTTATATAGGGCGTACAATTCGGCAAGTTCGTCATCGTATTACAGAGCATCATCCGTCGTGGTTAAGCAAAGGACAGGTAAAAGTGATTAAAAGTTCTATTCTTGCTCATTTGGTTGACACAGGTCATCAAGTTGAATAAAGCTTTTAAGGTTATCTACCATATTCCATCAAATTTGCCACATAGTTTACAGAAGCCATCGCAATCCATGTTGACAAACCTAACCTTTGCATTCAAAAGAAATTTATACAACCACTCTCGCTGCCTTGGCCATCGGTATAAAATTTCCTTCAACAGAACTATTTTTCATACTTCTTCCATTTAGTTTTTTTAATTTTGTTTTTGAACTTTATAATTTCTCAACATTCATCTCTTGATTCTTACATAACTACTATTCTACAGACCATTCATCAAAACATTCTATTCCTTCTCTTTTTCATATATTATGCAACTTAGCAACTGCATGATTTTCAAATAATTACCTTGATTATTATTAATCCTCTTCCTTCTAATTACTCAATGTTAATTTATAATCGAAATGTCATCATGTAATTATTACGTAACGTAATAATGCCCTGGTACGGCCGAGAGTGGGGAAAGTCCACTCTCCCTCTCGGAATGCTCTCACATGGTCACGCGTATATAGCCTCTGACAGGAAAGTCCTACTCACTGCCTTCTCGTGGCGGGGGTGATGTTTACGAAAATGAGAGGATGAAAAGCGAATGTCCGGCGCTTTATTTGGATCCAGTATCCTGAAGGAACAGATGGCATATGAACCAATCGTTGGTCACCGGCAACTATGGGACTGCATCTCCTTACGATGCTCCACAACTTTGTGGATCAGATCTTCAGGTCGAAGGCTCGGGGTGTGGCTCCCTAAGAAAACCACCTGCTTCGGTTTGGGCACCCGGGCAATATCACAACCCTCACACATATCAAATGCGATCTGCGTGGCGCATATATATTTGGTGCCTCCTTGTCCCAATATCTATGTGTTAAAATAAATAATTCGTTCCTTCTTTATTTACCAAATAAAAGATTTCATGAAGTTTCATGGAGTTTCATTGTCAACTTATAGCCCGGAACTCTTTTTATTTGAATACAGTTGTGGACATCTACTAGGTAAAGATGTAGTGAAGGTGAACACAGGTGAGAACAACCAAATCATATTTAGCACATAATTACCGAGTTACTTGGTAAAATAGAAAAACCATACTCTAGTACTTAATTTGCAAAATGTCTAATAATTGTCTCGGACTTCATTGTTCTTCCATTTCCATACTAATTGCTTTCTATTCCCGTTGTTCCTTTCTTGATCTTCTCAATCTTCTGCTGCCAGACATATTCCTGACTCGTGTTATATAGTACTTATATCAATATAAGTAGCACACACCACAAAGGTATAGAGAATGTACGGTTTAGAATAAACGTGCATCAATTTAACTGATGACATCTTACATCAGGAAAGCAAGAGTGAAAAAAAACAAAGAATCATTTCATAATAGTAATGACAATAATAATTTCAGCTGTTGGTAAATCCAAAATCTTATATATTAGGGGAAAAAAAGAGACTTAAAATCTCTTGGGGGATAAATAACAAACATATTTGACTGCTGCAGTCAATTTTGTACCATATTATTCAAAATCCACAGTCTTGTATATTTATGACTATCTCGAAGACTACAACTTGGAACTTTACAACCCATTCACTTCCTTCATGGTTCAGTTTACGGTGATTGACTTAATGTATATTAATTACAAGTTTTGGTTAGTTAGTGTAGCACATGTTTTAATAATCTTAATTGATTACCATTCAAAACATTACCAATCAAATTATCACTGCTATCTAATAACTTAGGTCTTATTTCGGTATTGGCTATTCAATAATTCTACCATACATGATCAGTGCTTTGGAAGGTATCATTGATTAATATCATTTACTTAAAGTCTAGGATATTCAATCGTTCCTAACTCTGTTCATAGACATATTACTCCTTTAAGCCTGTTACCCCTCGTGGAGGAGTATAGGCCGCCAACCAGCATTCTCCATTCAAATATGTCCTCGTCTTTCCTTTCCAGATTTTCCCACTTGCTACTCATCCTTCTCATGTCTGATTCCGATTAACGACGAATTGTGTTCTTTGGCCTTCCTCTTTTCCGTTCACCTTCACGATTCCAAGTTAGCGCTTGCTTCGAGATTCAGTTTGATAATCTCCTTAATATATGTCCTATCCACTTTCAATGCCTTTTCCTAATTTCTTGGTCAGCTCGAAGCTAGTTTTTTCTTCACCACAGTAAACTGTTGCTGATGGTATCCGACCAACAGATATTGAGTATTTTGAGTAGATAACTATTTATAAAAACTTGTAATATTTTGATGCTGGTTGTAGTAGTTGTCCAAGTGTGATCTCCCTACAGTAGAACTGTCTCGACAATCATATTGAAGATTGTGACTTTGATGTTGATTGACATTTGTTTTGCGTTCCATATGTTCTTCGATTGTAGGAATGCTCTCCTTACTTTGCTAATCATTGCCTTCATGTCTGCATCAGATCAGGTCATCTGCGAATTCTAAATCATTAAGCCAATCAGGGTAGTTTATGAGTCAATGATAACAGTGGAATGGATTACATAAATAAAAATAATAAGTGAAAAGTACAATTTGTTAGTGTGTTTAGTTGTGATAACAGTTATAAATGCTTAAATCAATCTTTCATAACGGAAAGTAGGACAATGACCTCTTTGATAGGTCCGTTTTCTGGTTTGACAAGAAAAAAATCAACAAGGGTAGAACCTAGAGGTGAACCCATCTTTATTTCATCAATTTGTCTAAAATATGTGTTATTAAAGACAAAATGGACATTGATTGTACATTTCAGGAGTAATTCTTTGAGACTAACCTCGAGAATTCCAATATTGATCTGCTTTTCAAGTAGTTGTTGGCACACAGACTCAGTAGTCTCAGTTAACGGTACATCGGTGAACAAGGAAGCAACATCTAGAGATAACATCCATTCCCCATTCAAGTTCATCTGTTCAACCTTGGAAATGAAATCGAAAACGTCAACCAGTTTATATATATATATATATATATATATATCCGGATGAGTACATACATTCTCCATTCTGCATAGTTTATAAACTTCCTTCTCACTCTAGTAGCCGGTTCTACTCGTATTGATGTCAAATTAGATACCACACTTTAGATATGTAATTGTCATCGTTGTTCTGCATATATATACTTGTTCATCTTTTTGTTTTTTATAATATAGAGGTGAAGGTGTTCTTGGATTTTATAAAGGACTTGTTCCATATGTACTCCGATGTACTCCTGCTTGTGGAATTACATTTCTTGTATATGAATATAGTTTAATCATATTTGATTGGATCAAATGACAATAATTAGCTTTCGATTATATATAGTTAATTACACTTAATTTGTTTTACATGTAGATTTCCTTGACTTATATTTTGTAGCATTTATATGTATATACCAGTGATCATAATTATTCTGATCTGTACATTGTTCTCAATTCAATTCTATCCCACTTCTACATTTTCTGTATTCTTAGAATAAATTACTTATTAGAGTTGATTTACATTTTTCTAAGGAGTTTGGAACTAGGAAAAACCAACTGTTTTATCACTAGTCAATCATTATAAACCTAGAACGGGATACAAGTGACCCAAATTGTCACATCAGTACAGGAGGGTGAAATGCTAAAGGAATCAAAGTTATGGAGTGGAAATTGTGCAAGAAAAAGTGAATAGTGAAAATATTTACATATAGCGTAGTTGTTATGGAGCCATATCGTCTTATAGTCTTTAGTTTGCAGTTGTAATTATCAAGTGAACCTCAGCCAGGTAGTCAACATCTCTGTTATAACTTGTGGCCTGTGTGCCCTGTTAATGTATAACGTAAAGATACCGCCAATTAGAGAGCAGTGAATTATCAATCGAACCGGTGACGCAGTCTATAGTACTTAACGGTCGTGCTTCCTGCCTAGCCCAGCCAGTTAAGTCCAGAACGCTAATCTCAGCCTCTGCCATATGAATCGTTTATTTCATACAGGGTTTATATACCAACCAGACAGACCACATCGTACCATATAATAGGAAACAACACTTGTACAAGAATTAGCCAAATGTGGCCGTGAATGAGGAAGGTAGTAATTAATAGACAAGGCCTAATTCAAGAATAGTAAATCGTATAGTAACAGTTCATAGGTCAAAATAAAGCTCATAATAAGAGGGACATGAATATGAATAGTTTAGTTATTTAACAATTATCCGACAAAAATATACGTATATTATTGGTCCATAAATGGATCCCAAAAGTTATCATTCATTATGCTTATCAAGACAACAATATCATACGTCCTAACTTAATAGGTAACGATTTCGTTGATTGATACGTAACTTAGATCGACCACTCCTAGAGTTCTTCCAATCTACAACTACGCTAGCCACGTCAAATGCTATTCGATTTTTCCTGGTTAGCGTTTGTTTAGCGAGTTAGTTCTCTAGGGGATGGGGTCGCCTACCCTATACCCAACCCTCCTCCTTTGTCCGGGCTTACGACCGGCAGTAGCACCAGAGGCGCTCTAGGTGGAATTGCTATTCGATTTGCTGTAACTTTTTACAGCTTATTTAGAGTTAATTGTTAATGTAAAATCATTCTCAAAATATCAGTTAGACATGAACAACATAAACTTTGATTTATTGTTATCGGTTCAAGTTTCCGCACAGGCATCAACATAATGAAATGAAATTATCATGATTGTAACCACCACACCTACACTTATTAGCATGAAATTTTTCCCAGATAATGACTGACAAGATTATGATAAGAAAGTATGTATTCCAAATATTCGTTCACAAAATAAATTACCATTTTGTTAGCGGGAAGGCTAATCTAAAATGCTATTTTATGCGTATACCCATGCATGACGAAATTCCACGATTCATTAAATCTCACTTCACAAAGTATACACTGTTGATAGTATTCAATTTATTATTCACTAATCAAGTACACAATTGATACCGAGTCATTTTTCACAATTGAGAGTTAGTGATACGAAATGAAAACTATACCTTTACAGAAATAAAGATAACTAGTTGAAAATTAATCAATCTATACACTATTTGATTAACAGCGCAATAGTAAGTTTAAAACTCATTGACTGATTATGACTGTTAAACAACATTATTTATATTGTTTGTAGTCTGTTTGGTATATTTTATATTCCCGTAACAAATTTGGACCTTTTTGGCCACCGGAGACTAGGCTCAAGACGTTCTGATGGTTGACGGCTCTCCCAAGTGTGAAGGGCCTGGTTTCGGTTGCTATTATGTTCGTGGGTGTGTACTATGAGTGAGTCCTGTACTAAGACGAAAAAGCTATTTCACACTTCCTAATTTTTAGCGATTGTCTCACTTAAGTTAGTTCGTTTCCATCAATCCCTATATTACAACAATTGTTAAGTAACAGAAAATCAGTTTACATTTGGGGACCCAATATTTACATTAGTTATTTCGATTAGTAGGATCAGTTATACGTATCCTATTAAGTTTAATGACTTTGAATTGAGCTCTGTACTAAATTGTCATAGTCAAGAGGTTGATGCCAATCTCAAAATTGTAAATCTAGTTAGCAAACAAATGCGAATGTATGTGGAGATCTGTTGAAAGTTGTCACCCAAGGAAAGTATTCTTCAGCTTCATTTCTGTTTTCGTAGCAGTTTTATATAATGACATCTTCGAAGATTGTCAGTCAATGATGAATGCTGATTGCAAAGGCTACTCGACATACTGTAAATGTTGGTTTTTTCCAACTACTTCTGATTGTATGTATGATCCTTTATTGATTCTCCTGGATTTCTAGGGTACATTTGATGTATTTCCGAATAGAAATCTCTGCATTGGAAAGTTTATTGTATCAGTTATACATCAACCAGTCTTTGTATTCATATTTGACATCTCATATTCTGTGATCAATTAATTCACGGTAGGCTAAAAATCGTACATTCCTCGTGTTCGTTTGTTTCTAATATATTTTGAGAACATTTGTCTAATTTCCTCATCATATTTGTAGAACTACTTATTAAATTGGGAATATATTGTTAGACGCAAGTCGATATGATCCATTAAGTCTTGACTTTGAAGTTGGATATGTTCTGAAAAGTTCGTAACTCTGGTCATGACCAGGGATATATTATCCTTTGCTAAATTCGGTCAACGAATATTTCAAAGCAGCTTCCAGTATTCCAAAGGTTTAAATAGCAGTCCGATATATTTATTTGGATAGATATGATATTACCGTATCAGTTTTTAAGTTAATCATGTAATTCAATTTAAAGAGATATAAATTTTCATATACACGAAAAATCTGTTTTATAATTTGATATGAATATTGTTTTATGAAGCTTATTCTGTTGAAATATCTCGTAATACTCGCTTACTATAACGTTCTTACATCAATCAGCCATAAGTAACCTAGGACGTGGAACATACATGTGTCGATTCATGTCGCCATACTATGTTAGCACAACTAAATCAAATTATCGAAATAAATGTTAGATTAGTAAAATTCAATTAGTACCATTGGTATTAGAAACTATTAAACATAAACCATATAAATGAGAAAAAAAGAGAATTTCCCGAATAAAATAAAGATAATTTTGAAATTCAGGATCTAAAACAAATGCAAAGTGTGGGTGTAGTTTCACTATTGAGATCAATATTGTTGAGATGATCCAGGAAATTTCTCGCAAAAGACACTCAAGGATCTGGAAACATTAAGAAGCATTTCATCCAATCAGCGTTCACTTGGAGTTTTAGCCAGAAACATCAAGGATGTGAAACGTCACATGTAGATGTTCTGATTGGCTGGTTGTTGCACTGCTACTATGTTTAGTAGCATTCCAGAATCTTCGAGCAACCCAAGGACATTTAGAATATTATAAAAACCCTATGTTTTCTGTATTAGAACGAACCTTGAATTAAAGTATTTTTAGCATACTTTGCGCCCTCTCTCTTGTGTTCAGGTCGCTGTATAGTTCTAGCTTGGCAGTTACAAGAATAGCCTAGGAACTGAGTATAGCGTTCAAATTGTGAGACTTATCAAATATTCTTTATCAGTAATTGTTGGTCATAATAATCGTATAAACCTGAACCAAGTAGTCGGCAGGTACCAACATGCTTCATTTCAACAATAAATGACTTGATAGTTTAGATGCTCTTATCTTTCTTCCAATCAAATGAACGATTTCACATGGTTTTGCATTGATTGAAATATATATAATCACATATCAATTAAGAAATTCTATCTACCTATTTACCTCTTAGCAACCATTTTTTAAATCTGATTTTAGGTGAATTTGTATCATTTTAATAGAACGGAAGGGATAGTTTCAGAGCAATACAAATTCTAATCACATAATTAATTTAATAAACTAATCATTGATCATTAAAATCATTTTATAAGCTATCAATTTACTTTATGAATTACATGATAGGATCAACAAAAGTTAATCGGATTGAACATGATAACTCTGGTTAATCATAAAGAAAAACAATTTTATCAAACATTTTTATGTTACTGTTGAACAATGATTTAAGATCAAATAAAATTGTTACGTGTATCATTTAATAAACGAACATAACACATCTGAAAAATGGATAAAGAGAACAGAAGAATTTGAAGGCTTTTTGTCATCAATCTGTTATTTAAATATTAAACTGTACACTTGGATATCATTTAATCAACATTACTTACTTACTTACTTACGCCTGTTACCCCCAATGGAGCATAGGCCGCCAACCAACATTCTCCAGCCCACTCTTCCTTCCTTTCTAGTTCTATCCAATTTTTGTTCATTCGTCTCATATCTATCTCCGTTTCTCGACGTAATGTGTTCTTTGGTCCAGGTGAGAGCTTGCCTTGTGATTCAGTTAAGTGTCCCTACAGTAGATTGTTACTGATAGTGTCTGGTCAACGGATCCGAAGTATTTTGCGTAGAGAACTGTCAATAAACACTTGTATCTTCGGGATGATAGCTTTCGTAGTTCTCCAAGTTTCTGTCCCATACAGTAGAACTGTCTAGACATTTGTATTGAAAATCCTGACTTTCGAGTTCGTTGACAGTTGTTTTGAGTTCTAGATGTTCTTCAATGGTAGATATACTACTCTTGCTTTGCCGATTCGCGCCTTTACATCTGCATCAGGTCTAACGTGTTCATCAATAATGCTGCCCAGATATGTAAATGTTTTTACATCCTGCAAAGCTTCTCCGTCAAGTGCGATTCGATCGGTACATGCTATCTTGTATCAACATGAACTCCATAAATCGATATATGTAGCTGAAGATTAGATACTAATCAAAATATTAGTTAGACGGAATACATATATATATGTATACTTATTTTTTTCAGGATGTTAATAATTGCAATAATAATGATAATAAACTCCTGTCAGACATAGTGAAAGTGAGGTAGAATAAACAGAGTTATTGAAAAAGTTTTTTAAACAGGGAAACTAATGATCATTTGATTATTAATAGCTCAAATATTCATCAAAAGATAAATAGGGAAATTATCGTTGACAAATGGTGGCAGCAGTAGCAGCCTCTGCATCAATAGGCTTTAACATTCCCAAGAGAGAAACCAAGATTCTCAAATAAAACGTGGAAAACACCAAACCAATCGCATTTGATGGAGAAGAGATGGAATCTTTCACATACCTAGGAAGCATCATCGATGAACAAGGAGGATCAGATGCAGACATAAAGGCGAGGATCGGCAAAGCAAGGGCCGCATTCGATTAATTGAAGAACATATGGAACGCAAAACAAATGTCAATCAACATCAAAGTCACAATCTTCAATATGATTGTCGAGACAGTTCTACTGTAGGGAGATCACACTTGGACAACTACTACAACCAGCATCAAAATATTACAAGTTTTTATAAATAGTTATCTACTCAAAATACTCAATATCTGTTGGTCGGATACCATCAGCAACAGTTTACTGTGGTGAAGAACAAACTAGCTTCGAGCTGACTAGAAAATTAGGGAAAGGCATTGAAAGTAGATAGGACATATATTAAGGAGATTATCAAACTGAATCTCGAAGCAAGCGCTAACTTGGAATCGTGAAGGTGAACGGAAAAGAGGAAGGCCAAAGAACACAATTCGTCGTTAATCGGAATCAGACATGAGAAGGATGAGTAGCAAGTGGGAAAATCTGGAAAGGAAAGACGAGGACATATTTGAATGGAGAATGCTGGTTGGTGGCTTATGTTCCTCCAGGTAGGGTAACAGGCGTAAGTAATTAAGTAAAGAATGGCCCAGCATGATAAGATAAAATATTGAAATTGAGATTAAATATAATCAAGAGGATCATAGAAAAAGAAATAAACTAGTTGAGGATAGAAAATTTAAGGAGAAGATGGAAGGGGAAATAGATAGCCATAATGAAAGAACAGTATAAGTATCTGCTTTGAACTATCCACAAGGATAATATGTTTATTAATTGACTATTTATTAAAACTGTTTCAACTTAAAGACGAACTATTGTTTTAATAATCATAAATATACTTAGACAAATCCAGTATAATATGTCAATGCACAGATTCATGGTGGATTCTTATCAGTTATAAGAAGATTAAAAGAATGATTTAATAAAGTGAATGGTAATTTCATCAATTTGAATTTATATGAATTCTTTTACATTTTGAATCTGAAAAAGATGAGTATAGTGGAAAATACATCTAAGATATTCTTGATCTGTTAAATCTATCATTTAGATTATATAATCAAAAATATCCTAGTTACATTCACTTTTGTGTCGTTTTATTTGTATCACTCCATTGTTATATGTGCATCCTGTGCGGAGATCGCCTCAATATAGACTTAAGTCACAATCTATTTAAACAAAGATGGATAATGATTAGCAGTGGAATCCAATTTGACGCGCGTTTCGTCCTCCTATTTGAGACTCGTCAGCTGAATGTACCTACATCTCAAAGTTGATGTTTACTGTAAGACTCAAACTCAATATCGTACGCTTCAAACGCCACCTCGGTATCCACTTAGCTACTGAGTCCTGTTAGTCACTTGCTTTTGCAATGAGATGAAGTTGAAATTCACTTGGTATTGTTTTACTTGTATCATCCTATTGTTGTTTAACGACTGCAATTGATCAGTCTTTTATTAGCATATGTGCATCGTCTGCGGGGATTGTCTCAATTTAGCCTTAAGTTACAAATTGTTTAAGCAAAAGATAGATAGTGGCTAGGCCGTTTCATTTTATCCCATTTCTTATTACCTAATTTTCTATCAATTTAGGTAATATTAAAATTACATGAAATTGATTATCTTATCAGAAGTAATAATCCAACATTTTCCCAATTGTTTATATGTGTCTATATATATACACATACACACACTTATGTGTATATATATATATTGATACATATTTAAATAAATCGATATTTGAGTGGGTGGATCATACATTCTACCCTACACATCATTTAAATCCCAAGGTCATCAAACCGTAGTGCAAATACAATCGATAATTTATGATTATAAAGAAAAATAGGTAATCTGTAATTTCTTTTCTTAAAAGAAAAGAATCACTATAGATTATTGGTATCATCATTACTGTTTGCCTCGAATAGGTGATTGTATTCTCTTCTCTTTTTTTTTGACTTTTTTCCCTCCCCCCTTATACGGAAAAAAGATTTTTTTTTCTTCTTATCCTATTCTGATTGGTTTATAAATTAATTGTGTATCCATTGTTATAACATGTCATTCGTGTATATGTGTTGCACAATTGATTATTATAAATTCCATTTGATCCTATTTTTATTAATTATTGAAATTATTTAAAGTATTTATTCATTGTAGTTAGTGATAAATTCACTTCACTTCACTTCAATTCAATTCAATTCAATTCAATTCAATTTTTCTAAGAGGATCTATTCTGAGTTAATCATAAGAAGTAAATTTTGTTTTCATTATATAAAAGAAAAAGTCCTAGTAATAATAATAAAATGGATGGAATTAAAAAGAAAATGATTGCAATGAAATTAGAAAAGGAGAATGCAATGGAAAGGTTAGTTGTGTATTAATAATAATAATAATAATAATAATAATAATAACGCTACTGTTATAAATAATATGATTATAAAGTGTTATATACCTGTTATTGAAAATAATTGATATGTATTGAATAACTCTACTACTATTTTAGTAAATTTCAATCAATAGTTATAACTTAATGACCAGCAACTGTAAACATCCCAACTATATGAGAGATTAGTTGAAAACAGATTAGCTTAGTGGTAGCGTCTGATAACGATGTTATTATTATTATTATTATTATTATTATTATTATTATTATTAAGATCTTTCCACGTACTCATATATATATATATATATATATATATATATATATATATATATATCCAAGTTGCCATACCTCATTAGCTCAAAAACTGAATTCATAAAACTAGTTAATTCAATGATAGTAATATATAAATCAAAGATTACATATCGAGGCATAGTACAAGAAGAAAGAATTAGCTAATATATTCAATAAATTCAATATAGGTGATAGTAAACATTATTTAACCATTTTTCTCTAAAAAAATCTCTTTCAATATCCAATTTTACCAAGAATAATAAACGGTACATAAATTGATTGAAACAATTCTCCACATTGATTTGTATCGTAGTGAACAAGAACAGCAATAGGGTCCTTCAAATGTATTTGACAACGAATTACAGAATCAGCTAGTAAAATCTAACAACCATATAGTGAATCATTAATTTGCAAAATAACAATCCATCATATCAAACTTGACTGTTCCTGTTACAAACATCAATTGATTGTCTGTCCTTTCATTGTTCATGAGTTTTCATACAACTTCCATTGCGTTTCCGCTCTTCCTTTTTCGATCTTTCCCAATGTTCTGCTGCCAGACATTACGTTCCTAACTTGCGTAATATACTACTTATGTCTACAAAAGTAGCACACACCACAGTATCATTTATAGACTTAAATTAACTGAAAGGTTACAAGTATCACTAACTAAGAGTTAAATTGACAGTTTTAAATGAATAGAAAATTCATCTTTCTAAATGATGAAATGTTATATTTCCATTCATTTTATTATTGGAAAAAAAACATTTTTTTAAAAATCTATTAAATAATTTTGGACTCAGTAACCAACTGGACATAGTAACAATGAAAAAAATCTTTTTCAAGATATAATCTCTTTTATATTGATTTATTCATTTTTTCAAAAGATAAATGTGTTTTTTTTCATGTTATTTATTATTTAGAGCAGTACAATATGAAGAATTACTTAAAAAGAAAGAAGAAGAACGTGAAAAAAAGGAAAGTGAAATTGCTGAATTAAATACTAAAATGAAACAAGCACAAATTGATTGTGATGAAGCACAAGAAACATTACAAGAACAAATGAATAAATTAGAAGAAACTGATAAACGTGCTACTAATGTAAGTTGATAATAACTTTTAATTATATAATGATATAAATGATTATTATTTAAATAATTATGAAGATGTGTCTATGACTGGTTATTATGATTGAAATTGAACTATTAGTACCAACTTTTGGGTTATAAGTTTGAGTTCAACTGGATTCAATCATCTTTCAGTATCTCGGTAGTGCAACCAACTTTTATACTTGAAGTGTAATTCAAGATCAAGTATACAAATTGTTACTTAGTAAATAGGATATGATATAGTTTGTAAACAATAATATTTTACCGTGACTAAAAGGGATGAGAAAACAATTTTTAATTAAGGTTTCATTAAATTTGAAGTTAAATGTTCGAAAAAATGCTAAGAATGACGTCAAGATTTTGGGGTAATACGCTTAATCAATAAAAAATAAACTAAAACCTTGAGAATAATAATTATTTGCACTCCCTTGGCAACAATAGGCTTCCAATAAGTCATTAAATGTCATTTAAATAATCCAACATTCGTCAAAAGGATCTCTTAGCAACGAATTTATCATCAAGCTGTACAATCGTATATATATTTGAAAACCTTTTCTTAAATCTAGAATTATGATTTTTTATCACATCATAATGCTTATTCCTTGTTTATATGTCTTCATGGAACAAATAGTTCGACATTATATATATATATATATATATATATATATATATATATATATATATATATATATATATATATATATATATATGATTGTACAGCTTGACAATAAATTT
This sequence comes from Schistosoma spindalis, assembly GCA_946903255.1. Taxonomy (NCBI): domain Eukaryota; kingdom Metazoa; phylum Platyhelminthes; class Trematoda; order Strigeidida; family Schistosomatidae; genus Schistosoma; species Schistosoma spindalis. Next base: position 88,028,562 of record OX336420.1, read on the forward strand.
GTTGAAAAGAAATCTCTTCTCCGAACTTACTGAAAGGTTATATTTTGTAGTGAGTTTATAACAACTTTGATTGATCGAGAGTTGACCGCAACCATCTAAGTAAACATCGAAACGGTAAAGCTTAAGTATTCACTCACTCCCTTATTTTGTATGCAGATTATATCTCGTATTATTTTATATTGAACGTTGAAAGCTCTGTGTATTTGAAGCGGTAATATTGTAAGACATGCTCCTGTCGGTATGATTTATTCTATTGATAGGAACCAGACAAGAAGCGAATAGGTCTTTATTTAGATCGTGGGACAGCACACAGCGGAGTGCAATATTACCTCTTCAAATACGCAAAGCTTTCAACGTTCAATATAAAATAATACGAGATATAATCTCTATGCAAAATAAGGGAGTGAGTGAATACTTAATCTTTACCGTTTTGATATTTACTTAGATGTTTGAGGTTAACACTTAATCAGCCAACCTAGGTTTTTACAGATTCGCTGTCATTTACAACTATTTTGCTCAAGGTTATATTAAAATAATGTCGTTTAAGTGATCAAGCCACCTCATTCCTTACATGTTACAGAGACAATACTTTGGTTTTCTTAATCTGATTTTCGCTATCGGGAAGAATATGGTTCTCCTAAAACAAGATTCTGCGGAGGTAATCATCTGGTTGATACTAGTCTTTGGTCTTCAGCAGTAAGGAAAGGAAGTCAATCAACTTATGTTAATCACTCCAATTTGTAGTACTGTAAAGATCATATCTCCTTTAAAATGTATCAAAAGAAGGTGTTGGTATTACGTGTTATGGTAAAGTTTTCCACCAATTTATTACCCGGTGCAAGAAATGGAACTCTAGACATAAACTATTGGGTCTCGGTTTTTGAGCTTTATAATAATATCATCTCAGAGAATCAGTTCTAAGTGAAGGAAAAAGTTAAGACGTACTGATACCAAAATCGTTGTATTAGATCATCCCATTAACTGAGGTAATATAAAAGAAGTAAGCTGATTTGCCTTAGTTCTGTCCTTTCAAGATAGGTCATATAGGCCCTTCACTATTTTGATCCATCGCTGTCGAAGTTATTTTATCATATCTGTCTCATACTTAAAACAAGGACTCGCTGCTTGAATCCTACATTCGAAATGCACCTAAATAAAAGTCGGGTTCAATACCATGAATATTTTTTTCTCAAAATGATGGAATAGCTTACAATGTGCCCACAGGTTGCTAAAGCCTTCAGAAGCAGTCGAACAAACACTCTTCATCCTAATGTCGATACTTATTATGAATCCTGGATCTTTATGGTTGATTACTTTGGGTTGAAGGACTTTACTTGTTGTGTTGTTCATTTGCACCGTAAATTTGTCCGTAGAATCAATTTTTTGACGACCCGTACATTAATTCCACCATTAAATGTTGATTGCTTTCTAACAATATCTTTTCTGATATATAATGCATGGGTCTCCAAATCTTCGTCGTTTACAAAGAGTAAAAACAACTGACCTTGCTATCTTCGAGAATATATTTTAACGAAGCAGAAGAAAACACTACAGAGAACTTTACATTAAAGAAATCCACTGTCTAAAGATTCTTACGTCGTTGGATACCCGTTCACCCGTATAATCTGTCTACTATCTCTGAGAAAGTCAAGCACTATTTGCATCGTACTAAAGCTATTTCCTGATTAGATCAGTCGCTTACATAGGCCTTAAAAACTGTTGAAATAAATTTTCAGTGTTTTAAAAGTTTATTCAACATTGAAATATTTAAACATCTCAAGGTTGCGTAAGGAGGTACACTTGTCTCTCGCGCTACATCTTTAGCAATGATGGGTGAATCAAACGTTGCGACTGTCGTTAAGAAGAAAATTAAGGATATGCAGACCGAATTAGAAAAATTGCAGTTTGATGTTATCACAGAAAACGAAATACTGAGACAAGAGACAGCTTTGCGTGAAAAGGTATGAATGAAAACTGTGGACATATATATTGAGTAATGTAATCAATTATTACTGTAATTCTCAATTAAAATAAATTTAATGCGCTCCTGTTTTTAATTCGTGGTCTTTGCTGGCGTTAGCCACCGCAATCAGAATACTGTAAAGTAATGACATCTCCATAGTTTTTCGACATTATTTATGTGTAACTATTTATAATATCTTAAACATATAGTCAAACCATAATATTTGATAAATCTTGTCCGCGGTACTGTTATTCGGATCGAAAAGCATTTTCTGAGCATGTAACTTGTCAAACGCTGTTTGCATCTTTTAGTGGATTGTACAAGAAAATGTAGGATATACTAACTAAACCTACTGATAAAAGAGCTAACGCAAATGTACAACTTTCTATTCTCTAAGGGTAATGCTGTAAACAATCAGATTCTACAATACGGGTAAATGAGAGCATTCTTGGTACGTACATTTTAATTTCTGATCAAAGTTTGATATTAGACTTTTCAAGCAAATTTGTAAATGTTGTATTGTTTTTTCTGATTATGTATCCCGTATGCACTTTGTTATTTGGCACATTTTATGGTTTACTCTTGGTTGCTTTTTCAGGCTGAAGCTGAAGTGGCAGCTATGACTCGTAGAATTCGTTTGTTAGAAGAAGACCTTGAAGTTTCTTCAAGCCGTCTAACTGAAACATTGACGAAGTTAGAGGAGGCAAGTAAAACTGCAGAGGAAAGTGAACGGTAAGTGTTCATGGCAAGTGTTCTCACTTGTCCACCTTTTTCGCATGCATAATTTTAACATGATTTTTTGCATGTATGCATGCAGTGCGTGGCGTCAAGTTCAAAATAAAATGGACACGTACGACAAGAAAGTAGAGCAGCTACAGAAAGCTGTCGAGGATGCAACAGAAGCTGCTAAGGAAACTGATAAGAAATATAAAGAGGTAGAGATTTTAGAAGATTTGTTAGGTTTTTAAATGCTTATTTATTAATCCCACACTTTCTTTAATTTAATAACCTGCACATAGTGGACGAAAAGACCTTGAGATTCGTTCAATTGCTGATGATGAGCGGCTTAACCAACTGGAGGATCAACAAAAAGAAGCCAAGTATATTGCCGAGGATGCAGACCGTAAATATGACGAGGTGAGTCCTGGATACTTTATGATATATATATTCTTTGTGTTGTAGAGATGGAGAACTGTGTATTATAAGCATGATTTTTGCTGATATCTGGTTTAATAGTATAAGAGCAGAAAAACTCTTTATTGTTTTAACACATAGATATTGGTCCAGGGAGGCACCAAATATATATGCGTATTGTTACATCACCCTTGATGGGCTGATTGCTCATGAAGCCTCACTGTATAATAGATTTATTTGTCAGCCAACACCACCTGTGGCGTCGGTAAAGCATATGGCAAGTTGTAGTGCAATATATATATATATATATAATTGATATTCAATCAGAAGTATCTTTTCAATATTGCTTGCAATTTAGTAAAATATTTCATCAAATAATATTAGTTTCATATGCAATTTTAAATGCAAGGAATGTTAGTCATTCGACCAGTTGTAAGCTGCACTGACTGTGACTCTTATTATGTGCTACACATCCCAACCGATCGTCTGCTACGACTTGGAATCCCATCTGAATTAGTCACAGTTCAGATCAAAACATCCTATCTGTCCGTGAAGTAACTGTCATGTAGAGAGGTATATACATCCTAATTAATACCTTCAAGGTGATAGATATTAGCTATTAAGTATGACAGGCATCACAATTTCAAATCGATCGCAGTGGTGTGGATGAATTTCTCTTCCCTGTGAATCCAAAATATCTCATCCGATTTTTATCCCTTCTTACTTATCCTAATATCCTTACGTTCGTGTTAATATCCGACTTCCAGTTCGTCATAATGTGTAGTAAATTAAGCATACACAATGTATCCTATCTCTACACTTGTTTTTTTTTGTTTGGTTGAAGTTACTAGATGAACTATATCACTGAAAATTAGTAGTTAAATAGATGTTTCACCACTATAGTACGTAAGATTAGTTAGTTAACCAGTAGAAGTACGTGTATCTTTTAGATTTTCTGATCCATTATGCCATTCACAATGAATTAATAAACCGTACTTCAAGTCACCATTTATCGGCTACACATGTAATTACGTTAGTCTGAAAGCCACATCTGTATGTTGTCCAAAGGATTCGGCTCCATACGTCAAAACAACTTATGCTCTGCTCAAAGCCAACTACATGAATCTGTACCCGGTAGACAATTTAGAGTGAGATCATGCACACTTTGGTTCTCATTTGAATATGTATGGAAAAACTCTCCAGTCGTGAAGCAATGTTACAACGAGGCTTGCAGAAACCGTTTTTTCACAAATCAAACATTGACAAAAACAATCATTTTTATTAAACTTACATAATGAAAGCTGGTCGTCTGTTCGGTATTTAGCAATTTTACTTTTCCTTCACTCATTTGATTGATTGACATCATTACTTAACCCCTTGTGCCACAATTTAAACATATTTTGTAATTTCGTACGACAGACAATGTATAACTTTTGAAGGTTAGTATTATCACTTGAATAAAGCTTCTAAAACACCCGAATCTGATTAGACTCTTCAAATCATTCTGTTGCACTTTCGTCGCTTGTTCTCAAAGATTAGTACTGGACATCTTATGTGGGAATGATATTGTCTTTATAAGAAATATATTGTTGTACAAGCGATAATACTGATCATCAGTATTCTTCTAATCACATGAACGGTTGTCCTCCATCTATTTGCCACTAGTTTGTAAGACCACAGTCATTTTTCCGACTGATTTTCCTTGATCGTATTCGGGATCCATTAAATCTTTATTAATTAGCATTATTATCATGAATTGAAGCAACGATGTATTAGTTTTTAGATTTACTTCCGAACCTAACCGCTCTCGTAGACCCCAACAATATTACCTGGCTTATTTATTTTTATTTTAACACATAGATATTGGTACACGGAGGCACCAAATACATATGCGCCACACAGACCTCATTTGGTATGTGTAAGGGCTGTGATACTACCCGGGTGCCCAAACCGAAGCAGATGGTCTTAGGGGGCCACACCCCGAGCCTTTGACCTAAAGGTCTGACCCACAAGGTAGTGGAGCATCGTAAGGAGATGCAGTCCCATGGTTGCCTGTGACCAACGATTGGTTCATATGCCATTTGTTCCTTCAGGATACTGGAGCCCATGTGCACCATTAGTTTGGGATCCGGTTAAAGAGCCGGACATTCGCTTTTCGTCCTCTTATTTTCGCAAACAACACCCCCGCCACGTGAAGGCAGTGAGTAGGACTTCCTTGGCAGAGTCTATATATGCGTGGCCATGTGAGAGCATTTCAAGAAGGAGAGCGGACTCTCCCTACTCTCAGCCGTACCAGGGCATTTGGAGGCATTACCTGGCTATCTAACTCGTCGTGGATGGAGCAGGATCTGAACCAACCAGTCATTATTTAAAACCTTAGTACGTAAACACTTTTAAACTATTTCCGAGTCCCTATTTTTTCTTGCGGTTAATCAAAAAAGATACCTATCTAGTTCTCAAAGACGTCATTTTTCTCTTTATTGTTAGATTATTCGCCATGTTGTAGCGCTCAGTCCACTAAGGGTATAAATAAATTGTATGGACCATGGGATGAGCCCTGACTATATGTCGTAATCAGATTGATGGATGAATTAATATTCATGGGTATTATTAGAATCGTACAGTTTCATTTGTGTTTTGATATATTTATTTGTTTATCACGATTGCAAGCGCTATTTAATACTATTTTCTCTCCCTTTTTAGGCTGCACGTAAATTAGCTATTGCAGAAGTTGATTTTGAGCGTGCGGAAGCTCGTCTCGAAGCTGCAGAAAGGTAGCCAGAAACACATATATGCATCACAAGCAAACAACGTATTTCATGCATCGTCCATTATGTTGCATGGTTTTATTGTGTTTAAATAAACTTCAACAACTGTCTTGAAATTATTATTACTATGCGTAATTTTAGTAATTTTAGTTTTTGTGCATTTATTAACCGCATGTCTTCCTCTTTGTTTCGTATTTAAAAAATGTCTTCCACTCCGTTACCATACTCTGCACTTTATACTAACTGCCTATGAATTTGTTCAAATCACCTGAAGATCTCTTGTACACTGGCCTTAACTGAGAAGAATTTAGCCGAGGCTGAAACACGTATGGCTAAATCCGAAGAGTAAGTTTGTGTTCAGTTGTTTTTCAATCCGTTGTAAGTTGTTTATTTTGTTACTTCTAAGTTACTTGAGATTCTTGTTCCGTAAGGTCGTATCCACACCAAGAAAGTATTATAGCAACAAAATTCACGTCTAAAAGGAAAGCAATGCTGTTAACTAGGTATTATTATCATGGTTCGACTTGAAAATTTTGAATAAATTGAGCATTGGGTAGACTGTTTTAAGTAAAATAACATATTTGTAATATCCCAATGAGTAAAGAAAGTAAATTTCCTAACGTTTTGTGACTCAGTTTAAGCCACTTCTTTAGAGGATAAATAACCAAATCAAAATTAATCTAAGTTTAAACTTGGATTACACTGATTCACGAAACGTCAGGAAATTTTTTTTTCTACTCATTGGGATATTAAAAATGCCGTTAAGTGTTCTTTAGCGCAACGTCAGCGCACTAAAAAATGTTGCTTAATGGATTCATCGTTCTGGAAGTAAAAATTTCAAAGTATGAACTCGACGTAGTGGTAAATTCTCAGAAAAGCCATACATAGTATCACCACTTCTGCCTTAGACCGCAACGTTACATCATTAAGTTTTATTTTTCTCTTTCTAGTTATCTTAGATCAATTAACTTTAGAAAGTTAATAGCTAGAAGTGTCAATCACCCATACATCAGCAGATTGTAAGGTATATCTTTTTATCTGATTTTAACGATATGATCAAGGTAAACAATACAAAACAAATATATCTAATTCTTAGACCTGTGATGAAATGGTTATTTCATAGTCAGTTGAACTACAACTTAAAGAAGATCCCATAACTGATTATTTTAGCTGCTTCTCATCTATTCAATATCTTATCGTTTACAATGTGAAGTTATTACAAATATACGTGGCATAATAGCTTCGGTCACTACACTCTGTCTAAAAATACGATTTTGTTCAAATTTCGACCGTATATATCCGATGATTGATTTTCTTGTTCTGTATATAGAAGTCGTTAGATGGTCATAAGTTTGATGATTCTACTTTCAAATGTAATCATCTTCTTTTTGTTTTCCTCTCTGTACACAAATCTCTTTTTGGAAATAGGAAATCGATCTTAAAACCATGACGATTTAGATAATAAGAGGGAATGGAAAAAGAATAATATTAATTGTTATGGTGCATATAACTTTCTTGATATACAAAAAACCAGATTCTAGTCCCATCAATGTTAATACTATAGTTGAAAAACACCATGATTTATAGTGGAGATTAATTTCACCTCAGTGCTATCTCCACGAAATTCATTTTACTCATTTAAAATTTTCATTCTACCAACCTCGTGTTTTTCCTCTATAGACTTGTCACTGAACTGGAGAATACTTTAAAGGGTTTGGCAGGTAAATGGAAATCTATGGAGATTAAAAAAGAACAGGTATATACACTAATTCTTTTAGCTGATTCTTTTCATTTTCAAGTTTTAATTTAGCCTACATAAGTAGTTTCGTAAAGATGGCTTACCACCGTGTTCGGATGAAGTAGTGAAGTAGTGAGACTTCATCAGTTGAGATGGCTGGGACACGTGTTACATATGCCCAACCACCGACTGCCCCGACTAGCGATGTTTTATGGTGTAGGAGTAGGTTGGAAGAAAGCTAGGGGCGGCCAAATCAAAACATGGCACAAATCCATGAAGTCACTGACAAGTGTACTGAGTGAGCCATATTGGTAGGTGTAGACTACCTGGTTGGGATCCGCGAGATGATAGCAATCAGTCGTTAGAAACCTTGAATGACATGGCTCAAAATCGTTTACAATGGAATAGGTGCATCCACTCTTTGTTTTCTCCCAAATTCTAATCTTCTGAATTCTTCATGTACCTTTCTTTTTTCTCTTTCCAAATCTATTTCACTGTATCATACTCCTTGAATAACATCTTCAAACACTAATCTTTCCGATTACTGATTATACTCTTACCACCTCTACCAATACGGGATTTGAATCGACAACTACATCTCTGTGCTAATGCAGTATAGCAACTCGAACTGTTGTATGTATGTACGTACGAAGTTCTACGTTTTTACTGACTAACACTTAGATTTTCATGTGACAAAGTTTAGTTTAACAATCATAATAAGTGCAAAATAACACCAAAAATTTTGAAAACAATCTAAATAAGGAGATCTAACTGTTCAAATTATTGTCTGTCACAATGTATATGTTCAAATTAACTTTAAATACTATAATCTAATCCTTTTTAAGTGTTTACTTTAATTTTTTTCTCTCCACTTTTATCATTTCTTTAGACAGTACATCATGTTCATGTGAATATAACTTACTTTGTCAGATTTTGTTTTAGTTAGCTTTTCTTTTACCATTTTATTTAACTAAACTTGTCTGTCAATACTTTCCTTAAAATCCTTTTTTTTGACTGCTGTTCGTTTTTGACTTGTATGAAAGTTTGTATGATGTTGTGGTATTATCTTATTGCATGATTAGTTTGAGTGATTATTTAGTACATATACATAGACAAATATATGCTTCTGCATCCTACATCTCTTTCAAACATGTATAGAAATGTTATATAATTAACCATCATAAATTTTTCCCTCTCAAATTTAAGCAAAATAGTAGAATTGGAAGAGGAACTACGAGTTGTTGGTAATAACATGAAAGCTCTTGAAATTTCCGAACAAGAGGTAATTTCACAATACGCATATATTTATCTGTATTGATAGTTCGACTATATAGAAATGTGAATCTTTCTTTACTCGTTCGTTTTTTTCTAAATTTGACACTTTAGATAGCTTAAACACTCATATGCATTAACCTGGACAACTGAATGATAAATATTATCTAGCCTTTGTCTTATGCTAAAAGTTGATATGGTCCATAAATTACTCTGAGTTTGACTTTGGTTGAATTATCCATCACAGCCATCTAGGTGCTTAATTCCAAACTGTTAAAAGTCGTTTCATTTTATCTGATTTGTGTGTAGATATGATTTGTAAATTCATAAAGTAAGCTTCTATATAATTACTTATTTACGTAGTAGTCACTACCACTGCTCTAGTATTTAACATTCTTTTGGGAATTTTATACATAAAAACTGCTTATTACTAAGTAAAATAATTATAATTGCTATCCCATTGTCATAACGTTTGTTGGTTTTCGTTTTAACACTCAATCGGGATGGATAGCTAACTGGTTAAAGCATTCAACTTTTGACCAGCAGGTCACAAGTTCAAACTCAATTCCACTGCTCTTCTTTTGGCCAGACAGTCACTCACGAAGAAAGCGCTTTCAAATCCTACCTACTGATCGTAGAAGTCGAGCGCCATAATCATTAAGTTATACAACTCCATATATTAATTTCATTCTTGATGTATTTTCACTATCATTACATGATCTCAAGTGCCATTTGAGGTATGCAAGCAGTCATAACTTTTCTATTTCCCACACCATCTGAGGATACTTTCTGTTGAGGTACCTGAAAAGCGAATTGAACTAATGGCGGTCTTAGCCACTGAAGCGTCACCCCAGAGCTCAAGTGATAATTATTATTTTATTATTTATCTGAATAGATAAATAAATGATACTGTGCCTATCATAAAATCCTGTCGTGTACTGTCAAGGAGGGGAGTGGTTTGTTCAATATTTAACCAATTTATAAGAATTCCTCTGCTGGCTTACATACGTACATTTATTACCTCTTGTGGAGCATAGAATGCCAGTCAGGATTCTCCAACCTACTCTGACTTGGGATCTCTTTTCCAATTATTACCAAGTGCTATTTATTTTTATGTCCGCCTCCAGTTCCAGGCGTAATGTGTTCTTTGGTCCGTCTTTTTCGCTATTGCCTTCAGGATTTTAAGTTAGGTCTTGCGTCGTTGTGCAATTCGATGGTTTCCGTAATGTGTTCAGCAACTTTTCTTAATTTTCTCTTCAGCTGGATGTTGGTTTGTCTTCTTCCACATTAGGTTGTCGCTGATGTTGTCTAGTCTACTGATTTGGAGTATCTTGCGTAGACAACTGTTTGTACATGTACTTCCTGGACAATGGTTGTAGTAGTTCTCCAAGTCCTAGCTCCATACAATAGGATTGTCTTAGCATTTGTATTGGAAATTCTGACTGATGTTGCCTGACAGTTGTTTAGTGTTCCAGATGTGCTTCAATCAACGGAATGCTGGCCTTGCTCTCCCAATTTGTAACCATAGCTATCTTCAAATTGGATAAACCTTTACAAGACATTTCATTCAACTGCTAATTTAGTTCATACAAATCAGGTTGGTTATCTGTCGTCTTCGATATTCACTTGTTCTACTCGACATTCATCTACAAGATGTATCCCTATCCACTTTGAAAAATTCAAACTCGAACCATCCAGTATCGTAATTTCATATCATATCAGTTAGCTTGATGACCATATTGAAAATTTGATCAACAGAACTCAATTAGTACTGCTAAACAAATAAATTGACATCGACTGACTACTGTTCTTGTTTCTTGTTCTTATCTAATGATAAGAGTTTTTATCTGATGAAATGTTTATATTTGTTACTATTGTCTTGTTTTCTATTCGGGAAAACAACTTACTGTTTTCTGTCATCTAGTCAGCCCAACGTGAAGAAAGCTATGAGGAAACAATTCGAGATTTAACAGAACGATTGAAGGCTGTAAGCCTTGTTTAGTTTGTGTGTGTGTATGTGTGTCTGTTTGGTTGTGATGAATTTATTATTTGGCATTTAATCGTTTGTTTGTAGAAATATATGTGTGCAAATTGGTTTTGCATGTGTTTCCATATTTTTCTACATTGCATTGTTCGCCATTGATTTTTACTTCTGAATGATTGTTCCACTTATTCTTACAGTGAATGAACTTGGTACTAACTAACTGACCTTTATTCACTTCCTGTTTATTTAACATTTCTTTAATAAGTACAAACACACATCTTTGCATAGACAAAGTCTGTTTTTTTTTTACATTCTACCGGGCTAGTAGTTTGATCTACTTTGCATACTGGGCATAGTTCGTCCTTAGAATGTAGCATTTCTAGTCTAAATAATAATTATTATAAATATAGACGTACATTATAAATTATTTTTAAAACTCCATTTTGCCATGATAAACTCATTTATATCTACATTTTATTTCTCTCTCGGTCGATACACATACGTCGGGTTTTGTCTAAAATTGCATGCACTTGAAATATTGATCGATTATGCATGGCGTATTTTAGTCTGCTGAAATTGAAAAAGATTTGGAGGAACGTTTAAGTGTTTTAACTCATCATGTTAAAGAGGTAAGTTGACTTATTTCTAATAAGAAAAACATATATATATCAAGTATTTTCAACAATAAATAGATATGATTGGATTCTGTCAGTCAAAGGATGGAAATCTGTCGTCTATTTATAATCTAATAGAAATCCTTAATTTCTAATTATCTTTTTTTAATTATGAAGATAAAGAGTACCCTAGAAACATGAAAAAAATGTATGTTACATTTTCGAAGTTTGATTGTTTGTAATTGTTATTATCGCAGATTTGGAGAAATATCACAACATAACTATTTCAATCAGTCAGTCAGCTATAAGGTAGGACCGGGCACACATATATGCATCGGTCCAAGTTGCCATGCTGCATTAACACGGCAAGATGAACACCAGATTTATAGAAGTAGTTAAGTCAATGGTGGTAATATATAAAAGAAAGATTGCATATAAGGATATAGTACCTAACTATTTCTTACCCGGTGATCCCAGAAGATGCGAACAATATTTCTAAGGCATCTGTGGTCAAATACTAGTAATTTACGAGTATCTTCTACTCCTAAAGGCCATGTTTCGCAGCCGTATAGTAGAACGGACCGAACTGCCGCGCAGTATACTCGTCCCTTAATTGATAGACGGATATCTCGCCTTCGCCATAGGTGACGTAAGTTGGCAAAAGCCGAACAAGCTTTTCGAATCCGTGCTGAGATTTCATCAGACATCAACCCATTAGGGCCGATTAGACTTCCAAGATAAGTGAAGTTGTCAACGCGTTCGACTACTTCACTCCCTATCCTTAGTTCAGGTGTTGACGCAGACCAGTCCTGAAGCAACAACTTGCATTCAGATGGAGAGAAGCGCATCCCAAACATTCTGGCATTGTTGCTTAGTGCTACCAGAAGGCACTGCATTTCATCAGTGTCTTCACCAAACAGGACTATGTTATCTGCGTATTCTAAGTCGATAAGTGGACCTCCTGGTAGGAGATCAATGCCCGAGAATTCAGTCGATGAGAGCGTTATTTCCATCAGTAGATCTATGATGAAGTTAAGCAAAAATGGAGAAAGTGGACATCCTTGTCGGACACCACTTGAGGTTGCAAAAGCAAATGACAGTTCGTCATAAGCTCTGACACGACTAGTATTGTTCGAGCAAAGAGCCTTCACAAGGTTTATGTACTTCTGAGGTACGCCTTTCAATGACACACTGACTGATGAAGTTAAATGTAATCCTATCCAATATTGGGACTGTGTGAAAGTACTGGTTGTTACTAAGTGAACTGCGTAGATTGAAGGAAGTAAAGTGAAACTCATTAAATACAAATCTCATGTTGATTTCAAAATATTATAGGTTGTAAACAACTGATGAGAACCTAACAAAATAAAATGAACTCATATTATTCTGTATCAATCATTGTTTTTGTTCTCTTCAAGATAATTAAGGAAACTATATGTATGAAATTAAACTAATATACTCAAAAGATTGATTCTTTTATTCGTACATATATCCCAAGCTGTATGTTAACTATAACTATGACTGACTTGTTCGTTAAACATATCATATAATTTAATAATGAGTTCGGTTATTTTAAGGAAGGAGACTTCAACTATTGAAATTACTAAAATCTCCACAAAACCCCTTCTGAAAAACATTAACATTGATATTAGTTCATTTTCTTACAACGAAACTATAAGCCTGTTATTTGACTTATATATCACTTTGCAATAAGGTTATTGTGTTTATAACGTTAATTGAACTCATAATTCCATGTATTAAAACGTTAGATAGCTGTTGACAACAATAGCTTCTTTTACGATCAATCAATATTCATAATTATATTCACAAGAATACTTTTTTGTCTATTTTGCATGTGTATTTTATTTTGAAGAATCTGCATTTGCATGAAATAGAATAATTATATTCAATGGTTACTTGCTCCCGTTTAGCTATTGAATGCCAGTGTTGCATCAGTTTCTTATGACAAGAAATAAATCATAAGACAAATTATCGAATTAACTAAATTTTGTTAATCTATATGTATTATAAATAATAGGCTGAGCAAAGAGCAACTGAAGCTGAACGTCAAGTATCTAAACTACAAAATGAGGTCGATCATTTGGAAGGTGGGAATTTTCTTCCTATTTCCTTCTTAATTATGATAATAAAACATGCCTGTAGTTATGTATAGATTATAGGATTGTGCATTGAAATATTGGTTAAAAGTATCTTGATCATTGGATGTTTATTTAAATGCTCTGGCATGTGTTTTAAACTTTCTCTCCTTTGTTTGACCTCCATTTATCATTCTATTTGTCTATGCTTCTTTGTATTACTCATTTCTCTCATTACCATGAAATAATAATATTCAGGCTGAATTTCGAGCTGATACTGCTGAAGCAGAAGTTAATCGACGTCTTATGGAAATAAAGAAAGCAAAAGGTGAGTAATATGACATTTCTTGTATATTGGTTTAATAAATAATGTGGATTGACTTTTTCGAAATGATATTTATTACGGTGTTCGCTGTTTTTATCTGGGTACTCTAAACTTCATTCCAGATGTATGCTTTTTCCTCATTGACTGGTCATGTAGTTCATTTGTTAGTGTTTGCCATCATAGTTGATAGTAGTAATTCCACGACACAACGAACATCTGTGTAAGGTGGTGGTTAAAACTATTCGTCAGGACACTTTTATGTCATCAAATTGTACCTTTAATCTTGAGGAAACTGATACTCCCTGACGAATTCGATCCTGCGTTAACCAGCTTCACATTCAGGGATGTTACGACTGACAAACTTGGGTCGCGACTGACCTTCTGTAGGAGTGATATATATTTACAATTGATTGATCACTAGGTAGTGACCGATTTCACGTTCTTCAGAGCCTGCCTAGTGCAAATCGAATTCTGTCGGCCAAGTTGCAATGTGGCCACTAGTCTAAATGACTTGACATCGAATACCTTCAACCACCACCTTACATTTCAACATAGTCTATGCAATGTCGAGTCACCTAGCCTAGTGGTCATATTGTAACTTTATCGATAGAATTCGATTTACACTAAGAAAGACTTGACACACATGACATTGGTCAATTAAGAATTATACATTCCAATAGCATAATATTCAAAAACCGATATTTACTATTCATTAGATTTCACGTGGTAGAAACATTCACTCATTGTCACTGATTAATTATAGTCAGTAAACAAACACTGAAAAGGTGCAAATATAATGAACTGTTTAATACACATTTACATTATAATTTGTCACTTGACCTTGACAGATTAGTTACATAGTGATGTAATTCAATGCTTTTATATTATGTCAAATTTTTGGAATTCACTTCAGTTAAACTAAGAAATTTATTCACCTCTATTGTCAATGAATTGAACTTAATCATATGGACAAATTTAAATGACTGTGTCAAACTTATTTTGAGAACATTACCATAACTGTGTTATATATCTAAAGCAATTAGTCTCTTTCCAAATTTATTTCACTGGATTATACTCCTTGAATAACATCTTCAAACCGTAATGTTTCCGATTATTGCTTATACTTTTACTACCTCTACCACTACGGGATTTGAATCGACAACTACATGTGTGTGCTAATGTGGTATTGCAACTCGAACTGTTGTATGTACGTACGATGTTCTACGTTGTTACTGACTGACTTAGTCCCTTTAATAAATTTCAATAGTATGATAAGAAGACGAAGATTATTTTTCAAAGCAGTTGTAATGTTTACTTAGTTTACTACTCTATCCACTACATTACAAGTAGCATAGTTTATATGTTTTAACTGGAAACGATTTGTTGCACTAGCAGATATATGACAACAGAATATCATATCACCTCATAAGTCTTTATATTCATTTATAATCAATTCAATTTGATTGTCATAAATGAATGTCATTTTATCGATCTAACATCTTGTAGATGATTAATGATATATTGTGCTCACCATAATTATTCATTACACATTCTTTAGTCAGCACCAAGTTTTGTTATGTACTCTATGACCTAATAGTCCCTTCAATTATGATCAGTTCATCTATAGAGTTGAATTTCATTTGTAAATATATTCAATTGAAATAGAAAACATACAGTCCATGGACACCATTGGTTTGGAATCAGGGTTTTCCAACTGACCTATATGAATCCTCCGTATCTACCAACTCGGTTAAAGCACCGGACATTCGCTTTTCGTCCTTTCAATTTCGTAAACAACACCCCTGCCGCTAGAAGTCAGTTAATAGGACTATCCTGGCAGCGGTTGTATGCACGCGGTCATATGAGAGCATTTGGAGAGAGAAAACTGACTCCTCATTCTCAGCCGTCCCAGGGCATTTGGAGGGCGATTGTTGTTATGACTGTCTTAAGCGATGCATTTCAAAATCATAACACAAAAATAAATTACACTGTACTCCTTAATAAGGTTAGAGTCAACTCTTAATAATTGTATCCGTGTTTAGATCGTTTTTGATGCCTAGGAAAATCAGATGTCGTGGATGCAAGTTTTTCAAACCTGATTATCTACATTTGATAGATTATTCTAAGTCATTTACGATGAAGTCGCACTATAAGCTGAATAACGCATACCGTACAATTCAACTACAAATTGAGGTGTATATACAATTTCTGTTAAACACACCGTATTTCGTATAAATATATATATGTTACGTTAATAAGATTTTCAATAATTAATCTCAATAAATTTATCTTCTCATTTAGAACGTATAATTACAGAACGTACTATGTATGAAACATTACGCAAAGAAATGGATACAATGATCAATGAATTTCATTCAATCTAATTCATTCAGCTTACTTTGTGTTTGCATTAACATCTTACAACTTGAATACAAAATTGCATGTATTGTATGCATATGGTTGTATTGTTCGGCTTTTTTGTTTGTTTATTTATTTATTTATTTTATTTATCAAGTCTTCTTTTGTCATGAATAACATAATTAAACTCAATAAATAATGAATCATTAATATGCATGTAGTTTGTCTGCCCATTGTTGACATTATTTTATGTTCCATTCTTGATTCTAGCCTTTTTGTTTTTCTTTCACAGTTTATACTCTAATGAATGCTCAATTTGTCCTAGTTTTTTTTTGTGTGCATTTTGGCTTATTTATATTGTTTTAATTTTAAAGCATCGTGTTGTTTATTTGTTTGTTTACTTTAATCTTTAATAAATTTATGTGTTTTAATTTTGTATTCTGTTGAAATATGAATATTACCATGAACTCCGCCCTCCCCCCATTTATATCGCTTTCAATAGCTGAATAGTATCATCAGCTCCTATAAATAATGTAACTCAAAACTAATTACATAAAGCTGAACTTGATATGCGAGTCACATGGAGACATTGATCAACTTTGTCCGTGTATTCCCTGATGCAATGAGTATTTTTTTTTACTTTCGTGCAAATACTTTAAATACAGTTAAGAGAGTACCATTGTATACATTACAGATCGGCTGTGGAGGATACCTCTGTTTTTGAATTCCTTATGGAATAAGGATTCACCTTTCAATTTAACAATCCGATAAGGTTTAAGCTGGTCTCATATGAGTAGTTTAGGAATACCAGCACAAAATTTAATCTATCATTCTTTTCTATGCTAAAATTTTTTCCCAATCTAGATGACTTATTGGCTGAGAAAGAACGATACAAAGCTCTTAGCGGTGAACTGGATCAAACTTTCGCAGAACTTACTGGTTATTAATAACATGCAGTCAGGATATTCTTTACCGTTATCTTCATTTTCAGAAAACGAGACTGGTCGTAAAAATATTATTAACCTGTTCAAAAAATTAAAACTATATCTTCAAATCTGTGCTCTAGAGAGTACTATTATGTTATATTCAATTTGCAATACTTCACTTCTGCAAAATATGCTTTTATTATTTGTTACTACCTACACCAACTTCTTTACTGTCATCCCCCCTCCACGTACCCTCTTTCAATCTAAACAATAAGATTTTAGGCGTTTATATATAGTAGCCTATCTAATCACTGCACTGAACTAACGAAATCAATAAAATTGTTTTCCCACAAGAGAGTGTTTTTTTCTATTGGCACTTCTAAGACAAATATTAGCTATTCAAATTCATCAGTATGTAGACAAAAAGTTTGATGTGATATTTCCGAAACCATAATAAAGATGTACTTTGAAGTTTTACATAGCACTGGTGGTGACTTTTAAGATATCAGCCGAATTTCATCACAAATGTGGACAACTGTTGTGCTAACTCTTCATATACGTAAGTGTTGCTAGCATAACCACTGATACTATCTATACTGTAAGGGTATAAACTCTGTTTAGGGATAAGATTATTAATCCATATTGGCAGTGAACAAACACGTTTTCTCCAGATTTCAGTCTTTACGGTTAGATTTTCACTCACATGTTCATTTTCGTTAATTGATTTGACTAATTGACGCTACTGAAATTGTTTGGCTGTATCGAAATCCCCTAGTTCGACTTTCGTCATCTAAATATATCTGTGAAATACTACACATGATTAAGGACTAGTCTGATAGGACCTAGAATTATGGGATCTATTCACCAAGAATTTAGGTCATAGACTAATCTTTAGTGGCTGAAAACGATACTTGACTCCCTGGTTCTGTATGACATTTATTGCCGAATTTTCACTTAAGTTTATTGCTCAAGGAAATTCAGATAACCAATCCTGTGTTCTTTCGTTTGTGATCAGTTTTAAGAGTCCCGGGTCCTCGAAATTTGCTCAACTAATCTGATCTGAAGAATGATGGACAGTTTTCGGTTTTCATGGTACATGCGTTAGTGACATGCACATCAACTGTAGGAAATTATCACTTTGGTCGATTGATAAGATTGAACTGTAGAATTATGGTCTACAATAATATTAGTGCTGCTCTAATAATAGACCTAATCTCAAAGTTGTAGATTTGTTATCATGTAACTGCCTAATCTATAAGATCTCACGTGCAAATCACATCATCGACTACACCAATTCACTGCATCTTAACAATTACCAACACATGAAGGAGAAGAATTTCAGGCTAGAGATGGAACAATATATTTCATATGAATAAAATATATAAGGTAACATTCAACAGGGACCATGCCTGCATGGCCGAGCAATGCCATCCGATCAACTCGGATTAGTTCCTATTCATTATCCCCGCCTTCTCCATTGTTAGTTATTTCCCAGCGTTAAATGTTGAATATCTATTTTCCATATTGTCTCGTGTTAGGGCCCAATGCCACTACAGAACTCTCTCCATAGAAGTTGAATGTATGACGGCGGGTGTGTGTGTCTCAGTGGTATTAGGAACTAACCTTTTTATGATTGGTAGTTTATTTGACAAATGTGATGTATTTATCTAAATCTAAAAGACCGTCACACGAGTAGGAATTATCAATGGCATGGAAAAGAGAATGAGAGAGTTATTTTCCGTTAATGGATAAAGAAAATTTTAATTGAGAGTTTGGTTGATTGCTTCAAAACTTGGTAAAACTTATGGTGAGTATACTTTTGTAATATTCTCGTGAGATCTTGTGAGCCTAAAAATCCTAAAATTACACGTACGTTGGTGTGTAACGATGAAATGTCAGACAATCGATTGATGATTGCAACAGGAACAGTCAAGTTTGATACGATGAATTAATATTTTGCAAATTAACGATTTATTATATGGTTGTTAGATTTTATTAACTAGTTCTGCAATTCGCTGTCAAATACATTCGATTGTCTTCATTGGTGTTCTGTTCAGTACAACGACATTACCGGCAAATTGATTGATGCTATTCTAGCCGATCTGCTGGACATCACACGACCTACCAACTTTACGTTCGTTCCTACGACTTGTCAGTTATTACTCCGCATTTTTGCCATCCTTGCATAAAAAGTGATCACTATTCAATCAACTACTACTAACCAAGTAGCATATGCCACAAAATGAGACTCCATTGATCAACGGCCGATTCATTCCCTTCAAAATAAATGGCCATCGTCTTTAGATGAATAATTAAAATACCTATTTCAACGAAAGCAACCTCTGTGCTCAATCGGAGAATGCCTTATATCTGGGTAACGTGTGATGATACCACAAAAATTACAAATAAAGTACTTAAATGACTTCATATTAAACACACATTTACGTATGCTAACCAAAAATGGACGCTCAAATAGAAGACATAGTAAACAAGTGTGAACAGTGTCACAATGAATCAAAAAACACAGAGAAGTTTGAAACAGTAAATTATCCAGAACTAGATCATCTATCGTCGAGATTACGTCTGGATTTTGCAAGTTCCACCGAGAGAGTGTACTATTTAGTGTCAGCACATACGCGTTCAAAGTGGCCTGAACTCCACTCAGTAGTGCCTTCAACCACGTAGAAAATGTTGAAAGTATTAACGAATATATTTGTGTGCCACGGAATTCCAGAGACTGTGGTCACCGATAACGGGTCTTGGAACAGATGAATTATATTGCTGATCTTGAGCTTTTGGTTACCTTAGAATAGTGGGGATTTCGCCTCAACCTATGCAATCTCACACTACTGTTGGTGGAAAGAAAGCTTTTCAACTGTGCTGCTGAACCGGATGAAAGAAGCAGTAGACACCAAATTTCGAGATCAACAGTATGGATTCCGAAAGGGCTGGTTGTGTACAAACCAAATGGAGTTACCACAAGTCATCGTTGAACAATCAATGAAATGGAACTGGTAACTGAATATCAACTTCATTGACCGTGAGAAGGCATTTGACAGTGTGGATAGAAGAAACTTATGAAAACTACTTTGACACTATAAATTGAGTAGCTGAAGTCACCTACATCATCCGGAGTCTTTACGACCAACCAGAATGCAATGTCGTGTACCAATTGACCAATCGACAGGTTTATTCCAAGAGAATACTGGTGTCAGATAAGTCTGCCAACTCCCTCTTCCTCACTTCTCTTCTAGTGGTCGACAGGATTATGAAGACCCATATATCTGAGGGGAACCACGGAATACAATTGACGGCTTGCATGCAACTAGACGACTTCGTAGATGACCTGGTCATTCTATCCCATACACACTAACAAATGCAAGTGAGAACAGCCAGTGCAGCAGCAACCTCTGCAACGATAGGCCTCAACATATATAAGGGCAAAACCAGGATCCTCAAATACAACACGAAGAACACCAACCAAACCAATCACACTTGATGGAGAAACTCTAGGAGAGGTGGAAACTTTCGCGTGTCTGCCTGGACAGAATCATCGATAAACAAGGTTGATCCGATGCAGATATAGAGGTAAGGATTGCCAAAACAAAGACGCTTGAATAACACATGGAACTCAGAACAACTGTCAACCAATATCAAGTCCAGAATCTTCAATACGAACGTCAATATAGCTCTACTGTAGGGAGCTGAAACGTAAAGAACTACTACAACCATCGTCAAAAAACCGCATGTATTTATAAACAATTTTCTGCACAACATACTCAATGTCCGTTGGTCAGATACCACCGCTAGAGGACAGATTAGCTCCCAACTGAAGAGTAAATAAGAGGAAGATGATGGAAGTGAATAGAATATATATTGCATAATAAGATAAGCTCTAGCTTGGGATCATAAATACAACGGCAAAGGAAGCAGACCAAAAAATAACACACCATGAAGTGAAGGCAGATATCAAAAGAATGTATAGTACTTCGCAACCGCTGGGACAGATTGGCCAGGGCGGATTAGCTTGAGAAATCTTGATTGTTGGTTTATGCTACACTACGGGTGACGGGCTTAAGATATTAATTAAAGAGTTAGTTTACTCAGTCCTAGTAAGGTACATATTAGAAGTTGTGCTCAATCCACATGACCTAACTTATTAGGCAACTGATATTTCATGTAAAATATACGGTGGACCTCTACCTGATGATTCTAGGGACACTTGCCTAAACTGAAAACGTGAGACTTCAGCATTTAGGTCTTTGTACTGCATCTTTCCTTAATGTAAGAAGAAGCGAGACCATAATGTACACGACTCTATGAAATGATTGTGAATCAAGCGTATTTACTGTTTTCTACCGTACATTGATCAGGGCAACTTGGAGGACATAACACAGAAGTTCAGAATGCTAAAATAAACATGGAACTCGGGATATTCAGGCTTAAGAGTGTTAAAACTCTGGGATAACACTGAGCCCTCACCAAAAATAATTTATCAATCTGAACCGCCTCTACAATAGGCGATAAAACACTCGATGCTGATGAAAAGTGGTGAAGGTCCAAAGGCTAAGGCAGAAACACGGCCGTAACATGATTGTTTGGGTACACGAGAGTGATTACCCCAAGTTTATCTCTTCCGTCTCTACGTTAAACATATTATCCTTTCGGTTGGACTATTTATTCAACGATCTTACCAAGAGGTACCCCTGAATCACAGAAATGAGCATTTCGGGGTAGCCAACGATGTCACATTAACGTAAGATCATATAAACCAAGTCTTGATATGGTTGGATATATTGGGTGGAGTCTGTCATTCTTATCGGATAAATAAATGCACTGATGCCGATCTCACATTTAAATACCACAGGACACTTGGATGGTTGGGGGGTTCACTGGAGTTAGGATGGATATAATGTGAGTTGCTAAATTTCATCTAAGTCAAACCCAGAAATTTACGAACAGTCCAGATTATCCTACCGCGGTATTCCGGTATCATAGTTATTTCGGTGATTGCTTAAAACGAACAGGATCATACAACACTTGAATGTTGCATTACAGAGAAAATGTTAAAGAAGCTCATGGTTAAGATACTGCTTCATGAAGCGAGAGATGTATAGTTGACTAATCGTCATCATCCATCTATGACTTAAAAAATATTCAAGAAACTACCCTATGTCCAGTGATTTCTTATCTAATGCGAAATCAGTTGGCTTGATTCTTCTTTTGGCTGCGTCTTGACGATACTTTACTGGCGCTACACATGTATACCAACTCCAGGAACCAACTACCGAAAGTGATGATCTCCGCCTGAAGTCGCTCCGCGGGCTACTGTCGGTCGCAAGCCCGGATAAAGGATGAGGGTTGGGCATGGGGTTAGTGATCCCATCCCGTAGAAAACTAACTCGCTAAAAAATACTAACCAGAGAGATACGTAACCAAGACGATATACATGCACTTCAGGAGGATCTGACTCGACTTCAAAACTGGGCAGATGACAACAGACATACCTTTAACACTTCAAAGCGTAAAGTACTCCATCTGATACATGTTGCAGACCACAATTACAACTTGGGAAACTTCTTTCTAGAAATATTCCAAGTTGAAAAAGATCTAGGAGTGCTGATATCCTATGATTTGAAGTCTTACTCTAACTTTGACAATAATGCTTTTCGAGCAAACCTTGCACTAGTAACATTGAAGCGCATTTTTGGCCAGTTTGATGGAAGAACTTTCCACATAATCTTCAACAGATTTATTCGTCATCATTCAGAGTACGAAAACATAGTATTTCCCCCTACACTCCAAAAGGATAAGGAAAATCTGCAACGTATCCAACGGCGAGCCATGAAAGCAGTTCGAAGTTTCAATTTCAAGCCTTATGAATGGCGCCTCCAATCAATAAACCTTTACCCATTAGAGTATAGGCGTCTTAGAGGTGACCCTCTAATGGCTTACAGTATTATTAACACTTCTGGACATCCCCTTAAACACCTACCTAAGTTAAGCTCCAAGACAGAACTGAGGGGTAACACCCAGAAACTAGAGAAACAATACAGCAGAACGGACTGTATACACAACTTCTACTCCTTACGAATTGTCAAATGCTGGAATCCTCTGCCGACTGAACTAGTCCAATTGACTTCCCAGGAGTCCTTTAAGAGGCAACTTGACCTATTTTTAACGACTAAGAATGGTATCTTACTATGATTTACCAATTTTTTTCCCCCTTTATTATCGTTGACATATCCAGGTTCATGCCTGGAGGTATTGGTGATCCACTGTTACTAGACACAAAAGCCCGTTAAGCGAAAACTTCTATCCCGTCCACAACCATTTGAACCATACGAACCATCAAAGAACCAGAAAACACGCTTGTTCCAGAACTTTGTTTATCTCCACACAATAAAATTAAATCTGCAGTTTTTAGAGAACGAGCCCTAATTTTTGTCCTCATAATGGAAGCTTGATTTATTCTTAATACAGAGTATAACATGGGTTTACTAAAACAGTTTTATTTCTATTCGTTTCACTATCTAATTATCTATCTAAAAGTACCAGTAATCCACTGCTTATAAACATAAGGACTTATTTAACGTAAACTTCCTTTTCGTGTACAACAGTTAGAACTGTTTGAACACTACATATAAATTCAAAAAATATTTTGCCAGATCATGTTGATTCATCATACTGGACATTATCGAAGAACATAAGTTATACTCTGATTCCAATGTAAATCAGCTTACACTAACCCCGTTCAATTATATTGAAATATGAATGTACTGTGAAAGGAAGCTGTTGAAATTTGTACGCCCTTGTTTTAAAAAGCTCTTATCGTTCTTAGTACACGTATATTCCGTTGGTTATGTCGCGCTATTCACATTCCCAGAGAATGAATCTGGGGTCTGTTTTTAATTTTCGAGATCTGTAAGTTTTTCGTGCTTACTCATCTTTATTCCACCTCAGTGACAAAAATGTTCAAGTCCATCTTAAGAACGTATACAGTACACTCTCTGTTGGTATGATAATATCATGTGTTGGGGCATATCTATTCCAAATAAACTCTTTTCTGCAGGTGAGTTATGTTTATATTAAATTCTAGTTAAGTCAAGGACTGGTTACTGTTACTAATCAGTCCTGTGTGATAAAACTATAAACCAGTGTGTAGTACTACACACTGGTTTATAGTTTTACGATTACGTAATAGCAATAAAAGTATTACTATTTGGATTCACAGTAATACAGTTTACTCTATTCATTTACTAATCAATAAAGTCCATTTAATGTTTAATGCTACCGGAAAATGTACAGCCGTCTTATCTATAAGTGACACTACTGACACATGTGAATCGTCCGATTGTTATTTATAACCCTCCATAAAAGTATCCAGTTTCAGTTTGGAAAGGATAGGAGGCTTGATGGCCTGTGTTAGTCCTGGCAATTGTGTTCTCTCAGTTGATCCAACTTTCTTTTCAAAGAATCTACGGATGGAGCTTCAAACACGTATTGAGGTAATGAATTCCACTCGTTGATGATTCGGTGGGAAAGTCGATAATCAGCTGACAAGTAATTTGTTCTGGGCTTGTGAACTTTTTTGGAGTGTCCTCGTAAATTCTCTGTTTTGGAAGACAGGAAAAATGAGGGCATATCAGGTGCAAATTTATCACTAAGCAATTTGAAAACTGTAATCAAGTCGCCTCTAGTTCTACGATATGACAAAGGGAATAGGTTTAGCTTGGCCGGTCGAGCATCATACGGAAGCTTCGCTATTACGGGAATAAGCTTAGTTGCTGTTCTCTGGACCTTTTCCAAAAGCTCACTGTCTTTTTTTAAACAGGCGCTAGCCGCTTGAATGCAGTGCTCAAGTTTAGGACGTACGAACACTGTATACAAAGTCAAAAACGTTTGAGCGTCGACATGAGTAAAAGCCCTACGTATTGACCATAAAGTTCTAAAAGCTTTGGCGGCTATTGCACGGCAGTGTGCAGTAGTCTTCAGATCTTGGCTAACGATGACTCCTAAGTTATTTATGTGTCTGGACAACAGGTAGCTCAGTGTTATTCATGGTGTATTTATCTGAATCTTGATGACCGATATGCATCACAACACACATGGAAGTATTTATCGGCAGCTGCCATGTATGAGACCATTCGGATAATTTCTTCAGGTCATTTTGGAGTTCTAAGCTATCACCCTTACATCGTATCGTTCTCCATATCTTGACATCGTCAGCATATAGCAAGACCGATGATGATAGTAAGCGAGGAAGGTCATTTACATACAAGAGGAATAGCACTGGCCTCAAAACTGTACCCTGGGGCACTCCACTAAGCACAGTTTCCCAGCTAGATAATTTTGAGTTTACCCGTACTCTTTGTTGGCGCCGAACAAGGAAGTCTTCTATCCACGTCAATAGGTTGCCTCCAATTCCGACACCTTTTAGCTTATATAACAGCCGGTTGTGCGGAACCTTGTCAAAAGCTTTGCTGAAATCAATGTAAGCCACGTCTACAGGTAACTTTTGGTCCTCAAAAGCGCACCAGCTTTCTCGAGTGACTAATAAGTTAGTGAGACAAGAATAACCTATTCTGAAACCGTGCTGTTTCTCCGAGAGGATTCGGTTTACATCGAGGTATTTAAACAGCCCTTTCCGAACAATCTTTTCTACGATTTTAACAACCACACTAGTTAGGCTAACGGGTCGGTAATTCTCAGGTTAATGTTTCGTACCTGTTTTGAAGACAGGACTTACTATGGTGTTCTTCCAGTCTTTTGGTAAACGACCCTGCGTAACGGATAGCTTAAAGCATATACTTAAAGGGTTCGCAATGAAGTTAGATAATTCCTTTAGTAGCCTAGGATGCAATTCATCGGGCCCCATGGATTTACCTATGTCAAGCTTATTTAGCAGATCAAAGACATCGAGTTCATTTATGGTCACACTATCCAGTGTATGTGTGTGGGGGGGTTTGTATGCGCTGACGGGAAGGATGCTTCTATGGTATATACATTGCTAAAGTAGTTTGAGAACACTTGAGCCTTACCAAAGTCATCTTCCACTAATGATGCGGCAGTACTGTCTCCCCATAGTGCAGGAATAATTCCTCTTCTTTTTGTCCTTTGGTTTATATAGGAATACAGGCGTTTAGGACATTCTATGGATTCCTTAACAATTTTTTCTTCGTACAGCTTTCTAGACTTACGGAGAGTCGAGGCACAGGTATTCCTAGCTTTTCGGTACTGAGATTTTCTCATCAGTCCCCAGTAGCCTAAATCTATCCCACATTTTTCTTTTCTTACGGAGAAGGATGCGGACCTCCTTATTGAACCATGGTGGGGAGTTTCTCGGCCCCCTTGGTATAGTCCAAGGAATGTGGGGTGCGGTAACTTTTAAGTATAAATTTCGGAATGCATCCCAAGCCGTTTCAATTGAGGACTCTGGGTCTATTGTCCAATCTACTAATGATGCCGAGTGCATGATATCTGGTATGCTTGCTTTCCAGACGTTAGGTCTGGATTGAGTTGACGCTTGCTCGTGATTGACAGTTATATGGAAGTCAAAAGTTAAAACTGCATAATCACTTTTACCTAGGGGTGGCATGTAAAGGAGGTTCGCAACGTCATCCTCATAGTTAATATAAGGCCTAGTAAGGATGATTCAGTGTCCGGGTCGTACCTAGTCCCTCCTTCAGATGTTGCACTAGGGTACATGTTATAACCGCATCAACTAGTTCCTGCTTGAAGGAATTATCTGATGATTCGGTTCGCAGATTTCCCCAGTCTACCATAAGTGCATTAAAGTCCCCTATGATTAGACATCGACCACTTCGCGACCAATTTTTGAGCCTGTTTAACAGGACATCATTTACCTCACAGCTTGGACTGCGATAAACCAAACCAATTAGCAGCTCTTGCCCCTTGAATTTCAAACGGCAACTAACCAATTCACACGTCCCACTTTCATGGGATACATTATCAATAATGACAAATGGGATAGCATTCCTAATGAATAGGGCTACTCCCCCTCCTTTACGCTTATGTATTCTGTCGGTCCTTACTATAGTAAAACCCTCAAAATCGAGTTCCATATTATCTATAGACTGTGTCAGCCAGGTTTCTGTGACTGCGATTATGTCTGGTTCTGTAGAGTCAATCTGTTCACCTAGTTCCGATAGCTTATTGAGCAAGCTTCGGGCATTATTGTAACAGATCCGAAGCCTATTTAAGTGGCTTCGTGTTTCACCCAGAGTGACTTCTGTATCATTCTCTGACGAAGCCTCACAATCCGAAGATTTACAATTTTCAGGTCGTTTTCGCCAGCGTCTAAAATCATTTGTAGTTCTTTTTCGGCTTCCCGTCTTTTTACACGGTCTGCCAACGGCAAGTCCTTTCGGATAAAAACTCCCGAACCCTTTAATTTATGCCCATTCTGTAAAATTAAATCTTTTTCATTCGAAGATTTGAAAACTACTTTAAGCAGTCTAGATTGATTAGGCTTTAAGTTCGCTAAACTACCTAGTCTATACACCTTTAGCAAGGTGACTCCGGAGATATTTTGAGGCATGAGTTGATTAAGTAGCTGTTTTATCAGGACAATGTCATGCTCAAAACGAGTTTTTGGTTCATAGCTTCCACTCTCCTTGATCCTATGAAAAATGACTGATCTGTTACTGTGATCAGCCTTCGATTTGTTCGACTACTTTTGTGGGGGCAGGGTTCCCTTTTATATCGTTTTTCTGTTTCTTCCTCACAACCTGTACCCATTCGTCAACGTTGCTTGGAGAAGCAACCACAGTCGCGTCAAAAATACTGTGGGATTCCGGAGGGTTTTCGATGACTTGGGAGGTCAGGTTTGGTGTCCCTTTAGAAACTGATCAAGCCTTGCGGTTGCGGCTTCTATGTGTTTCTTTTTGGATACCATTTTGAGGACGTGGGACAGAAGAAACTTTTTTCCTTGAGTTTTTTGTGCGGACAGAAGTCTTTGGGTACTGTTCTCCCTCCTTTGGTCGGTGCGAGTCATCTGTTTTCGAACACACTTTAGTTTGCCTCACGCCAATTTGCGTGTCAACGGAGCGAGTACTTGATGTGTCACGACCACTCTTGCCAAAACATTTTTTAGCAGCACTAATCAATGAGATGGCCTTGGTTAGCAGGCAGTTGGCATCCGAACAGCACTGTTGACAGAGCCATACGCAACCATTCCTACTGAACCGTTTGAAAGCTGCAGGCGTTAAATTTGTGCAAACTTCGTGGTACCATCCTTTGCACTCATCGCTCTGCATGCCGCTTTCAACAGGATAACGGCAGCCCAGGCGTTAGCAATTACTTTTTTTGCACTTTCAAGTCATTTAAACACGGGTTTTTTTTAGAAAGAACTAGATGCAAAAATACTCAGGGACAAAAAATAATCTATGACCAAACAAAGTGGAAAACTGGATCATTAGAACCAAAAGTACTAACAGATACTATAAAAAAAAACAGAGTACTCAAAAGTACTGATAACAAAAATACTTTAGAAAGAAAAACGATAATCTAATCGAATCCTTTAACTGAAAGAAACTCAATTAAAGTGAAAAACAGTAGTATTGATACGTATAAACGATCAAAACAATAGAATTTATTCAGCGAGGAAAAATACCACTGTCCTTTTTGAACGGTGGTTCTCTGTATACTCTCGGTGGTATGATTATTATTAACAAAGTCATGGCTCATAACATCGTTTTGAGAGTCATGTTCTAGTTGGTGACAACGTCTAGGTTTTGCAGGTACAAATCGGACCTCCTTTACATGCCACCCCTAGGTAAAAGTGATTATGCAGTTTTAACTTTTGACTTCCATATAACTGTCAATCACGAGCAAGCGTCAACTCAATCCAGACCTAACGTCTGGAAAGCAAGCATACCAGATATCATGCACTCGGCATCATTAGTAGATTGGACAATAGACCCAGAGTCCTCAATTGAAACGGCTTGGGATGCATTCCGAAATTTATACTTAAAAGTTACCGCACCCCACATTCCTTGGACTATACCAAGGGGGCCGAGAAACTCCCCACCATGGTTCAATAAGGAGGTCCGCATCCTTCTCCGTAAGAAAAGAAAAATGTGGGATAGATTTAGGCTACTGGGGACTGATGAGAAAATCTCAGTACCGAAAAGCTAGGAATACCTGTGCCTCGACTCTCCGTAAGTCTAGAAAGCTGTACGAAGAAAAAATTGTTAAGGAATCCATAGAATGTCCTAAACGCCTGTATTCCTATATAAACCAAAGGACAAAAAGAAGAGGAATTATTCCTGCACTATGGGGAGACAGTACTGCCGCATCATTAGTGGAAGATGACTTTGGTAAGGCTCAAGTGTTCTCAAACTACTTTAGCAATGTATATACCATAGAAGCATCCTTCCCGTCAGCGCATACAAACCCCCCCACACACATACACTGGATAGTGTGACCATAAATGAACTCGATGTCTTTGATCTGCTAAATAAGCTTGACATAGGTAAATCCATGGGGCCCGATGAATTGCATCCTAGGCTACTAAAGGAATTATCTAACTTCATTGCGAACCCTTTAAGTATATGCTTTAAGCTATCCGTTACGCAGGGTCGTTTACCAAAAGACTGGAAGAACACCATAGTAAGTCCTGTCTTCAAAACAGGTACGAAACATTAACCTGAGAATTACCGACCCGTTAGCCTAACTAGTGTGGTTGTTAAAATCGTAGAAAAGATTGTTCGGAAAGGGCTGTTTAAATACCTCGATGTAAACCGAATCCTCTCGGAGAAACAGCACGGTTTCAGAATAGGTTATTCTTGTCTCACTAACTTATTAGTCACTCGAGAAAGCTGGTGCGCTTTTGAGGACCAAAAGTTACCTGTAGACGTGGCTTACATTGATTTCAGCAAAGCTTTTGACAAGGTTCCGCACAACCGGCTGTTATATAAGCTAAAAGGTGTCGGAATTGGAGGCAACCTATTGACGTGGATAGAAGACTTCCTTGTTCGGCGCCAACAAAGAGTACGGGTAAACTCAAAATTATCTAGCTGGGAAACTGTGCTTAGTGGAGTGCCCCAGGGTACAGTTTTGAGGCCAGTGCTATTCCTCTTGTATGTAAATGACCTTCCTCGCTTACTATCATCATCGGTCTTGCTATATGCTGACGATGTCAAGATATGGAGAACGATACGATGTAAGGGTGATAGCTTAGAACTCCAAAATGACCTGAAGAAATTATCCGAATGGTCTCATACATGGCAGCTGCCGATAAATACTTCCATGTGTGTTGTGATGCATATCGGTCATCAAGATTCAGATAAATACACCATGAATAACACTGAGCTACCTGTTGTCCAGACACATAAATAACTTAGGAGTCATCGTTAGCCAAGATCTGAAGACTACTGCACACTGCCGTGCAATAGCCGCCAAAGCTTTTAGAACTTTATGGTCAATACGTAGGGCTTTTACTCATGTCGACGCTCAAACGTTTTTGACTTTGTATACAGTGTTCGTACGTCCTAAACTTGAGCACTGCATTCAAGCGGCTAGCGCCTGTTTAAAAAAAGACAGTGAGCTTTTGGAAAAGGTCCAGAGAACAGCAACTAAGCTTATTCCCGTAATAGCGAAGCTTCCGTATGATGCTCGACCGGCCAAGCTAAACCTATTCCCTTTGTCATATCGTAGAACTAGAGGCGACTTGATTACAGTTTTCAAATTGCTTAGTGATAAATTTGCACCTGATATGCCCTCATTTTTCCTGTCTTCCAAAACAGAGAATTTACGAGGACACTCCAAAAAAGTTCACAAGCCCAGAACAAATTACTTGTCAGCTGATTATCGACTTTCCCACCGAATCATCAACGAGTGGAATTCATTACCTCAATACGTGTTTGAAGCTCCATCCGTAGATTCTTTGAAAAGAAAGTTGGATCAACTGAGAGAACACAATTGCCAGGACTAACACAGGCCATCAAGCCTCCTGTCCTTTCCAAACTCTAACTTAAACTGTCTTAGGTTGATGAAGCTGGAGCATTAGGCTTTTCCGAAGATCAGTTATATGCGTTATCCACTGATTTGTGGAGGTTGGGGCATCAATACAAGGTTTAACATAAATCAGGGAGATCAATAACTGTCGAATTGAGTTGTGTCCGTCTGGTTTGAATCGATACAGCAGTGGCGTTCATTGTTTGAAGGCAATTGATGACATTTCTTGACCGATCTTAATGACGCAGATGCATTTGCTGTATCTTGCCTTCACGTGGCGGGGGTGTTGTTTACGAAAATGAGAGGACGAAATGCGAATGTCCGGCGCTGTAATCGGATCCCAAATGGGCCGGCTCCAGTATCCTGAGGGAACAAATGGCGTATGAACCAATCGTTGGTCACCGGCTACCATGGGAGTGCATCTCCTCACGATGCTCCACTGCCTTGTGGATCAGACGTTCAGGTCAAAGGCTTGGGATGTGGCCCCCTAAGAAAACCACCTGCTTCGTTTTGGGCACCCGGGCAGTATCACAGCCCTCACACAACTCAAATGAGATTTGTGTGGTGCATATGTATTTGGTGCCTCCTTGTTCCAATACCTATGTGTTAAAATAAAATAATAAATCTTGCCGTAGTTTGTCATAATTTTCTATGCACTATATCACACATAATATTGTGGTCACTTTTCGTAATACTTTTTTCATTATTTTTTAGTCGATTACAACTTCTCTGGTGGTCTTGTCATTCATTTTATCCCTTGGAAGCTCTTTGTTCATTTATTTCACACAACACTCAAGAGAAACCCTTCATTCTAGACTTGGTGCTTTCTTCTTGTTCTGTTTCTCTACAGGTAAGAGTTTCTTGTCGTGAGTGTAGTTCTGAAAGGTGGTGTCAGTTTACCTATCTCGTTTTTCTTCAATCCGTAACACGACAATGTTATCGTTGAACCTTCTCATAAAGAATCGTTTAGGATAACGTAGGAATGCAACAGATATAAGTAAAATGATATAATACTCTACTTGTAAGGACTTTTAGTGCAAGCA
Source organism: Schistosoma spindalis (assembly GCA_946903255.1). Taxonomy (NCBI): domain Eukaryota; kingdom Metazoa; phylum Platyhelminthes; class Trematoda; order Strigeidida; family Schistosomatidae; genus Schistosoma; species Schistosoma spindalis. The sequence continues at coordinate 88,060,763 of OX336420.1, forward strand.
GGTCCTATTAATTTGGATTAGATTTTAGTCATCACTTTCCAAGTAACTGGTTCCTGACGTGTTACGAACTACATAAGTTCATTTCTTAGCTCTGACCCAGGTTAATTCATCTCGAGTAAATTGTTTGCTTTTTATAGGCGTTTAATTAGTCCATGCTACATTGATACATACTTACTCGACTCATCATGTCTATTTCGCTTCATTCCACCTAGCAGCATAAAGTAGCTTTCCCAACGAAACTGTTTGATAGTTTACATTACAAACGGATTAGTCAGGCAGCTATTAGAAATCCAAGAACCACTGACCAGCTACTTCAGCCTAGTAAAAGACTCAGCAGTAATTGTCCACGACCCGACCAAGGATCTCTACAAACCTATAGAAGCTGTTTAAATTTGCCTTTCTTAGAATATCAGTGTCTTAGGATAAAACCTTTTTATCAGTATTTAAAGTGCAGTCACGTCAATCATGGTGAATGGTAGTTTATATCAGTTAAATGCATAAGACTAGTTCATCTCACCATGCATATATGTTTATATTTGGTGCCCTCTTGTACCAATATTTATGTGTTCAAATAAATAAAAATAAATCCTGTCATGAAGATTCTATTTACTTGTTTTCATTTTAGGTATTGGTTTCGGTCCACTTCTTCAAGCTTTGTCAGTAATCAGTCCTGATACTATTCCGACTGCCCTTCTGGGCACTGCCTTGATTTTCGTCTCGTTCACTCTAACAGCACTGCTTACACGAAAACGATATTACATTTATCTTGGTGGTGAGTTTGTAACTTTTTCTTGTTTCATTAATGATTTAAGTGCCTTGTTTTATGTGCTTTCTCACCCAACAATCATGTGTAACTGCAAATACTGATGTATTTCATGTTGAAGTTGTATATGAGTTTGCACTTGGCACTTCAAACATCATAATACCCCTATCATAGATTATTTTGGTCTTACACCCTTTGTATGAAGCGAATTGTTTATAGTGCTAAAATATATCCATACCAACCAATAATACGACTCTGTTATTAAGGTATAGTAGATGTGTGCTGCTTACCGCTTTTTTAAGCTATCATAAATCAGGGTTATTAATTGGGTTAACTTATATCGAAACCGATCACTGCGTCAGATAATCTTTATCATAATTTAATGAGCAGAAGAGATCTTGCCTTGTCAAACTCTGTGGCATCTCACAACAGTGTCTGTCTATGGACAGTGTTTTTATATTAGAATTCCACTTTCGAGTGACCGAAAGCTATTTATTACAACCGAATGTGTTATTTTATTGAGTAATATATGAAGTTCAATCCGTTTATTTGTTTATACCTTTTGTTATTTGAATATTATAATTATCAAGTCACCCCTGATGACGGACACCTTAATATCGAAGGCTCGCTAGTTGTGATACTGTGAGTGCTACTGTTGTTCCGACAATGAATTATCAGTTAAATCTAAATTCTTATTTATTTATTTGAACACATAAGTATTGGTACAAGAGGTCACCAAATATTTGTGTGTGGGCTGTGATACTACCCGGGTGCCCAGACCGAAGCAGGTTGTTGTGTAAGGGGGCCACAACCCGAGCCGTCGACCTAAAGGTCTGATCCACAAGGCAGTGAAGCATCGTAAGGAGATGCAGTCCCATGGTAGCCGGTGACCAACGATTGGTTCATACGCCTTTTGTTCCCTCAGGATACTGGAGCCGGCCCATTTGCACCATTGATTTGGGATCCGGTTATAGCGCCGGTCATTCGCATTTCGTCCTCTCAATTTCGTAGACAACACCCCCGCCACGAGAAGGCAGTGAGTAGGACTTTCCTGGCAGAGGCTATATACGCGCGGCCAGGTGAGAGCATTTCGAGAGGGAGGGCGGGCCCAGGGCATTTGGGAGCTTCACAGTTATATAATGTACCCTTGTGGGCCAGGGTAATTTTACATTGGTTTTCAGGAGAACCAGAAACCGTCCAGGCTTTCACGTGACAACCCAAACAGTACTACGGCCCAAGCCCGTTTAACAGGAGAGCCAGACACGGTATAGGCTTTAACGCTACAATCTGAATAGTACAGCTCAATCCTGTGGCGCAGCCACACAGGTACCAAGCACCCTGGTGAACCAATCTAAATCCTAGCTTTCATCAGTCATTTCGAAATCAAAACTATTGTCTTTATTAGCTAGGAAATTGTTCTCCACACTGATTATTTAGTCTCAGTTTCCGGTGTTCACATCTGATCTAGTCTACTGCTTATCTCACGGGTACAGATTCTTGTATTTAACTCCGAGTTATAATCTAGGTTTGATGACTATTAATGCTACCTATTTTCCCAAATTGAAGTGAGACGGAGTTCTAACTTGCAAAATGAGCGAAGACTTTAATAGTATATAACTAGTGATAAAGAAACAATTTGGTAATGTCTCATGCTTAAGAGTAGTAAGAATAAAGTTTTGAGTAGAATGACAGGATTTCATTTTGTTTGTTTGGCTTCTCTCAGTTGCTTACAATCTATACAAATGAAGTTTGTTAGAGGTGAATATTTCTCATCACAGCGGAACGAAAACTTAAATAATAGCTAACTGGGATATATAAAAAGTTGTAGTTCTATTGCTAATACGATTTTTTCATGTTGTTGCATTGGGATTTTTTTTTGTCCCATAGCTGCCTTGATGTCTGCAATCAGTTTGCTGACAACATTTAGCTTCATGAACTTATTTATCCGTTCTCCGGCCATATACACCGCTGAACTGTACATTGGATTGGCTATATTTTGTGCATTTGTGGTTTTCGATACCCAATTAATTGTTGAAAAGCGCCGTAATGGGGATACTGATTTCGTATGGTGAGTTGACTGAGTTACATGGTAGAGCTTTCACTATTGATTAACCTCAGAATTCATACAAAAATTATACAATCTGCATATCTAGTCGGGATTAATGCAACATATCAATCAAAGGCTGACACGAATGCTTGTTTATTCAGGTTGTTACAATGCAAAAGAGAATATTAACATGATAAAGAGTATAAGATAGTAAATGACATTCATTGCAATGAAGAGCTAAATGCAACATGACACTAACTCAAATTTACATTCTATTCAAGATAATAAGGCCAACTTGTTCACCCACCAGTAGATAAATCAAAACAAAAAAAATCGGAATTTTAAAAATTAGTAGTTAACATATCGCTTTCATTCAGGTATAAATTTCTTTGTGCAACAGCTTCCAGTAACTGCTATCTGGTTCGATTTCAACCTGTTTAAAAGCTTGAGTGTTCAGTTTGAATAATTTACATATAGAAATTTCGCAACTATGTTCAGTTCGATACCGACTCCTTTTCTAGAATATCATATCATAGTGTAGACCTGAAATCTCTCAGTAAGATAAGGTCATAAATAGGATTATACTGTGTAATGTTTTTAAAAATGGATACCGCTTTAAGACGATAAATTTTCAATATACCAAATGATAGAAGTTCAACTGTTGAAAAGCTTAAATAATCCAACAGCTGTAAAATCCCAATATCCGGGACATGGTAATGGCAGAGGTGACTTGTGATCGTGACCAGACTTGTGCATCAAACACAAATTACCTAGTCATTGTGATATACTTAGTATGAAGCTATACCAATAAATGATTATCAAAATAAACCGTGTTAATAACCACTTTCAAGTTTGACGTTCGACACCAGTTAGTATTAAAGTCTGTTTCATCATCTGATTAGATGTCAACTACTGGACAGATTGATACCTTATCTGCCAGACTGAAAACTTGTTTGTTTTGGGTTCGCTATTACTGACCTACAAGTCAATCATGTGGATATCAGTGAATGTAGGTCCAGTATACGTCTTAGAAATAAAACCTTCACTCAACATTAGACTCTAGGATATTCACCTGACTATCACAAGTTACATATTGAGACTAAAGGTAAAATATTATGAAGTGTTCACTAAACGTTTTCTCAATTTTCGTTATTTTCTGTCCTGTTTCAGGCACACGTTGGATTTGTTTATTGATTTTGTCGAAATATTCCGTCATCTTCTTGTAATTCTCAACTCTAAAAGGGTATGTTCGTAGTTCCATATCTCATTATGATATTTTGCATGTGAATTGTGAGTTAAAAGTTTTGCTGTCTACTTCCCAACGTTTAACATAAGAGAACACTGTAATGAATAGAGCCGTATATTCTTATTATTGCAAGTGATTAAAGTTCTATACAGGTATTTATTGTATTTCACCTAGTACTTCCACCAATTATTTACTGCATGATTATTTTATTATTTATTTATTTAAACACATTAATATTGGTACAAGAGGGCACCAAATATATATGCGCCACACTTTTGTGTGTAGGCTGAGATATTGCCCGGGTGCCCAGACCGAAGCAAGTAGTTTTCTTAGGGGGCCACAACCCGAGCCGTCGACCTAAAGGTCTGATCCACAAGGCAGTGAAGCATCGTGAGGAGATGCAGTCCCATGGTAGCCGGTGACCAACGATTGGTTCATACGCCTTTTGTTCCCTCAGGATACTGGAGCCGGCCCATTTGCACCATTGATTTGGGATCCGGTTATAGCGCCGGACATTCGCATTTCGTCCTCTCATTTTCGTAAACAACACTACCGCCACGAGAAGGCAGTGAGTAGGACTTTCCTGGCAGAGGCTATATACGCGTGGCCGTGTGAGAGCATTTCGAGAGGGAGGGCGAACCCACCCCACTCTCGGCCATACCAGGGCATTTGGGGGCCTGCATGATAGTAATAATCCTATTGTGTATGGCTTTTTCGTTTCCGAGTACCATGAACTTTTACACAAGCTAAATAATTGTACGGTAAATGTTATTAACGATGTGGTCATATTACGTATAATTACTACTAGATTAAAAGCGTCTATATAGATGGTGGGGAAGATTTGTAGCTGAGGTGGATGATTTTGATGGAGTTTTGTTCTCTGAGCTGGATGGTTTGGTCGTGAAGCTTTCATCGTTCAGAAGAACAAAACTCCATCAAAAGCGTTTATATATTTTAATTTTCAAATGAATTATTGAATAGATCTAATTTTATAGTATCAATTTTTTTTCTTTTAGAGACGTGATCGTGATGATGATTAAAAAAAAGTGGTCTTCATTTCTTTAGCATTCGGCTAATTTGCTTAAATTGCTTAATAATAATAATAATAATAATAATAACAATACTCTTTATTGGTATTATTTCACTTAATCTTTCTACTTCGCATTTTCTTGAGAAACCTTACAAACAAAAATTCAAACAAAAACAAAACAACAACTAAAGTAATTCATTGATAATTTGTTATAAATTTACGTTGTTCTGATTAAGTCAAGATTTACATGGACTTAACACAAATAAATAAATATCCATATATATTTCTGTTTTATTTATAAAGAAAAAAAAAGTGTATTCTGGAACTCTTTTGCTTGGAATATCAAAAATATTGAGAAATATGCCCCAACTTTAACTGCACTAATAAAATTGATTGTTTTTTTTTCACTTTATCTTTTGGTTTCCCTATTATTGTGATCCATATTGAATAAAAGAGTAAGCTATTGATTGAGGTATTTTTTTAAAGATTAATTCATTCATTAGGTTTTGTATGTTAGTTAGTTACAACGTAGGACTAGGTACATATATGTGCATCGGTCCAAGTTTTCACAGCTCGTTAGCACAGCAAGACAAACACCAGATTCATAGAAGCAGTTAACTCAATCGTGTAATATACAAAGGAAAGATTTTATGTAAGGAAATAGTACAGAAAAAAGATGTGAAATAATAGTTTTAATCTCATAGTTTAAGGGAAGACAGAGAGTGTATACACCTACGCCATTGTGATCGATTCTGAGCCATGTCACCAAGAGTCTTCAATCATTGGTCACGCTAGTCGCGTGGACCCCAACCAAGTAGTCTGCGTCTACCAATATGGCTCAAACTAGAAGTTAGTGACTTCACATTTATTTAGTTTAGCCAGAAAACCTAGTTATGAGAGATTAAGCATGTTTGGCAAGTGTTTAATCATCTTGGGCCTAGTAAAAGGTTGACGCTTCATTCAGTCACGTTTAGAACCTCACACATTCTCTACTATTTGCTGAGGAGTCGTGTAAAGTTCAATTCGATGAATATAAGTTGCATACGTTTTAGTTGACTGATGTGTGTACCAAAGAGTTAGTTCTAATATGTCATGAGTGAAGTGTTTGCTACATTTTCCAACTTGTTGATTTTATTCAAGTTTATTGTTTTGATGCTGGAACCGTGTATCAATTGGCAGTCTTAAAGTAAAAGGTTGAATCAAAATTTCGTACTTTTGTGAACTTATATGTAAGTAGCTGCTTCATTAGAATGACATTAATATTGCACGAAACTGGTAATTGTAACATACATGGGAATGAACGTCAAAATACTCCGTGAAGTTCACTTAAGTATTGCGTTCATCAAAGCTACTTCGCAAACAATAATTCTAAAGGCTTTGTATCTGGAATACGCAGTCTACCCGTCTGAATTTCAGAAACCACGGTTTGGGTGCAGCATATAGCTCAAACGTTCACAACAATTAAAAACAGACCGGGTCTGTCTGGAGAGCCAGCCTGTCTGTGAAGATAGTCATGAAAGCACATCGTATGCAGTTACAAGTGTTGTTACTCGGGAATCACTTCGGATCTTCGCGTCAACTGACTGACACAATGCCCAAAAGTTAAGCGTTGTGGCCAGATCTTTATTTTCTAAACATTCAGAGGCTTAAGACAATAGTAACCAAAACATCATATCATTGCGCTCATCACTGATTGGGAACCGCCCAATATAATTTAGGTGTCCTACTTATGATAATTGAGTAGAATTCCAAACTTATTTTCGTTGTTCCCTTTGTAAATAGAATGGTATGGGGTCAGTAATCGTTTGCAAATAAATGTCTGAAGTAGGCATGTCATTTGTACTGAGCAACATGTTCTCTGAATAGGAAATATGACCTAATAACAAGTTCTTCCAAGGATTTATAATTCCGCGTTTTTTATCGCGTCCTGTATTTTTACTATATACAGATTATTTAGAAACGTCCTCAAAATATGTCAATCAGCTAAATTTATTGTATATCATTTATAAACCAGTAATACTGCAGTCAAATAAGAAAACAATCATAATCATTAATAGCTAAGAATATACCAAGTCCGCCTGTAGCTCCTTTAGGGTTACCGCCGATCCCAAGACCGGGTAAAAGGACGGCTGAGCAGACAGACATGGGATATTACGTATTGCATGGGGCCATAGCTCAATGATTTGGACACTCAACTGTGATCTACTAAGTCAGGGTGTTACTCAGGATCTAGAATACAAACTTATCTGTATGTTGAATTGCATTAAATTTCCCTTTTTAGTTTTACATATGACACCAAAAACTCCGACTGCAGCTCTTCTGGAACTATTACCGGTCCCAAGACCGCGTAAAGGAGGAGGGTTCGGCATGGGTTAGAAACCCCATCGCATATAATACAACCTTGCTAAAACAAATTAAACTACTTAAGCTCTGTCCTGAGAGGTAAAGGGAGGATTATGACGCCTTATGATGAAAGTCGAGATTCTTTGGAAGTCATGAGGCCGATTGGCCTTCCGACAACCAGAGTAACAAACAGTATAGGTAAATGGAATGTCCGGGGAAGATGATACCGAGAGGACTAAATGTATAGATACAACTCGGAATCAGTGAAACCCAAATGGACATAAAAGGTGTATTCGAGAGAGATGCTACTGTACTCTGGTTATGAAGAGAAAACGCTCCGCACACTCGGGGAGTTGATCTGATGCTGTTCAAAGAAGCACGAAATTCACTTATAGAGTAGGAATCTCACGGATCCAGGATCATCAAAGCATCCCTCATAACAAAGAAGGAGGAATTAAAATGAATGTTATGCGCCCACCAATGATGGCAACGACGACGATAAATGTCAATTCTACGAGAGGCTGCAGTCGATTGTAGAAAAGTGCCCAGGAAATGACCTGATGAGAGATCTAAACGCCAAAGTCGGAATGGACAACACAGGATATAAATATATCATGGGACGATATGGACTAGGAGAAAGGAACAAGAATTTTGTACATTCAACAACACGGTTATAGGCGGCACAATATTTCCACACAAAGCTACATGGGTCTCACCGGATCACAGTATACAGAACCAGGTCCATTATATTTGAGTCAGTAAAATATTCACAAGGTCAATGGAATGTGGTAACCAGGGGTGGAGCTGACAGCTTGAGATTTCCACCTGGTTACCAACGACGGAAGAAATCAACATGGCCATCAGACAAATCAAGCGTGGGAAGCACTAGGATCTGACAACATATCAGCCAAAGCATACGCATAGAAGCAACTGCAAGTATGCTTTACGTTCTATTCAGGAAGATTTGGGAGGAAGAACAAGTGCCGATGGACTGGAAAGAAGAATAGTGAAGAAAGATCTGAGTGAGAACTACATAGGCATCACACTACTATCGGTATGAGGAAAGATTTTCTATAGAGTGTTGCTGAACCGGATGAAAGACACAGACGCCCAACCTCGAGATCAACAGGCTGAATATCGAAAGAATTGGTCGTGTACAGACCAAATGGCGACACCACGGATCATCTTTGAACAATCAATTTAATGCACCCGTCACTATACATCAACTTCATTGACTATGAAACGTTTGATAGTGTGGATGAGAGGACTATATCGAAACTTCTTCGACATTATAGTGTACCTCAGATATTCAATATTATAAGGAATTCGTACAACGGACTGCAATGCAAAGTGGTGCGTGGAGAATAGCTGATAGATGCATTTCAAGTAAGGACCGAAGTCAGACAATGCTGCCTAAAATCCTCCCTTCTTATTCTTTTGGAGGTTGACTGGATTATGAAGACCTCGACATCTGAGGGGAAGCACGGAATACAATGGACGGCTTGCATGCAACTAGACGATTTGGACTTCGTAGATGACCTGGACATTCTATCCCATACACACCAACAAATGCAATGTCCGATGGTTGGACACCACCGGCAACAGCCTACTGTGAGAAAGGATATACCAGCTTCCAACTAAGGAGGAAATGAGGGGAAGACGCTGGAAGTCGATAGGAAATTCATTGCTGAAATCACCAAACCGAATCGCGAGGTAAACATTGACTGGAGTAGAAAACCCAAGAACACAGTGCGCCGAGACATGGAAAGAATCAATAACAACTGTCCAGGACAGAGGTCGATGGAAAATGGTGGTTGGCGACCTACGCTCTTGCAAGAAGGGTAGCAGGTGTAAGTAAAAATGTCATATGCTTCTTAATATTCATTGAACTGTTGAGAACTAACTTGCTCGATTACTATTTGTTAGTTTGCCGCAGTCCAATAGTCACTATGTAGTGCTTGTTGGTTGAATTCGTTTATTTAATGGAAAAAGATATAGTGGCATCCAAAACAATATGCTTAACTACAATGATACCTAATATGATTACCCCACATGACGTTTTACCGTATGGAAACACCATTGCAAAATAACCAATTAAGCCATAAGTGTTAACATACTGCGCGAAGTCTGGCTGTAAATTTTCCTAGGATATCACTAAGGCTTACTGAAGTATCACCTGATCTTACTTTGCAATAACAATCAGACTCGTCCACTATCATGTAGCATATCAGTCTCTCTTAACATCTATTAATGATTATCTGCAGGCCACTTCCACTCTTAAACTTTTGTAACCAGTTGAACAGACAAATTTTTCTCACATATAATGTACTTTATCAGTATCAGAAAGGTCTTTAAGTTTCTCTCCTAAATACAGTATGTTGCTTCAGTAATGGTATGCGTCGACGCCTCATCTAACCATAAGAACTAAGAAAGTCGACCACTATGTTCATCTTAGTAGCTGATGAAAGTAGAAATACGGAAAGGATTGCTGACACTTGTTCCACGCGAAAAATATTAATCCACTTATTACAAGACTACATGCACATCAACTCCGCCTGTAGCTCTTCCAGAGTTACTGCCGGTCCCAAGCCCGGGTAAAGGAGGAGGGTTGGGCATGGGGTTAGCGTCCCCATCCCGTAGAAACCTAACTCGCTAAAAAAACGCTAACCAGAAAAAATAACTCAAACCATTTAAACCCTGCCTTGGGAGTTAGAGGTAATATGACGCTTCATGGTGAAAGCCGAGTTCCTTCGGAAGCCACGAGGCCGATGCCCCTTCCAACAACCAGAGCAACAATTTTTATAGGTACATGGAACGTCCGGACAATGTGGGAGACCGGGAAGACCAGTCAAATAGCAACGGAAATGAGAAGATACAACTTGGCAGTGCTGGGAATCAGTGAAACTTATTTGACCCAAGCTGGACAACAAAGGTTAAATACGGGAGAGATGCTGCTATACTCCGGTCACGAAGAGGAAAATGCTCCACACACTCAGGGAGTTGCTCTAATGCTATCCAAAGTAGCACGAAATGCACTGGTAGGATGGGAATCTCACGGATCCAGAATCATCAAAGCATCATTCAAATCAAAGAAGGAGGGTATCACAATGAACATTATCCAATGTTATGCACCAACCAATGATAGCAACGACGACGTTAAGGATCAATTCTATGAGAGGCTGCAATCAATCATAGAGAAGTGCCCAAGAAAGGACCTCACCATTCTGATGGGAGATCTAAACGCCAAAGTCGGGATGGACAACATCGGATATGAAGACATCATGGGACTGCATGGACTGGGAGAGAGAAACGAAAACGAGGAAAGATTTGCAAATCTGTGTGCATTCAATAAATTGGTCATAGGCGGTACAACATTTCCACACAAACGTATACACAAAGCTACGTGGATCTCACCGGACCACACCACAGAGAACCAGATAGATCACATTTGCATCAATAAAAAGTTCCGAAGGACAATGGAAGATGTGAAAACCAGGAGAGGAGCGGACATAGCTTCAGATCATCACCAAGTTGTGGCCAAATTGAAACTGAAGCTAAAGAAGAACTGGACAACTGGACAAACAGCACCACAAAGGTTCAATACAGCCTTCCTTCGAGATACTCACAAACTCAATGAATTCAAGGTAGCTCTCAACAACAGGTTCCAAGCCTTACAGGATCTACTGAAGGAAGAAGAAACTACTATGGAGGATAGCTGGAAAGGTATCAAAGAAACATTAACTTCAACGTGTCAAGAGGTTCTGGGCCCCAAGAAACATCATCACAAGGAATGGATCTCTACAGAAACACTGGACAGGATCAAAGAAAGAAAGAACAAGAAGACAGCAATTAACAACAGTCGAACAAGAGCAGAGAAAGTCCAAGCACAAGCAGAGTAAATAGAAGCAAACAAGAAAGTGAAGAAGAGCATTAGAGCTGATAAGCAAAAATACGTGGAAGAACTAGCAACGACGGCGGAAAAAGCTGCAAGAGAAGGAAATATGAGACAGCTTTACGATACGACGAAGAAGCTTGCAGGGAAATACAGTAAACCAGAGAGACCAGTCAAAGACAAAGAAGGAAGACCAATCACTGAGATTCAACAACAGCGCAACAGATGGGCAGAGTACTTCGAGGAACTCCTGAACAGGCCGGCTCCAATGAATCCACCGGACATCGAAGCAGCACACACAGATCTCCCTATAGATGTCAATCCACCAACGACAGAAGAAATCAGAATGGCCGTCAGACAAATCAAGAGCGGGAAAGCAGCAGGACCTGACAATATACCAGCTGAGGCGTTGAAGTCAGACATCGAAGTAACTACAAGCATGCTTCATCTTCTATTCAAAAAGATTTGAGAGGAGGAACAAGTGCCAATGGACTGGAAAGAAGGACACCTCATCAAGATTCCTAAGAAAGGAGATCTGAGCAAGTGTGAAAACTACAGAGGCATTACACTACTGTCAATACCGGGTAAAGTCTTCAACAGAGTGTTACTGAACAGGATGAAAGACGCAGTAGACGCTCAACTTCGAGATCAACAAGCTGGATTCCGTAAGGACCGGTCGTGCACAGACCAGATTGCGACACTACGGATCATCGTCGAACAATCAATTGAGTGGAACTCGTCACTCTACATCAACTTCATTGATTATGAGAAGGCATTTGACAGTGTAGATAGGAGGACGTTATGGAAACTTCTTCGAGAAGATTGTCAACATTATCCGGAACTCATACGATGGACTACAGTGCAAAGTAGTGCATGGAGGACAGCTGACAGACGCATTCTAAGTAAGGACCGGAGTAAGACAAGGCTGTCTACTCTCTCCCTTCCTGTTTCTTCTGGTGGTCGACTGGATTATGAAGACCTCGACATCTGAGAGAAACTACGGCATACGATGGACAGCTCAGAACCAATTAGACGACTTGGACTTCGCAGATGACCTAGCCCTCCTATCACATACACACGAACAAATGCAGATAAAGACAGCCAGCATAGCAGCAGTCTCTGCATCAGTAGGCCTCAACATACACAAAGGGAAAACCAAGGTCCTCAAACACAACACGGAGAACAGCAATCCAATCACTCTTGATGGCGAAACTCTGGAAGACGTGGAATCCTTCACATACCTGGGAAGCATCGTCGATAAACAAGGAGGTTCAGATGCAGACGTCAAGGTGAGGATTGGCAAAGCTAGAGCGGCATTCCTTCAACTGAAGAACATATGGAACTCAAAACAACTTTCAACCAATATCAAAGTCAGAATCTTCAATACGAACGTCAAGGCAGTTCTACTGTATGGAGCTGAAACTTGGAGAACTACAACAACCACCATCAAGAAGGTACAGGTATTTATTAATAGCTGTCTACGCATGATACTCAACATCCATTGGCCGGATACCATCAGCAACAGCCTTTTGTGGGAGAGAACCAACCAGCTTCCAGCTGAAGAGGAAATTAGGAAAAGACGATGGAAATGGATAGGACATACATTGAGGAAATCATCAAACTGCATTACGAGACAAGCGCTAACTTGGAATCCTGAAGGGAAGCGGAAAAGTGGAAGGCCAAAGAACACATTACGTCGGGAAATAAAAGCGGATATGAAAGGGATGAATAAGAACTGGAAAGAGCTTGAAAGGATTGCCCAGGACAGGGTTGGATGGAGAATGCTGGTGAGCGGCCTATGCTAATTTGAGAGGAGTAACAGGCGTAAGTAAGTAAGTAAGTAACATGCACATCACAAATTAGAGGTAAACATTGACATAGCTAGCCTGCTCGTTGAAATAGGACCGGATTGACCTCAACTGGTTACTGAATATCGTTCGTCAACCCTTTAAAAGTTGACGTGTCATTCCATCACACTTCGTACATCCCTTCCTAATCGATATTAACTACATTACTTAGATCAAAATGACTACCCTAAATTTGGGTTTTATTTAATCGATTAGCCTTTTCGATAGCATAGGTTGTAGCACATGAATGCAAATGTGCTGACTTGATGACCTCACCGTAAGCCTGTCGATATATGACTGTCTTATGATTCTAAATAGACGTAACAAGGGCATTAACTATCAAATTACTAAAAGCACTTATCAAGACACAGGTATTTTGTGTACAGTAATTGTTAAGAGTACACGGTACCAATTGAAAACTTCACAATCACTAATACGGAAGGAATAAATACAATACCGATGATTAAGTTTGAATCTCGGTCGGATATATCGTATTATCATTTAAGAACACAAGCCCCTTTACGGCTCGAATAGGAGCTATTAACTTTAGTTTAAGTGTTATAGGATTACAAACTTGATACATAATCGAATATACAATTTTCATAAAAGCTAGTTACAAAAAAAACATACTCATCTACCAACCCATATATAATATAATGAATACCATATTTTACGTACTTTATCTACATATATTGTCAATTTTCACAATAACACAAACGGTAATATCAATGAAATTTAGGTCACTTCATATATACTAAAAGTTCATGCAGATCATCCAGTGTTTATATTTGTCTGTAAAATAAATTAAGATGTATTAAACAACATATAATAATAATAATAATCACAAAACAAAATGAATCTATGGAACGAGAAAATCTCGATTAACTTTCTATACTCACATAAAACATTCAATGCATTTCATTAAAACCATGGTGATCTATACTTTCATATAAAATAATCATTATTGACAATCATTTTAAGATAAGGGTTAAGCAGAGAACAAAAAATAATAATAATAATGCGCATTATAAATTATGATGACAAAAAGTAATGTTTTCTTTGTGTGTGTGTGTGTGTGTGTGGAAATAATAATGAACTGGACAGAATAACATGTGTATGTGTATCATTAGTTGGTTGATCGATTAACTGACTGATTGATTGATGAACAGAAACAATATTATAAATTTAAATGACCATCGAACAAATATCGGAACTACACAACAGAAAATGATTATCAAACCACTGAACGTAAAATGTGTAAGAGAGAAGGAGAGAAAGAGAGTAGACGATGGCGGTAGGGGGTATTGCGAAACAGATAGATCAAAAATTTTTCACTAAAGTGAGATTCTAACGATTTTGTTTTTTAAAATTAAAAAAAAACGGTTAGAAAATAATGGTAATGAAACGAATATGCACATAGTCAGAGAAAAGAATTCAACTGTACTGAATAAGTGAAGTGAATAAAACTATGCAGATATGAGCAGATTGTTTAATAATTACACCAGCAAGCATTTTGTGTGCATCTACACATTGAATAGCATTAACCACGATAGTTGTTTTTTTTTTTTGCGATTAAATAAAATGTGGTTGCTTAATTAATGAATCATTCTTATTTGACATGTGCACGTAAACGAATCTCATCGGCTTTTTGGTCTCTACAAGAATAAAAAGAATGAGATTAGTATTTATTATTCTGCAATTTAATAAATACCAATGATTTATTAAATTTAAGCAGTTTTTATTGTTGTTATGAAATGTTAACCACTTGTTATCAGTATTGGGCTCTCCAGCGGTGCTGAGGAGCCTCATGCAAGGACGAAACGCCTGTCCAGTGCTTTCAAGTTTTAAAAATTGACTTAACGTTGATTGCTTTATGATCCCTAATAAATGAGTTTTCATCTGTCAGTCAACTATACACAAAGTAGAAACCGATATGTTTAAATACATACCGCACACCCTAATTGGCGCAATGACATGAAATTGTCAGATCGAATTCTAATGTGGTGGAGGGAGTAACAACATTGATAGTAATAGCAAATATTAGGTATTGGAGATACATTTCAACCAGCCAATGTAATTGTTATAATAAACTATTACTGGTTTGGTATAAAGATGATGCTTTGTTCTATAAATCAATGTCATCATTACTGCACATACAAATGGAAGACGTATTTAGTGTGTATGTACAGCACATAGTTAACTGGATAGTCAACATCTTTTTCTTATTATCAGAAGGGGTTTTGTCGAGATTGTAGTAATTTCAATAATTAAGATCATGAGTCAGTTGAAGCTAGACCACCATGGAAAACCTGGACATTAACACCGTTGGATGCCGGCTCAGTGGTCTAGTGGTTAAGTGCTCGCGCGCGAAACCAGTAGGTCCTGGGTTCGAAATAGAATAAGTTTCTTCTTAATATGTGAACTGAACATTTTTACTAAATAACTTATCGCAATCATATAATGATCTCTTATCAACGCATCTAAACAGAATATAAAACTTGATTAGATATTCATAAAACAATCGTACCATTACCAAGAGAAAGAGATGACGAAAATACCAGCATAGAAGTTGTGGAGATAATTAAGTTTTTCCATTGAGATCATGAACCGACTGATGTTAGACCACCGTTGGAAACCTGGAAGTACTGGACGGTTGTTTCGTCCTATTGTGGGACTCCTCAGCAGTGCGCATCGGTGATTCCGCTAGCGGGATCCGAACCCAGGACCTTTAGTCTCGCGCGCGAACTTAATTCCCACAACCCCTATAATGATAAATAACATGTACTTATTAGTGACTAGCTTTGCGAGGTAATTCTCGGAGTTCTAGTGAGAAGCCATGAACAGTGGAGCTAATCCGTGTGGGGTAGAGACAGGTATCTACCTCAGTACAATGGAAGACAGTTGCGCAATTACGTTGATTGGTTGATGTTAGACACTAACACCATTAGATGCCGACTCAGTGGTCTAGTAGGCTAAGCGTTCACGCGCGAGACTGAAGGTTCTGGGTTTGAATCCCGCTAGCGGGATCGTGGATGCACACTGCTTAGGAGTCCTACAATAGGACGAAACAACCGTCCAGTGCTTTCAGGTTTCCAACGGTGGTCTAACATCAATCGGCTTATGATCTCAATCAAATAATGAAAATAGTTTTACAGAAATATCAATTACCAATTGATACTCATGTTTAATAATCTTTTTAAAAAACTTCATAATAAGATGAGATTCTGATTTATGCGCAAAAAATTTAATTAAAAACACAAACTTTGAAACGAAAATTTTTTTGTTACAAACAAAACTATAAATATTTGAATTTCGAGTTACTAAAATTAACAAATTCTCTATAAAAAGAAACTGGAGAACAAGAAAAATTCAATTGTTTTCCGAATAATGTTACTATTTAAAAAAAAAGTGTTGCGTTAGGTATGCCTGAACTGATCAACGCTTGAAATTGAAGTGAATCAATAAAAGAATGTTGTGAAGGATGTTGAGAATAATGAACATTAAGAAATATAAATAGTTTGTCAAATTAAAATACAAACATAGATGGAATAATGTTAATATTAGTAGAATGGATTCATTACGATAGCTGTGCACAATACTGATTTCATAGCCCACAGCTATCATCTTGAAACGAAAAACTACGCCCCGAAAAGATCGTTCAACCAGATTTCTGTTTCGCAAACAGAAATTCTTTCAATAAAATACTAACAGGATATTGTGAAAATGATAATCAGAAGTACACCAATTTACAGACATGTTCAGATTTACACGAAGCTTTCTACTACAAACACACAAATATATGCAATGATAAACGTGTCGTTTTCAAGCAACTGTAGCAACTTTACAAAATATACATTGAGTAGTGTAATTAAAACTCCGCATGTAGCTCTTCTAGGGTTACTGCCGGTCCCCAGATCGGATACAGGAAAAGGATTGCGTATGGCGTCATTAACCCCATCACGTAGAATTAAACATTGCTAGAAAACACTAAATAAAAGTTGGGCGCCGTAAGTAGGTATAATTGAACTCATGTTTATAATCTGATCACTAAGATAGTTGACAAAATACTATGAAGCTATGATATATAAAATTTGATCAATGTCACATTTTTCAACACTATAAGATGCTAGCCTGAGTCCTTGGCGAAACACCAACTTTAAACTTGAAAGCCTTCAATGAAATTAACCAGATCACTCCTGATAGTAGTGGGTCCTTTGGCTTCACCGTTGATGTCACATCACCTATTAGTCTTTCACATTCTAAAGAGCATAAATATAAGTTCTACATAGTTTCCGACACATCACAAATGAATAGTGTGGCTCGCGTTAGGATACATTCCTATTCATTTTACAAATAAAACACAAAACACTACATTCATTCACTCTAATTCAGGATGAATTAAAACTCTTACAACTATCACATTAGTCATAAATCCCATGTTGATATCGATTGCAGAAATCACGTCAACACAAATAATTATCCAGTCAAAATACATTCACAATGTAATCTCCTCAAATCATGAATAATCTCGACAAGTCTCGTATGCTACTTCCACTACTATTATTAATAATAATAAACATGGTCTCACTAACTACAGACTTCATACATCCTTCTCCAATTTCTGAACACGAAACCGTGACAGCTGTAGTTTCTATTAGTCTTTCCTCAGACTTCAGACTATTATTCCGGATGACAATAGATGATTCACACGGAGTAGATAGAGATTCAGCTCCTAATCATGAAAGTCCTCTCTTTCGATCCAGAGTATGGGATCGCCAATGTGTATCTTCAAAAAGTCAAAAACTACGACGAAACATCAGTTGTGTGGTTCTTGACTTTCGGTGACTGAACAGTGGAATTTTAGACAATTCTTACTCAACATTTTGAAATCTCTCATGGTGATTAGCAGATAATCAAGCTCTAATCATCTGAACTTCAATGTCTCTATCACAGGTGAGAAACGCGATTTACGTAAGATACAATTCGCAGAACCGCGCAAGGTAATGAGGAGAACGTCTATGACAGAATACATTCGAATTTTAAGAGGTGGATGATTGGCTCGACGTACTTAGGTTTGAACCACACCCAATTACACCAGTTTGGTGGATCGAATGATAATATACCTACAAAGTATAACTCAGAGACAAGGAGATTAACCCACGTACTTGGCGTGTCAAATAATTTATTTACGACTTTCTTAAAATGCATATAAATGTATCTCACTCTCCAGGTATACGTTTATTTACTTATTTTTCAGTCACATTTTTGGCATGAAGGTTAGTGACATTGTCACCTAGCTGGATCGAAGTGCGTGATTTGAGGTTCAGATCAGCAATACATATCTACTGGAAGCTGACTGCTTTAAAAACTATCCCATTAGAATGTGATGGTAATTAAGGTGAAGATGCTGGTCAATGAAAGTCCTTACAGCAATGCTAACATTCCTATCATGAAAATAGACACCAGGAAATGAATAATTACTAATATTTACCTTCAGAAGAACGAGTGAAAATTTCTTGAAAGTATAACAAACGAAAAGTACTGCTTTTAAAAAGGGATTCCGTGAAAAAAAACAATGCTCTCATATATTATTTTCAGTAAAACTTTATATAAGCGTAGAATATACTGCACATGAACTTTCAATACATCGATAAAAACTGTAGAACCCTCAAGGGAAACGCAAAAGGGGATGGCCAAAGAACATACTACGTCAAGAATTTGCAGATATCAAAAGGATGAATAACAGTTGGAAGCAACTGCCCACGGCAGAGTTCGATGGCGAACGCAAGTGGGCGGCCAATTCTCCCCAACGAGGGGTAACAGACGTTAGTAAGTAGTAAGTGTAGTCAAACCAACTAGTCAACAAATATGAAGCTAAAAAATAAACTAATATGCCAGATGATAATGACAAATAAAATAGTTTATTTCCTCATGACTAATGAATATCCATTCAATATAAATAAGTTCGTATGACGTACTACTAACGAAAACAAACTTACCTTCCTTCAACATTTCCATCAAGATTTTCAGTATGCACATCACCAGCATGAACAGGAACTGTAAGATTATTTTGACCTGTATTATTATTGGTTTGTATTTTATTATTAGGTATTGCTGATACATTATCTTGGCCAGAAACTGCACCAGTACCACTAGTAGTATCACATTTAGCGCTAAGATTAGTTGGTTTTGTATGCATTTGGTGACGTTCATATAATAGGATAGCGACAACTAAAATAGTAACTTCAACAATAATTCCAATAAATGGCCAAAGAGCTGCCCAACGATCTAAAATACAGTTAAGAATAAATTTTGAAAAAAAAGCAAGCAATATTTATGCTTTTATCTCTGAAGTGTTGATTATGATTTTAAGCATAATAATATCATCAACGAAAAATTCACTGTCAAATCATCAGTGGATAGAGAGATAGACGGTTAAAAAAAAAGTCAATGGAAAATGACATTATTCATATCATTTTAGCAGCGGCTATAATAACTCAAATAAAAGTGATGAGTTCAATAAGTCAAGAATATAATTAGAAAATAATTTGTATGAGGATCAGAGATAGCATCATCCAAACCCTATGGTTTTATTCCATGGTGAAAAAAAAAGTAATAGACAAAAGCTGTGTATCCAACTACGAGCTACATCAGCTTATATAGGGACTGATAATACTTACACAGATGCCTAAACTGGCGCAAGTGAAGTGAGGTTCAAACCTCTCGAGTCTCCTGACCACAAGTTTACCATCCTACTATGATATGGGGTTGTTTCATTTGTGCTTAGTGATAAAAATGTCTACTTGGTAATTTTGCTGTCCACATTGATTAATTTCACTCAATGTATACAAGGATTATATTGAATAAAGGATCTTGTTCAAGTTGACTGCTATTATCCGTGTTGGCTTTTCGCCTGTCTTACTGTGATTGTCGTTCGCTAATTACAAGTGTTCACATACACACCTTTTTCTGACTTTGTTGGCTGCAGTTTTCAAACTGTTTACTAACAATAACGTTGCACACGTTTTAGTTCACGTCATACAGCATATTCCCTGTCAATTACATACAAGTAAATTGAATCTATACCTGGAACTGTGGAATTATCTTTCCTACATTATCATAATTGTAAATATATATTAGGACGTGTCAACACGGACCCTCCTGACAATAACAAGTAACTCATAAATTTTATATATATTTGTTTTTCTGTCCAATTAGCTCATTCCTTTTATATCTTTTCGAGTACTAAGTGAGTAAAGATATCTTCATAATTTTATTGGTCTCCCACAAACCCAGTGTGATTTACAGGTAACGCACTACTACCCAAATCTAGAGTACTAACTCTTATACCGGATAGAAGGATCAATTGACTGTGAATTTCTGAAGAGTTCCAAACTAAGACACAACAGGTGGCCAAGCACTCCCTGGGTTCGACGATTTTGTCGCTGATGTCCTCTTAGAGAAAACTGTTTTTAGAAATGTCTACTCATTATTAGCTGTGTAACATTGATCAACTTTGATGATTAATCAAAACATGGAAAGCAATAAATCAGTTATAGCCCTTTGGATGTTTCTACAAGCATTACCTCATATGGTACGAAAGCATACAGCTTGTAAATATAAAGACAAGCAGAATGTACAACATTACCTGTTTCTTAAGCTATCTCTTGATCAGTATGTTAAGAAGGCTACTTAATTGAGAAAATGAATCAAGTATCTGTTTACCATAAACTTAAATAAATTTGACAACTTTCTAATTGACTTTTATGAAGAGGTAATGGAGGTATTAAATACATTATAACGTAGCTAGGTATAGTGCAAGACAGGAAATCCGGTAAACACATATCAAATGGAAGGATTCAACTGAACTAGGTTTACGGAGTTGACAAGGATAGAAACGAGATAAATGAATCCACTAAAATGGCTATACAATGAGGATACAAACAATTTGTACATTTATTTGTTGAAATACACCGACCACATTTTAGTTTTAGAGATAGTAGAGGTTAATGTGTGAAGAGTAGTGTGTGACATAATCGAATTATTGAAGAAATTGCATATGAAATTTACAAATAACAGTTTGCTTGTCATTGCAATACGGTGAATTGAGTTTATGTAATTATAATTATGCCCCGTTCGAAGTTTTTCAGGTTATATATATATATATATATAAAACTTACAATTCGATAATCGAACTTGAACATTACCTTTAACATTGACAATCATCAAGGCGAAATCAGTACCGCGTTCAGTTGAAACGTTACATGCATACAGACCATTATCACTTTCTTTTAAATCCAAGAAGCGCAGAGTATCATTCGGCGTACCACCATCACTTGTTTCGAGGACATAGTGAGTTTCATTGGTCAACAGAGGAAGTAAATTATATAAGGCTGTATTAATGGCATTGTCATCATCCATTTGACTGGCTTGTATCGATGCAAAACTCCATATTACTGAAGATGGCTGAGGATAACTACTAACACGACAAACCAGCCGCATGATATCGCCCTCCAAGACACGTTTTGGTTTAGTAAACAGTGGAAGAACAGGTGCGCCTGAGTAATAGTGATTAACAACGAAAGATGATTTAGTTTAAGGATAGGAATACAAATCTAAATAGTTAGATTTTCATGCGAAATGTATGGAATAACACGTCACATGGATTTAAGTTGATAAATAATTGACTCAAGCCTGTTACCCCTCGTCGAGGAGCGTAGGCCCTTCACCAGCACTCTCTATCCCACCCTATCCTGGCCAATCCTTTCCAGTTGCTATTCCTACTTTTCATGCCTGCTTCTAAGTCCAGAAGTAGTGTGTTCTTCGGCCTTTCTCTTTTCTGTTCACCTTCACGATTCCAAGTTAGGACTTTTCTCGTGATGAAGTTTGATCATTTCCGTAATGTATATCCTATCCACCTCCAACGTCTTCCCCTAATTTCCTCTTCACATGGAAGCTGGTTTGTTCTCTACCACAGTAGGCTGTCGCTGGATGGAAAATCAATTGAAGTAGTGAAACTCAATCATTTGAGATGGCTGGGACATGTGTTGCGCATGCCCGACCACCGACTGCCCCGACGTGCTATGTTTTATGGTGTAGGAGTAGGTTGGAAGAAAGCTAGGGGCGGCCAGACCAAAACATGGCACAAATCCATGAAGTCACTGACAAGTGGACTGAGTCATGTTGGTAGGTGTAGACTACCTGGTTGGGATCCGCGAGATGATAGCAATCAGTCGTTAGAAACCTTGAATGACATGGCTCAAAATCGTTTACAATGGCGCAGGTGCATCCACTCTTTGTGTTCTCTCAAACTCTAATCTTCTGAATTCTTCATGTCCTTTATTTTCTTTCCCAATTTATTCCACTGGACTATACTCCTTTAATAACATCATCAAACCTTAATGTCCCCTATCTCTACTTATACTTTCAGTACCTCTACCACTATGGGATTTGAATCGATAACTGAATCTCTGTGCTAATGTGGTATGGCAACTCGAACTGATGTACGTACGTACGAAGTTCCACGTTGTTACTGACTGACTGAGGCTGTCGCTGGTGGTTTACGGCCAACGGATGGAGTATATTAGGTGGACAACTGTTTATAAATACTTGTACCTTTTTGATGATGATAATTGACTCAATTGTTAAGATAAATGGCTAGTTTACAGTTTCAAAAACAAACGGAAAATGATTGCGTTAAACTAGGTTTGGCTTTCCCTAAGTCAGACACAACGTAGAACCTGTGCGTATGTACATCGGTTCAGGTTGCCATGCTCTATCAGCACAGAAAGATGAAGTTTTCAGGCCAAATTCCAGACTAGTATAGATAGTAACAGTATCAGTGATAGGAAAAATTAGGCATAGAAGATAAAGACAATATAAATTGGCAAAATAAAGAGAAACTTTAGAATCTGAAGGACAAATAATGGATGCACATGGGCCACTACGAGCGATTTTGAAACATGTCATTTTAAGTCTCTAACCAATGGTTGAATTCCCTTCACTGAATAGGGTTTAGAAGAACGGATAGTATAGTCATATTTTGGCTAATAACGCATCCTTATTCTAGGTGCTCAAATTCCAGTGTAGTTATAGAGTCGCATTATTTTATATTACAGGAGTACAACACCTTACTTAGGCATACGCTACAACAAACATTACGAAAATTCGACGCAGAAATATTCATGATTTTAGGATATTCTGAGGGCGAAAAACAATATGAAAGAATAGTTTTCTACCTGTAAATTATAAGTACAAATAAAGAAATAATTATTTCATACGCCAGTTAAAATCTAGTAAACCAGTTTGATAGTGTATGTTGAAACATTGTAGGACTACAAGGCTTTTATGGCAATTCTGGAGAATGGGGATTAATAAATCTATAATTTATGTTTCTCCTAATCCCAATTTTTTTACGCGAAGATAGCTGTTACTTATGCATTTAATGCATATCTGTTTCAGTATTTTAATACTGAATCGTACACAACTATTAGATCATAAGCACGTTTTTAGACTACATAAAAATAAAGTAAACGTGTAACTTTACGCTTTTCTCGTACTATACCCCATTAGTTCTTAGTTCCTACCTCGATTCTTTCAGATTTATCTGTAAATTTTATCCCGTATGATACTACTTTGAAGGTATGTAATAGCAAATAGAAGCCTTATGGTCACAAGTACAGGGATGCAATTTCTTATACTAGAAATTAACCCGTACAAAATTAAATAACTGGTAATCGTCTGCATGATGTGCTTTACATTTGAATATATACTGTTTAAATTTCCAGTTAATCAATGGAACACCAAACATTGGAGACTGAAAATAACAATTAACAATCCGTTTGACAAAATGAATTATGCTCACATAAACATCTGAATTTCAGAACATAAATTGAGATGAACTAGGCATTCCAAATATAAGATGATATAGCAGACAAGTGGACTGAGTCATGTTGGTAGGTGTAGACTACCTGGTTGGGATCCGCGAGATGATAGCAATCAGTCGTTAGAAACCTTGAATGACATGGCTCAAAATCGTTTACAATGGAGTAGGTGCATCCACTCTTTGTGTTCTCTCAAACTCTAATCTTCTGAATTCTTCATGTCCTTTATTTTCTTTCCCAATTTATTCCACTGGACTATACTCCTTTAATAACATCATCAAACCTTCATGTCCCCTATCTCTACTTATACTTTCAGTACCTCTACCACTATGGGATTTGAATCGATAACTGAATCTCTGTGCTAATGTGGT
Organism: Schistosoma spindalis; assembly: GCA_946903255.1. Lineage (NCBI taxonomy): Eukaryota > Metazoa > Platyhelminthes > Trematoda > Strigeidida > Schistosomatidae > Schistosoma > Schistosoma spindalis. The sequence goes on from OX336420.1 coordinate 88,085,185, forward strand.
ATGGCAACTCGAACTGATGTACGTACGTACGAAGTTCCACGTTGTTACTGACTGACTGAGGCTGTCGCTGGTGGTTTACGGCCAACGGATGGAGTATATTAGGTGGACAACTGTTTATAAATACTTGTACCTTTTTGAGGATGATAATTGACTCAATTGTTAAGATAAATGGCTAGTTTACAGTTTCAAAAACAAACGGAAAATGATTGCGTTAAACTAGGTTTGGCTTTCCCTAAGTCAGACACAACGTAGAACCTGTACGTATGTACATCGGTTCAGGTTGCCATGCTCTATCAGCACAGAAAGATGAAGTTTTCAGGCCAAATTCCAGACTAGTATAGATAGTAACAGTATCAGTGATAGGAAAAATTAGGCATAGAAGATAAAGACAATATAAATTGGCAAAATAAAGAGAAACTTTAGAATCTGAAGGACAAATAATGGATGCACATGGGCCACTACGAGCGATTTTGAAACATGTCATTTTAAGTCTCTAACCAATGGTTGAATTCCCTTCACTGAATAAGGTTTAGAAGAACGGATAGTATAGTCATATTTTGGCTAATAACGCATCCTTATTCTAGGTGCTCAAATTCCAGTGTAGTTATAGAGTCGCATTATTTTATATTACAGGAGTACAACACCTTACTTAGGCATACGCTACAACAAACATTACGAAAATTCGACGCAGAAATATTCATGATTTTAGGATATTCTGAGGGCGAAAAACAATATGAAAGAATAGTTTTCTACCTGTAAATTATAAGTACAAATAAAGAAATAATTATTTCATACGCCAGTTAAAATCCAGTAAACCAGTTTGATAGTGTATGTTGAAACATTGTAGGACTACAAGGCTTTTATGGCAATTCTGGAGAATGGGGATTAATAAATCTATAATTTGTGTTTCTCCTAATCCCAATTTTTTTACGCGAAGATAGCTGTTACTTATGCATTTAATGCATATCTGTTTCAGTATTTTAATACTGAATCGTACACAACTATTAGATCATAAGTACGTTTTTAGACTACATAAAAATAAAGTAAACGTGTAACTTTACGCTTTTCTCGTACTATACCCCATTAGTTCTTAGTTCCTACCTCGATTCTTTCAGATTTATCTGTAAATTTTATCCCGTATGATACTACTTTGAAGGTATGTAATAGCAAATAGAAGCCTTATGGTCACAAGTACAGGGATGCAATTTCTTATACTAGAAATTAACCCGTACAAAATTAAATAACTGGTAATCGTCTGCATGATGTGCTTTACATTTGAATATATACTGTTTAAATTTCCAGTTAATCAATGGAACACCAAACATTGGAGACTGAAAATAACAATTAACAATCCGTTTGACAAAATGAATTATGCTCACATAAACATCTGAATTTCAGAACATAAATTGAGATGAACTAGGCATTCTAAATATAAGATGATATAGCAGACCAGTCAATTCCCAAAAATGAAAGTACAATGCTATTGCTGAAATCAAAGCGAGATTTGAACTTGCAACACGTTGATTCAGAGTCAAGTTCATATGGTAGGAAAGGATTAAGCTTAATGGTCGTCTTATTCTCTTAACAAGTGACCTACAAAGCTGACGTCCTTTGATTGCACATGATGTTTTATCACGCTTTTTTCATGGTAATGACTCCAATAGTCTCATGTTAAAACGGAGTCATCAACAAGACGTTTTGTCAAGTCCAACTTGTCATTACTGAAGAGACAAGATCTATGTTTCACTAAAAACCCAAACAGCATGTGAGCGATTGTGCTTATCAATTTACATATATGTGCAGAGACATGTACATAGAGAGGAGCAATTGTGATCTGCAAGTAAGGGTGGCGGAACACACCCAAATGAATTTCAATAGTCAAATAAGATCACAGGAAGGAGGGACATCTTCCCCCATTGCGAAACATTTGGTTGAGACTGGTCATTAGGTTGATATCAAGTCAACATTCATAGTGTTGTACAAAAGCTTTTAAGGGCGTAGAATTAGGTTTACTGAAACATTGGCTTTACGGAAACTGAAAATATATTTTCAAAAACAATTTGTTCTCATTTCTAACCTCCCCTGGTACTACTGAATTGATATCCAGAGTGGTTACCACACTGTTTTTGTGTACTTTAGTTTTCGTATAAAAATATCTTAACAAATGTGTGATCAGATTGTTCGAAATGTATTGCGCAAATATATAACATAATTTTGATAACCTTCGTTTTCTCATTGCATTATCGAAATGACTGTTATAAACGGGTGTTATTTGGTTAGAAGGAAAAACTTTTCTGTTGTTTTCTATTACGGAAAACAAAGATTTTACGTGATAGTAAACGACATTGCTTCCACCTGACTACTCGTTCATATACTTCCCGAAACAACTTGGAGACGTCTGATAACTTTACTCAGTTACCTGAACCTAGTTTATGTGACCTTATATTTGACAATGCTTCCTGAGACTCACTGTAACACCGCATTGAATTAACGTCGAAGAGCTCACTAACCACGAATAAGCGGTTAATAAGTGAACTAGGTTACATGTCATCATATCCACGAATGAATTTACTGTGGAAACTATTTGAAATAATATGAAAAATTACACAAACCCACAACACTGCTCATAATAAACACTTAAAATGAAACGTACTATATGCTACGCCAGAACCCGAAGACGTAACCCCATCCATTGTTGCAATCAAAGTATAATTTCCAGGAACTGGACCTAATTTGTGTAAGGCATATTAACAAAGATACCTTTTTGATTTAAATGTAGAGTAACTTCCAAAGTATGCGTAGTGTCCGAGAATGTCTCTGAAGAGTAATCTCCGGAAAGGATGGGCGCATCATCTGTCTTACGTCGGCTAACTGAAATTTCTTCGCCATTACGCTTCCAAGACAATGTAACAGTGGATGGATCATTAACTCCTGTGACTTCATATTTTACAGTCACAGAAACGGAGATGTTTACTGCACGTTTGGTGTACGGAAGACCTTCCAGTTTTACCGCCGACATATAAGTTTCGACTTCTCCATTAACCTTAGAACGAACTAAAGCACTGTGACTACACAAATTGAAATACCTTCTAACCCACTACAAACTAAAGCTAGCCTCAAAAGCAAAACCCCCAGGAACACAAACATCTTTTTAAAACTGGCTTATGAGAGCGTTTAAAAGGGAGTGGTGTCATTCAAACTTCAACATTTCCTCGGCTGGTAGTGAATTAATTGCTCTTCAGAATTTACTTCTGAGGAATGAAGAACGATTCTTAACACCATAATGTTGTGATTCTCAGAAAATTTGCCCTTTCCTCTAAATGGTATTCGTCAGAAAACGCCTAAGAATCCCTGGCTTAAAGCTAGATCTGTTTGTAGCAGGAAACGCAACCTAACTACCCAAGTCGCCGATAACCTTCCGGAATCCCACGGTATGTTTAACACGACCGTGGTTGCTACTTCAATGAGAGTTGATGACTGGGTACAGGTCGTGAACAAGGAACGACAGGACGATATAAAAGTAAAACCAATCCAAACCGAGAATTTAAAGTTTGATCACAGTGACAGGTCATTTATCTTTCATAGAATCAAGGAAGGCGAAAGCTCAAAACCTGAATGTCGTTTTTAGAATGACATTAAGATAATAAAACAGCCACTAAATCAGCTTATGCCTCAGGATATCTCCAGAGTCACCTTGCTAAATGTGTACAGAATAGGTAGTCAAGCGAACTTGAAGCCTAATCAATCCAGACTGCTTAAAGTAGTATTCGAGTCTCCTAAAGAACGGAAATTAATATTGCAGGACGGACATAAACCATAGGGTTTAGGAACTTTTGCCAGTAAAGACTTGCCGTTGGCAGACCGTGTAAAAAGACGAGAAGCCGAAAAACAACTACAACTTAGGTTAGACCCTGGCGGAAGGAACCTAAAAATTGTAAATTTTCGGGTTGTGAGGCTTCGACAGAGAATGATACAGAAGCCACTCTGGGTGAAGCACGAAGCCATCTAAATAGGCTCCGAATCTGTTACCCCAATGCCCGAAGCTTGCTCAATAAGCGATCGAAACTAAGTGTACAGGTTGACTCTACAAAGCTAGCTATAATCGCAGTCACAGAAACTTGGCTGACACACTCTATAGATATTATGGAACTTGATTTCGAGGGTTTTACTATAGTAAGGACCGACAGAATACAAATGCGTAAAGGAGGGTGAGTAGCTTTTTTCATTAGGAATACTATCCCATTTGTCATTATCGACAGGGTATCCCATGAGAGTGGGACGTGTGAATTAGTAAGTTGCCTCATGAAATGCAAGGGATAAGAGCTGCTGATTGGTTTGGTCTATCGCAGTTCAGTGTGTAAGGCAAATGAGGTCTTGTTCTACAGTCTCAAAACTTGATCACAAAGTGGTCGATGTCTAATCCTACAAGACTTTAATGCACATAAGGTAGACTGGATAAATCTGACAAGAGAAGTGTCAGAAATTTCCTTTTATAAGGAATGAGTTGATGCGGTTATCACATGTGCCCTGGTGCAACATATGAAAGAAGCAATTAGGTACGACCCGGACTCTGAATCATCCTTACTAGATCTTATATTGACTCACCATGAGGATGAGGTTGCGAACCTCGATTACCTGCCACCCCTAACTAAACGTGATCATGCAGCTCTAACCTTTGACCGGACCTTTGAGCACGCGACAACTCAATCCAGAACTAACGTCTGAAAAGCAAATGTACAAGACATATACACACGGCACCGTCAGTATATTGGACAATAAACACAGAGTCCCCCAATTGAAACAACTTGGGATGTATTTCGAAAGTTATACCTGAAAGTTACTGCACCCCAAATCCCCTGGACTTCATCAATGGGTCCGAGTAACTCTTCACCATGATCCAGTAGGGAGGCTCGCACCCTTCTCCGCAAGAGGCGAAGAATGTGGAATGGATTCTTGTTACTGGGAACTGATGAGACAAGATATCAATATTGAGAATGTCGAGCCGTTAGCCTAACTGGTGTGGTTGTAGGGGTGATAGTAGGGTGATAGTTTGAACCCGAATAGTCTCGAACTTGGTAGATGCCGATAAATACTTCCAAGTGTATTGTGATGCATATTAGTCATCAAAATACAGGTTCATACGTAATGAACAACATTGACTTAGGAGTCATCGTTAGCCAAGACTTGAAAACTACTGCAAAATACAGCCAAAGGTTTTTGAACCTTATGGTCAATGCGTATGGCTTTTAATTATGTCGACGCTGGAACATTTTTGACTTTACACAAACTGATAATGTTGTTCAGAAGAACAATCAAAGCTTCACAAGCAAACCATGCAGATCAGAGAACAAAACTCCATCAAAATCATCCACCTGAGATACAAATCTTCCCCACCATCTCAACATCTTAGAACCCCCTCATCTGACTAGATTGGTATACTTCGACTATAAAAGTGTTACGTGTAAAGGCGTTGTCAAACTCTGAATACCTATGGCATCTCAAATAACATTGCTCATATTCTTATGTACAAAAATCTATCCCCTGTTTCTATATCATATTACGTATCAGCCTATCCGAGTAACTTATTAAAGTAAACCCTGTAACGTTTGTGATATTTTGATCTTGTATGTAAACTGGTTTGTATTCTGTGATACATTGTTATATGAAATAAATTACCATTAATAATGAATTCGCAGGTATGAATGCCATGGTTGGATTTGATAGCTTCAAGTAAATTGATCATTGGGTAGAAAGTCAAAAAACGTTTTGGTATATACCAATGAGTAGAAGAATTTAATTTCTTACTATTTGTGACATACTGTAAGCCACTTCTTCAGAGTAAATCAATAAACGAATTAAATTAACACGAATTTATCTAAATAGTTGAGATCATGAGTCAATCGATTCAATTGACATCGAAGCAGCACAAACAGACCTTCTTATAGATGTCACTTCATCAACAACCGAAGAAATCAGATAGCCATCGGACAAATCAAGAGTGAGAAAACAGCAGGACCTGCCAATATACCAGCTGAAGCACTGAAGTCATACATAGAAGCAACTGCAAGTATGCTTCACGTTCTATTCAGGAAGATTTGGGGAAACAACAAGTATCGATGGACTAGAAAGAAGGATACCTCATCAAGATACCAAAGACAGGAGATCCAAGCAAGTGTTAAAACTGCATAGACATCACACTACTATCGGTATCGGGAAAAGTTTTCAACAGTGTTGCTAAACCGGATGAAAAACTCAGTAGACGCCCAACTTCGAGATCAATGGGCTGGATTTTGAAAGGACCGGTCGCGTACAGACCAAATGGCGACACTACGGATCATCGTTGAACAATCAATTTAATGCAACTCGTTACCATACATTAACTTCCTAGACTATGAAAATGAAATAGACGGCTTGCATGCAACTAAAAGTTTTGGACATCACAGATGACCAAGCCTTACTATCTCATACACACCAACAAATGCAAGTGAAAACAGCCAATGCAGCAGCAACCCCTGCATCAGTAGGCCTCAACATTCACAAGAGAAATACTAAGATCCTCAAGTGAAAAACAGAGAACACCAACCCAATCACACTTGATGGAAAAGCTCTGAAAGTGGGAAACTTTAACGTACTTGCCTGAACAGCATCGTCGATGAACAAGGCGGATCGGATGCAGACGTAAAAGTGAGAATTGGCAAAACAAGTGCCGCATTTCTACAACCGTAGAATATATGGAAATCGAGACAACTATAAAATAACACCAAAGTCAGAATATTCAATACGAACGTCAAGACTGTTCTACTATGCGGAGCTGAAAAGCAGAGAGCTACTGTAGTGAGCAGAACATGGGTGGGGAAAAATCGAATGTACTTGACAATAAATTACAGAACTTGTTTATAAAATATAACAATCATATATTAAATGCTCAATTTGCAAAATGTCCATCAATTGTCTCAAAATGACTCACCCTTCATTGTTCTTGTATTTTCACACAAATTGCATTCTGTCTTCATTCTTTACTGTTAGATATTCTTGTCTCTCTGCTGCCAGACACTCTGTTCACGACTGACATTATATACTACTTGTGTCTAAATAAGTAGCACACACCACACTCGTCCCCCTTTTGAAGCAGTCGTTCTTGCAGTGGTTCATGCTCGCCGTGCAACTTTCTTCTTTTCTGTAGTCTGTGCTACGACCTCCGTCAGAATGTTGAGTCTGCGACGCGCTGACCTCCGTAGCTCCATCGACCTGCCGGGGCAAACACCACACTCCTACGTCCATCAACAAAACGGTACACGTTTTTATAAACAATTGTCTACGTAAGATACTCAATCAGCAACAACCTACTGTGGTAGAGAACAAACCAGCTTCCATGTGAAGAGGAAATTAGGGGAAGACGTTGGAGGTGGATGGGATATACATTACGGAAATGATCAAACTTCATCACGAGAAAAGTCCTAACTTGGAATCGTGAAGGTGAACAGAAAAGAGAAAGGCCAAAGAACACACTACTTCTGGACTTAGAAGCAGGCATGAAAAGTAGGAATAGCAACTGGAAAGGATTGGCCAGGATAGGGTGGGATAGAGAGTGCTGGTGAAGGGCCTACGCTCCTCGTCGAGGGGTAATAAGCGTAAATATTTAAGTAAGCAATTTTTAATGCTTACTATTACTGTAGCTAGACACAGATGTATAATATGCTTCTTTACTTGCAATGCGTGCTGTGTCTTCATTCTTATTGACCAGTTTTTGTTAGGTGATTATCTTGTGATCAAAATTTGACAGCTCCCCCGATACCCAGTTATTTCACGATTCAAGAACTCAAAATTGTTGGTGCTTATATTCCTTTAGGTAGCATTATGGTAAATAAGTATTTTTCACAATGATCACGGATGTTCAGTGCTTGACAATGCTGTTGACCCTAATGTCTTGATAACTGAAGACTCTGTAGCGAAACAAATCAGAAGTCAGGAATAATGGAGTTCGAAAATGCATTTTGGAGACGGTCGATGAGTAAAGGAAATGTGATATTTAAAAGCATTTGAATTGTAATACAAACTAGGAATTCACGAAATAGTTCAATTTCAGTCAGGTAGAACTAGGTGAGCACAAGCGAACGTTTTATATTTGGAATTCGGAATCAGGCTTACATCGAGTATTAAAAGATCATTAGTTCATACAAAATCCACAAGAATATAAAACGATTTAACGTCACTTAACTTAATGGCTACAATATCAACCTGACTGATAGGTTTCGACTAGTATTATGAACTAAACAAGATGACATTGGTGACTACAAACTGACCAATCAGTAATACCATCTAAATTTTACACAAAATGTGTTGTGCCCCAAATAACTTAGCGATAATTTCTAACTGTGATATTTGAGGTAACATTATTTTCCAAAGCTAAAAATTATACCTTTTTTAGAAAAAAATAACTACAGTTAGAAGGAAACATCAATGAAGAGTTTCTGATGGCTACATCTAACCATTTAAGACAATCTAACAAAATGAATTTTATGATACTGAGTTCACTAGAACTGATGAACCGCCCATGATTTTGTAAGACATGAGACATAATATTCACTATATTGTATAAATAAAGTTATTTTGATCAAGTTTATTGATCCACAAAAAATGAACCAAAATTGTTGGATCCGTTGCAAAATCACGAATGAATAAATTTCTCCTTGAAATCATACTATAAATTTCAATTAAAGCTTTGTGAAAGACTTCTATGAACTTGTAGCGTGGTGTCGAGTTGAGCTTGACTATGAACACTGCTACAAGACTACGTGCCAATTAACCAAAAAGATCCTCGTAGACCAATATCAGAAGTCAGATAGTAGTAGTAGTTGAAATATATTTGCTGACAATCTCGTGGTATCGAAAGAATACCGAGATCGTGCCAAAAGAGTACAAATGCGATCGGAAAAGAAAGGTACGTGCGTAGTCACAAACCGCGTAGAAGTAATGGAGTACAATGGAAACCAATATGGCTGTTATTAGCACAGTCAAACAAACGAGCACAGTAAAACAGTCACTGGTACAATTGGTTATAACAATAATTGTTTTCATTGAACCAATCGCGTTTCATTGACAAAAGTAGGTCACTACAGGAGCGCCCCGCTAGAAAGGGTTTACACTTTCGATAGGTAGCGGTTTGATTCGTGGGACTGATCGGCAGAAGTGCGGTTGTAGGACGGAAGAATTGGCAGAACAGGAAGTGATCGTTGATCCTCGAGTTGCCAACGAAAGTCTTTTGCGTAGAACGGTACCAGGAGAAGTGTGATGTATTTGTTGGTCGAATTAGCATACCACACCAGAGTGGTTTTTATCCAGGATCTGATGATTGCGTTCGTAGGGATGCGAACCAGAAAAACGCTGCAGACGTAGGACGAAACCACGTTGAGCCAAGAAACCGGAAGCGACCATAACGACCAAGCGTATGCCAGGCGAATTCGAGACCAGATAATCGACTGAGTGCGTTGACAAGAGCTTGGGTGGCGAAACCAGCTTTCGCCAAAGTTGACTGAAGTCGACGTTACCGAACGGGCGATGGTCGGAGGCGTGGGCCCAGGATACAAAAAAAATCAAAAAAAAGAAAAGTGTAGCATGCGTGTAGTATAGGAATAGTCCTACATCGTATCTGTTATTGACTGTGCGGTTAGTCGCGAAAGCGTACGGGTAATCGTACTCGGCGACCGGAACGTGAGACGGTGGTCTCGTTCGTACTTCGTGAGCCTGCGATCTCATCCGAGGTCAAGGGCGGCGTGGTCTGCTGATCTGGGCGTGAGACGGAAGTCTCGTCCGTAGATGGTGCAGATGACGCGTGCTGTTGACCGGGACGTGAGAACGAGGTCTCTGATGTATCTAGCGTGGGATCCGAGGTAGACGTAGAGAAGGTTTGATAGGTCCAGCATTGAGTCTCAAGTTATCGGGTAGGGCACTGTCATCGACGTGTGCTGGTTTGAGACGATCAATGCTGACGATCTTGACGCGGCCGTGTCGATCAACCTTGAAGGTCTTTTCGTGACGAGAGATCACGTGAAAAGGGCCTTCGTAAGGCTGTTGTAGAGGTTTGCGTACTGAATCTACTCGTATGAAAACATGTGAACAGGTAGATAACTCTCGAGGGAGAGCGACCTGTTGATGTTGTATTCGAGGTGACACCGGAGACAGCGTTCGCATAAATGCAGACAGTCGATGGACGTAGTCTGATTTACCGAAATCACTACTGCTCCGTGGTGTGAAGAATTCCCCAGGCAGACGCAATGTCGTGCCGTATACAAGTTCAGCGGCGGAACATTGGATATCTGCCTTCAAACTCGTTCTGATGCCTAAGAGAACGAGCGGTAAGGTTTCGTACCAATTGTCGTTTTCGTGTGCTCGAAGAGCACTTTTAAGTTGGCGATGAAACCGTTCGACTAAACCATTCGATGCTGGATGGTAGGCGGTAGTGCGTATGTGTTCCGTACCAAGCAGCCGGCTCAGTGAAGAGAATAATGCGGACTCAAATTGTTGTCCTCGGTCAGTCGTGACAGTCGAGGGACAACCGTACAATGCTATCCATCGTTCTACGAAGCGGTGAGCGACTGTCTCCGCCGTGATAGACGTGATGGGAATAGCTTCGGGCCATCTTGTAAAACGGTCAATGCACGTGAGTATGTGATCATACCCATGCGATGGTGGCAATGGTCCTACAATGTCTATATGAACGTGATCAAAGCGAGCATCAGACGTAGCGAACGTGCCAGTGGGGGCAGCTACGTGCCTGTGCACCTTTGATCGTTGACACTGTAAGCATTGCTTTACCCACATACGAACTTCTTTATTTATGGACGGCCAGACGTATCATGCAGCGATGAGACGTAATATGGCTGCGATACCTGGATGAGACAATCCATGAAGGGCATCGAAGACGAGATGGCGATAGGCAGAGGGTACGATGGGTCGAGGAAGACCGGTAGAAGTATCACATAGGATAGTACCTGAGCTAGTAGCTAGGTGTACTTCCTGGCACTGAAGGGATGAAGATTGTGGTGCTTCTGTACAGACAGGATCGTTTGCTTGTGCGGCGGCCATAACAGGAAGATCGAGCACCGGTAACGTAACCGCATTCGTCTGGATACGTGATAGAGCATCGGCAACATAGTTCGACTCGCCTCTAATGTGACGAAGGTCTGTCGTGAGCTGAGAGATATAGTCGAAGTGTCTGCACTCTCGTGGTGAGTAGCGGTCAGACTTGGTATGCAGGGCATACGTTAAGGGCTTATGATCGGTGAATAAGATGAATTGGCGTCCTTCTACTGCGTGCCGGAAATGTTTGATGGCACAGTAGGCTGCTAGCAGTTCGCGACCAAAGGCGCTATATCTCGTCTCCGTGGGAGTAAGGCGTCGTGAGAAAAATTCAAGCGGTTGCCAACTACCGGAGATATTCTGTTGCATAACGGCCGCTATAGCGAAATCTGATGCGTCAACCGCTATACTAGGCGTGGCTGATGGGTCAGGATGAGCGAGAAGTGTAACTTGAGCGAGAGCCGTTTTGATCTCTGAGAATGCAGTACGTGCGGTACCGTTCAATTTTAATTTGCGTGGATTACCGCGTAGTAAACCGGTTAATGATCGTAACCGTTCTGCCGCGTGAGGGATAAAACGTCGGTAGAAGTTAACCAAACCGAGAAAAGTCTTCAGTTACTTGAGTGAGGACGGCACGTTGTACTCCTTGATTGCTCGAACTTAGTCCTCGCAAGGCAGAATACCCTCTTGTTTGATGATGTGACCCAGAAATATGATTTCCGGTTTACCCAATTCACGCTTGTCCGGGTTGACTACTATTCCATTATCCGAGAGGCGTTGGAATAATAGCGTAAGGTGTTGATAATGTTCATCTACATTTGATGATGCGATCAGCAGGTCATCAATATAGACGTGAACAAAATCCAAGTCTCGTACTATGCTATCGATCAACCTTTGGAAAGTTTGAGCAGCATTACGTAATCCAAATGGCATTCGTAGGAACTCAAACAGACCGAAAGGCGCCGTGAGAGCAGTTTTTTCGATATCTACAAGTGCGACTGGGATCTGGTGATATGCTCGTACCAGATCAATCTTAGAAAAGATTGTCGTGCCCTTGAGTGATGCCGTGTATGTGGAGGATGGGGTAGCTATCAAAGCGCGTAACTACGTTTAATGCTCGGTAGTCGCCGCATGGTCTCCAACTAACCCCATCCTTTTTGCGCACCATATGAAGAGGAGAAGCCCAGGGACTGTGAGAAGGACGAATAATACCAGCAGATTGTAAATTGTCAAACTCACGTTTAGCAAAAGCTAATTTGTCCGGTGCCAGTCGGCGTGGTCTTGCCGTAACTGGTTGTCCGCGGGTGACTATGTGGTGTACCACACGATTGGTCACCGATGAAATCTCCCCGAGTGGTTTAGTTATTCTGGGGAATTTCTCGAAAAAAGCGTGGAATTTATCGTCACGCGAATAAAAAGTGCCGAGGATTCGGTGCGCGTACATCGGAGTCAATTATATTATTACTATTCTTACCGTTATCCGTCATGTCGAGTATATTATATATTAAAAATTAATATAAAAATATACGACAGACGTGGATAGATAAACAACAGACTCACCGAATTGCCTTCTTTGGAAGATTTGACTGAGGTTGAGACGTGTTCCCAGATTTGGCTGACCAATTGTAGCGTGGTGTCGAGTTGAGCTTGACTATGAACACTGCTACAAGACTACGTGCCAATTAACCAAAAAGATCCTCGTAGACCAATATCAGAAGTCAGATAGTAGTAGTAGTTGAAATATATTTGCTGACAATCTCGTGGTATCGAAAGAATACCGAGATCGTGCCAAAAGAGTACAAATGCGATCGGCAAGGAAAGGTACGTGCGTAGTCACAAACCAATATGGCTGTTATTAGCACAGTCAAACAAACGAGCACAGTAAAACAGTCACTGGTACAATTGGTTATAACAATAATTGTTTTCATTGAACCAATCGCGTTCTGTTGACAAAAGTAGGTCACTACAAACTGGTTTATATGATTGAACCCTCATGTAACCACTAAATATCCCATTTATCAAAAAGTAAAGTCATACATTAAACTAGTAACTAAAAATTCTGAAAGTATCATGTAAGAAACTATGCTAATCACGGTGATTAAAACATGTTGTTAAGTAAGATTTAATGTATTATATCATCTTGATCTCAGTAATAGCATGAGTTGATTAAAACTTGGAAATTGAAAGAATGAATAAGTAAGTATCAGAAGGGGTTTTATGGATATTATTAGTAATTTTAATAGTTAAGATCATAAGTCAATTGAAGCTAGACCACAATAGTAAACCTGGAAACACTGAACGGCCATTTCGTCCCATTTTGGGGATCCTTAGCATTGCTCATCCAGGTCTGTTGTGAGATCACTCACTGAAGACAATAATGAATGTGTCTCTCAATTTTCTGGATTAGTTGAAGTTACACATTAACATGAATGAATACCGGTTCAGTAGTCTAGAGATTAAGCGTTCGCGCGGAAGACTGATAGGTCCTGAATTCAAATCTCACGAGGTGGTATTGTGAATGTGCACTACTGAGGAATCCCACAATAGGATGAAACGACCATCTAATGCTTTCAGATTTTTTATGATGATCTAGCTTCAATTGACTCATGATCTCAACTATTAGAGAGTATTCAATATTTTACTCAATAGTTTCGTTAAACTTATTGATTGTTCTATGTTTTACCTCTCCGTTTTCTCATACTGAGTTTCTTTAAAGTAGGTATTAGATTTAAATTACAAAAAAAAAAAGATAAAAGAAATAAACAGTCTATAAAAAACCAATATAACATTGCTTAAAGAGAGAAGCATTAAAAATGTATCTGTTGTGTTAGTCTGTAAGTGACAATTTATGCAAATCATGTATGTTAATATTATAGTAAGATGATGAGAGAATCAACACTTATATTATTGAATTATTTCTAAATTCAATGTGAACTTAACTACAAAAACCTATAGTCTTATCATAGTATACTCAGACCATTTACGACTAGGTCATCATTCAACTAACCAATAAAAACGACATAAATGATAGTCTATCTATAAGACACTATATTAAGACGTCTTGTTGTTTTGTATGCTTTGACAAATCACCAAAGTTGATATGTCTGTAGGTAATGATGGTGTATACACACTACAAAATATTATATGTATGCACATATATATATATATATAGGTCTGAGTCTCAAGAGAATAATAAAACTCTAACATATATGTAGTGTTTATGAGCGCTCGTGTATGTATGTATGTATGTATGCATGTATGTGTATGCGTGTGAGCGAGTAAAGGGAGGAGAGTAGTGATTCCACCCTAGTTACTTGAATATATTGTGCTATTCTATGCCATGACTACAATTACAACAAATCATTAATTTTTACGACTTATGAGCTTTGTCAGTTTGTAAAAACAGCGTGGGCGGCACATAGTGTATATTTCTCTAGACTATTTCTTCAGCTATTTGAATTAAATAAAAGACCAAAATAAATAATGATGATATTTAGCCTTTTTCTATTACTTAAACATTGTTAACTTATTTCAGTATACCTTTTAAATGGATTATCCTTTATGTGCTGGGATATATATGTGTGATGGAACTTTGTTTTTTTTTTTTGCCCCTAAAAAACTTTAATCATCACATATATATATGTATATGGTTGTGGGTCCCTTTCTTGTCCATGGTACAGCAGTTGAAGCTTACTGCTTTAATATGCATCCTCTTTACATCACATGACTAGAAAGTGCACTCACTTCCATCTCAGTATAGAACATCTTATAGAAATGCGGAAACATTTCTTGATTACAAAAAAAAAAAAATAAATCTCGTAAGTTCTATGTTTCTTGTTGAAATTATCATCAATACACAAGTATTATTTTATTATTATTTTAATAAGAATATTGTTATTGTTAGATATGATCATTTAATGTATATTACCTGGAAGTAGTAACCAAATGACATTTAGACACCCTGATTATAACTCGACTGAATTGAATGACATACATTCGAATCATTCTAATACACTATATAGATTATCAATCTCTAAATAACAGTTGATACTTTATCTAACTAAGAGTTTAATTCCCTAATTAGAAACCATGTTATGATAGGTAAATAGTGAAGAATACAAGTTCGTGACTAATTGACCAAAAAGTTTAGCAATTGAAGAAGGTTGAATTAGATTACCAGATGAAACGTTAGATTTACTTCATATTCATTCTTAATAATATGATTGTAGAGATTATTAAGTTATTGATTGAGATCTTGAATCGATTGATGTTAAACTAACATTGTAAATCTGGAAGCACTGGATGGCCATTTTGTCCTATTGTGGAATTCCTCAGCAGTCAGCATAAACGATCCATATTTATTCGCTGAAATTTTAAAAATATATTCTTCCTCTTTAATATCTCACATTAAATCGGAACCAAAATACTGTGAAACTATTCGATCAAATTTAGACCAAAGAACACATTACGGCGATAAATGGAAACAGACATAAGAAAAATGAACAAAAATTGGATAGAACTGGAAAGGAAGGCCCAGGACAGAGTGGATTGAAGAATGCTGGTCAGTGGCGTATCATCCATTAGGAGTGACAGACGTAAGTAAGTAAGAAAGTGATATGTAGCGTAACCTGAAAATGTAAAATCTGGAAAAATTATTTTACAGCATAGTTACTTGTATTATGAAATAAAAGAGTTAGTATTATTCAAAGGATTGACACTAAGTAATAACTAAGGTTTGAAAAACAAATATTATGTAACATAATTTCAAACTTTGATCAGATCAAATAAAACGGTAACAAGTAGAGTAGAATTAGAACCAAATAATGTATTACATTAAAGGAACTAAAATAAAATGTTTAAAAATAAAAAAAATGATAATAATAACTTTACAATGAACGTATAGTTCAATAGTTAAAATCATGAGTCAATTGAAGCTAGACCACCATGAAAAACCTGGATGGCCGTTTCGTCCTAGTACGAGACTCCTCAGCAGTGAGCATCCACGATCCACCTCGCGTGATTCGAACCTAGAACCTACCAGTCTCATGCGCGATCGCTTAACCATTAGACCACTGAGCTGGCCTACATTCAGTGGTGTTAATGTCTAATATGATAATAGAAAATTATTATTCTTTTTTAGTATTATAGAGTTAAAAATGGTAATCTTAAGCATCACAAATTGTCAAATTTCTTTTTGTAGATTGTGTATAACAGGTGAATCGATAGTTTTCCTAAACTACTTACAGTTACTCCTAGTAGAGCATAAACCGCCTACCAGCATTCTTAAACACACTCTGTCATGGGCCTTCATTTCTAGTTCCATCCAATTCTTGTTCATTTTTCTCATGTCTATATCCATTTCCTAGCGTAATGTGTGCTTTGGTCTTCCTCTTCTCCACCCTTGGCCTTGAGGATTCCATGTAAGGGCTTGTCTTGTAACTCAGTTGGGCGCTTTCCTCAATGTGTGTCCTATCCACTTCGAGCGCTTCTTCCTCATTTCTTATTCTGTTAGGTTCTGGTTTATTCTCTCCCACAATAGGTTATTGCTGATAGTGTCTGGTCAACGGATCCGAAGTATTTTGCGTTGACAACTGTTAATAAACACTTATATCTTCTAAATGATGGCTTTCGTAGTTCTCCAGGTTTCCGCTCCATACAGTAGAACCAACTTGACATTTGTATTGAAAATTCTGACTTTGGTGTTGGTTGACAATTGTTTTGAGTTCCAAATGTTCTTCAGTTGTAAATATACTGTTCTTGCTTTGCTGATCCGTGCCTTCAAATCTGCATCCGATCCACCGTGTTCATCGATGATGCTGCCCAAATATGTAAAGGGTTTTACATTCTTGAAAGCTTCTCAGTCAATGTGATTTGATTGGTGCATGCTGTGTTGTATCGAGGAATCTTGCTTTTCCATTTGTGTATGTTGAAACCTAATGCTACTGAGGCCTCTGCTACACTGGTCATCTTCTCCTGCATTTGTTGTTGCATAAACAATAGAAGAACTAGATCATCTATGAAGTCTAGACCGTTCTAAATTATTAGACTTAACTACTTAATGCACCAATGAGCATTAACCTAGTGATTTTAAATTTATAAAATAGTTTATGATTTAAAAGAATAAAAAACGGTGAATTAAAAAAAATTTTTTTCTCCCTTTTTTCCTCCGTTTTATTGAAGGTTTTTCATAGAGACAAATCACTGAGAAGAAGTGTTACTACTGAACAAATCAAATCTATTGAATTTATAGTCTATGAATAATCTATGAATTCATTATCATGTATCTCATTAAATAAGATTTATGTATATAAATGATCAATCAATATTATTTTCCAGATCCAATCTTGAAGACTACTATTAACATAGATTGACTTACTTACTTACTTACGCCTGTTACTCCTCGTGAAGGAGCATAGGCCGCTTACCAGCATTCGCCATCCAACCCTGTCCTGGGAAATCCTTTCAAGCTCTTTCCAGTTCTTATTCATCCTTTTCATATTTGATTCTATTTCCCGACGTAATGTGTTCTTTGGCCTTCCTCTTTTCTTATTCCCTTCAGGATTCCAAGTTAGCGCTTGTCTCGTAATGCAGTTTGATGAATTCCTCAATGTATGTCCTATCCATTTCCATTGCCTTTTCCTAATTTCCTCTTCCGCTGGAAACTGGTTGGTTCTCTCCCACAAAAGGCTGTTGCTGATGGTATCCGGCCAATGGATGTTGAGTATCTTACGTAGATAGCTATTGATAAATACTTGTACCTTCTTGATGATGGTTGTTGTAGTTCTCCAAGTTTCAGCTCCGTACAGTAGAACTGTTTTGACGTTCGTATTGAAGATTGTGACTTTGATATTGGTTGAAAGTTGCTTTGCGTTCCATATGTTCTCTAATTGAAGGAATTCTGTCCTTGCTTTGCCAATCCTTGCCTTTACGTCTGCACCTGAACCTCCTTGTTTATCGATGATGCTTCCCAGATATGTGAAGGATTCCACATCTTCTAGAGTTTGATGGATTGCTTGATTGATGCTATTTAATAAATCATTGAAATGTTATGTACATAGTTTTATTTAACTAATTATAATCTCTTATGTTTGAATAACATAATTACACATTCAAAACAGAACAAGTTGGTTTATTTTATTTTATTTTATTTGAACACATAAATATTGATACAAGAGGGCACCAAATAGATATGAACCACACAAAACAATGAGAATCTGAAGAGGAGAAAAAAAGAGAACAATAGTGACCAGATTAGTTTAAGGTAGTGTAATAATAATAATAATAATAATAATAATGGGAGAAACGGAAAGGTACAATCAGAAGAAATCTTTCAGTTAAGGAAGATACAACCACTTCTTGTAGAGAAGGTAAAAGAAGGTTACAGCAGGATCGCCAATGGCTTCTATTCTCACCTATATCTGATAACGTCTCTAGCCACTGTGTTGCACCACCTCTCAGACCACAACCAGGGAGTCGTGAACGACCAACACAAGCCAGCCATTTGCAACTTTCTTTCATACCACGATACCATGTCATACACTGACCACATCCACACTTTTTCCAACCAGTCACAGAGTCGGCAAATAATGCACGATGTGGATTTCTCTGGGACGACATTCGTAGAACATGTCCAAGCCACCGAAGTCGATGTTTCAAGATGGTGACACCAATTGAACTATCATCTCTGTGTCCGAACACACGATGCCGAACCTCTGCATTATTAACATGGTGTTGCCACTGGATGCCAGCAATCCTTCGGAGACAGCGATGATCGAACACAGAGAGTTGTCTAACATCCTCAACTCGGAGAGTCCAGGTTTCACAAGCATAGAACAGAACTGCTCTCACCGACGCATTGTAGATCCGACCTTTTACAGCCAGACTAACATCTTGAAGGCGCCATAGATGGCCCAGATTGTCATAAGTCGCTCTAGATTTCACTATACGTGAATTGATCTCATCACTCACATCAACACCAGCACTTATGCAGCTACAAGTTGGTTAAATTTGAATATATGTTATCATTGATGAAGTGATGATTTTGATGAGGTTGATGAGGTTGAAAGAATATTACAAGTAAATACAATGTTCAATGGAATATTGTACACATCAAGATATTTGTCATAGAACACGTAGCTAAAATGTTCGTTAATTACATAACAAAGTACTTGAATACAGTATTTATGGTAGTTTACAACATAATACATGAGTTGATATTATTCAATCAGGAATAAGATTGTTAAAATAAAAGAATGATACCATGAAGTAATCAATTGAGATAAGGAATTGGAAGTCATTTTGTCATGTAATGGAATAAAGTTAATTACTAGGAAGGGATTGTTGTGATTGTTGAATTTCGTAATTTATGTTAAGGAAACAAAGAAGTGTTTAATTTAGAAGACGTAAATTGCGTTTCTAACTTGGGTTAGAGACATTGAAGTTCAGATGATTAGAGCTTGATTATCTGCTAATCACCATGAAAGATTTCAAAATGTTGAGTAAGAATTGTCTAAAATTCCACTATTCAGTCACCGAAAGTCAAGAACCACACAGCTGATGTTTCGTCGTAGTTTTTGACTTTTTGAATATACACATTGGCGATCCCATACTCTGGATCGAAAGAGAGGACTTTCATGATTAGGAGCTGAATCTCTATCTACTCCGTGTGAATCATCCGGAATAATAGTCTGAAGTCTGAGGAAAGACTAATAGAAACTACAGCTGTCACGGTTTCGTGTTCAGAAATTGGAGAAGGATGTATGAAGTCTGTAGTTAGTGAGACCATGTTTATTATTATTAATAATAGTAGTGGAAGTAGTATAGGAGGTTTGTCGAGATTGTCGATAATTTGAGGAGAGATTACATTATGAATGTATTTTGACTGAATAAATATTTGTGTTGACGTGATTTCTGCAATCGATATCAACATGGGATTTATGACTAATGTGATAGTTGTAAGAGTTTTAGTTCAGCCTGAATTAGAGTGAATGAATGTAGTGTTTTGTGTTTTATTTTTAAAATGAATAAGAATGTATCCTAACGCGAGCCACACTATTCATTTGTGATGTGTCGGAAACTATGTAGAACTTATATTTATGCTCTTTAGAATGTGAAAGACTAATAGGTGACGTGACATCAACGGTGAAGCCAAAGGACCCACTACTATCAGGAGTGATCTAGTTAATTTCATTGAAGGCTTTCAAGTTTAATGTTGACTGTATACTTTCAGTGATTTATTAGCTCGTCAGTCATAAACAACGTAGAATATAATACATGTTGGCCACAATCCAAGTTGCTACAACATATACTGAGATGAAATTAATTACGTGATTACAAGATAGTCGTAGAATTAATGGTAGTAGTAGTAGTTGTTGTTGTTGTTGTATTAGTGATAGCAAAATAGATTACTCATGCACAATGTTGTTCAACAAGAAAGAAAGAATGATCAGAATAAATTTTACGGTCAAAGATTGAATACGTCTTAAATACTGTGATTGAATTTGATCCATATCATCTAATGTGTCAAACTAAATGGTCACATACATCCTAACCTAGCAGTTTGAATCTACAAATATAGCTCATTTAAAAAGTTTATGCTTACATAAACTGACTCTAAATTTTGTGTTGATCATCCTCGCATATTTCTTCTAATCCATTTTTACTGAAGCCAATATCACAGATCTAACTAGGTGGTGAATTAGCATATGTATCATGTATCCAAGTCATCTCACTATCTTAGTAACTGATTAACCTAATAACATATACTCAAATTCAGAATTGTTCCCTGATTGGTCGTGGAATACCCAAAATCTAAAACCATATATATACCCAAATAGTATATCATGAAATTATTACCAGTTTGTATTGTGTTTTCGGATATTATCTAACAATAGTGTTCCAAACTCGGATTTCGTCCTATTTCTCAACAATATTAACTAGATGTACCTGTATCCCAGTGTTGACAATCACACTGAGATTCAATCAGGGCTTTGTCAATTAGTTAACCATTTACACTGTTCAAGGATGAAGATAATTATTGGTTTTATTGTGATAACAGAAAACATTCACTGATCAGTTTGATGATGCTTCATGTAGATTTATATTCTCTGTTTACTAGATAGTCTAAATGTAAAGGCATTTTCTTAATAATTTGTTTATTTAATTTTGAACACTTTTGAATTTCAATAGTTAAGATCATGAGTCAATTCAAGTTAGATCACCATGGAAAACCTGGAAACATTGGAAGACCGTTTTCATTCTATTGTGGGACTCTTCAGCAGTATGCATCCACGATCCTGTCTTACGAGATTCAAACCCAGGACTAATCTATATCGTGCTCAAACGCTTAATCTCTAAACCACTGAGTCGGCATCCATTGAAGTGAATGTCTAACTTTAACTAATCCACAAAATTGATCGACACATCTACCATTGTCTTTTGAATTTCTTTAAATTTTCTTAAATTCTATTGTATTTATTGTCATTGTTAGACAATGATAAAGGTAAGAAAAAATAGGCGTTACGTGAATGAACAAATCTATACCTTCAATAGAGTAAGAATAATGTTTCACAAAGGAAATTATAAACTTAATATAGTTAGTTGTCAAATTATGTTTTTTTTTTTAAAGTTCTTTTCAGAATATTCAATTCTTCTTCTTCTTCTTCTTCTTCTTCTTCTTCTTCTTTGTAACATGTTTCACAGTTTCTCTCATCTTATAGTTTCTATACTTTGACGCACGATGCTGTGCTTAAATGTAAGTATATACATGAATGTGTGTATATATATGATTCTAACAATAGACAACATCATATAACCTGATTCATCAATACCTTTGTAACCTTGTTATTATTATTATTATTATTATGCTCAAGTTTCATCTTGTCAATATTTAAGCTCATGTGCTTATATTTACGCTTTCTTACTCTGCCTCCTGTATACTTCAATGGAATAATTTTTCTTCTTTTAAAGAAAACATTATCAATAATAATGAAAACAGGTTTAGACAAGTAATACACTCTCTATATTTATACATATACGTGTGTACGTATTACATTTAAATAAGAATACATATTTGAGTAAAGAATTCAATACAATGTGAAAAATAGTTTTTTTTTTTGGAAAGAAATAGCAACATTATGAAAGATCATTATTGAGTTAATTTTAGGTTGTTAAGTGCCCCCCTCCTGGTATGTGCTTCGCACCCTCGAAGTGCAAAGTACTTCTACAAGACTGGCAAGATTCTAATCCTGTACTCACTCTGGATGGTGAGCAGATAGAAGTAGACGAGAAGTTCGTATATCTGGGTAGCTGCATAAGTGCTGGTGTTGATGTGAGTGATGAGATCAGTGCAAGCATAGTGGAAGCTAGAGCGACTTATGACAATCTGGGCCATCTATGGCGCCTTCGTGATGTTAGTCTGGCTGTAAAAGGTCGGATCTACAATGCGTCGGTGAGAGCAGTTCTGTTCTATGCTTGTGAAACCTGGACTCTCCGAGTTGAGGATGTTAGACAACTCTCTGTGTTCGATCATCGCTGTCTCCGAAGGATTGCTGATATCCAGTGGCAACACCATGTTAGTAATGCAGAGGTTCGGCATCGTGTGTTCGGACACAGAGACGACAGTCCAATTGGTGTCACCATCTTGAAACATCGACTTCGGTGGCTTGGACATGTTCTACGAATGTCGTCCCAGAGAAATCCACATCGTGTATTATTTGGCGACTCTGGGACTGGTTGGAAAAAGTGTGGATGTGGTCAGTGTATGACATGGTATCGTGGTATGAAAGAAAGTTGCAAATGGCTGGCTTGTGTTGGTCGTTCACGACTCCCTGGTTGTGGTCTGAGAGGTGGTGCAACACAGTGGCTAGAGACGTTATCAGATATAGGTGAGAATAGAAGCCATTGGCGATCCTGCTGTAACCTTCTTTTACCTTCTCTACAAGAAGTGGTTGTATCTTCCTTATCTGAAAGATTTCTTCTGATTGTACCTTTCCGTTTCTCCCATTATTATTATTATTATTATTATTGTTATTATTATTATTACACTACCTTACACTAATCCTGTCGTTATTGTTCTTCTATTTTTTTCTTTTGCATTCCTTACCTTCTTTTTTTCTCTTCTCATTCTCATTGTTTTTTGTGGTTCATATCTATTTGGTGCCCTCTTGTACCAATATTTATGTGTTCAAATAAATAAATAAATAGTTTACTGTTTCTATGGATAAATGAACGCGTTGATCCTTATTAGAAGATTCAATACAGAAGATCCCCCCCCGCAAAAAACAATAATTTCAAGTTAACATTCACTATTTATAATGTACAAATTGGGTGGGGATTATTTGATCAATAAAAAGCATGAACAAAATGTATTTATATATTGATTATAAGGTATTGACATAAATCCCTTTTAAAGTAATAATTGACATTCTTTGTTAAGTAAGAAAAGCTTGTTTACAAATGTTCTAACAGTTTCATTAAAATCCTTCAGAAGATATTGTATTTTGTCTGTCTTTATTGGATAAATCAATAACAAGACAAAAGTTAAGATAATCTACATATTAGTAACGATGATACTGGCAAAGTGAGGTGTAAGAAACCATAGAAAGGAAAAAGATAATCGTAGAACTCTTGGCTTAAATGGAGATCAGATTACGTATGTCTGTCTGTCTGTTTGTCTATCTAACTGAGGTATATTTTCACCGATTTTAGTCATTGTCTCCAACTACAGATAAATTTTACTTCACAATGAATATATCTGTTTATGAAGAAAAGGCTGATATGAATGATTGATGATTTCAGAAAGCGATTTCCTCATAACCCTTCCAATTATATAGCTGTATTGGCCTGTAGCTCATGTTCAGATATTTGATTGGTTAAGTAGGTGCTTCATATATCTCAATTGGAAGGGGTTTTGTGGAGATTGTATTAATTTCAATAGTTGAGATCATGAATTAATTGAACACTATGGACCACCATGGAAAACCTGGAAGCACTGGATGGCCGTTTCGTTCTATTGTTAGACTCCTCGTCAATGTGCATCTACGACCCTGCCTCGCGGGATTCAAACCCAGGACCTATCAGTCTCAAATACCAAAGTGAACGGAGGTTCATTTCCTCATTAATTGCTTTAGCATCTCTAGCTAGCAAAAATACACCTGATCTTTGCGTTAACCAAATGGTAGTTTCACTGTATACAAATAATTGTTAAAAAGTGTCTATCATCTAACAACCCACCTTTTTTAATTTACTTTCAAGATTTTGGATTTCACATTTATGATTATTATAAAGTGAATTGTTGTAGAATATACTCACCAAGTGATAGGCAAACGAACATTAACTTGCCATCTAGGTACTTGATGTTAAAACTATTATCGGTAGCTAGTCTCATGTCAGTGAAGTTTCATATAATATTGACGTTAAATAATGAAGTATATCTGAAAATTTACGAAGACCTATTCAATGATTCAAATGACAGATCACTTCTCCTAACATCTCTATACATAAATATTTACTTTATCCATTGTGATACGAAGAAGTTAGATTAAATACTAACAATTAAGGTTCTTAGTCGATGAAATGTAGGTTTCCTTTCATGTTATTTTGATCCATACTGTTACATGGTGTGAATAAACCTACTGGACATTATTCATTTCTCAAGCGGGATATATTCAGTACTTAAACAATGTGAATATCTAATTCCTGTAGGAGGTCATTCGATCAGAACCTCAATAATATCTCTGACTGTAACAGGGAATGACGTGAATTCGAATTCCATGAAATTGATCAATTCCATCAAGGTTGTAACTAATATTTGCTGACGGTTTCTATCCGTAAAGTAACCTAAGACAAAAACCATCTATAGATGACATATTTTACATTGAAATATAGTGTATAAAGTACTGAATCATTTAAAGCAGTGACTACATTGATATTTTGTCGTTTTTTTGTTGTTGTTGAATAAACATAGAGAGATATCAACGATTAGTTTTCAACACTTGTTCATTAGTTGATCCAAACTAAATGATTATTCTAGTGATTGTTTTCATTTTTCAAATTCTTTCGAAATGTCAAATATATACAATATATATCTGGCGTTTGAAGTGAAGGTTACTGGGTTCGAATCCTGGAGTGAACATCAACTCTGAGATTCAGGTAAATCCAGCTGACAAGTCCTAAATAGGATGAAACGCTAGTCAAACTAGTTTCCATTGCTAGCTACTATCCATCTTTGCTTAGAACACATATAATTGTTTTCTTTCTTTTAAACATCATAAACGTATACATGTAAATGTTTGTTAGAATAAACTAAAGAATAACTTTATCCAAGCCCCTAAATGCCCTGGTACGGCCGAGAGTGGGGAGAGTCCGCTCTCCCTCTCGAAATGCTCTCACATGGCCACGCGTACATAGCCCCTGCCAGGGAAGTCCTACTCACTGCCTTCACGTGGCGGGGGTGTTGTTTACGAAAATGAGAGGACGAAATGCGAATGTCCGGCACCGGCTTAAACCGGATCCAAAACCAATGGTGCACATGGGCCGGCTTCAGTATCCTGCGGGAACAAATGGCGTATGAACCAATTGTTGGTCACCGGCTACCATGGAACTGCATCTCCTCACGATGCTCCACTGCCTTGTGGATCAGACGTTCAGGTCAAAGGCTCGGGGTGTGGCCCCCTAACAAAACCACCTGCTTCGGTTTGGGCACCCGAGCAGTATCACAGCCCTCACACATATCAATTGAGATTCGTGTGGCGCATATGTATTTGGTGCCTCCTTGTACCAATACCTATGTGTTAAAATAAATAATAAAATAAACTTTATGCAATATCATTTAATCATTATATTTTAATGATAAATATTGAATAGATAAAACACAATTTGAATAGTTACTATGTATAGCTTAATTATTAAAGAAATATTTGAAGGGTTAAATGAAGTTATTTTTAATTGTTTTGTATATAATAATTGTGAGTATTTTCTTTCTTTCCTTTTTTTTTCTTTTTTTTTCTGTTTTACTTAATTGAATTTAGTTTATTATTGTTTCTTCTTTCAAGTTGAAAAGTTTACTTAAAATTCCTTCTTATTTATCTTCTATTATAATCGAAAATGTTCTCTCTTTTCTTTTCTTTTCTTTTATTTTTTTATAATGAAATTAATTGATGCTGTTATTTCAATTGACTAATTCATATTTGGGAACCTGTATGTAGATGTGTGTGTGTATGTGTGTATGTGTGTGCGCGCGTTTACTTGTATGTTTGTTTATTTATTTGTGAGTTCTTGGAAAAGAGAAAAATAACCTTGAATATAAACCAGTTTAAACATTAACTGTTCAATATATAGATGAAAACAAAAAGAAAAAGAACATAAGTTGAATTAGAAGATGAAGGGTTATCATCAACTCATAGTCGATACTAATTTGAATAAAATTATATATATATATATATATATATATATATATATATATATACGGGTCAATACGCTATTGAATTCGTCAATAACTACTTGAGAATACCATCATTATCATCATTTGCACAGTCAGTAGCATTTTAAAATATTAGTTAAAAATACTCCTGTTACCAACCGTTTTTTGTTGTTGTTGTTGTATGTTTGTTCGTTCGTTTTTGCTGTTGTTGTTGTTGTTGTTGTTGTTGTTGTTGTTGTAAATTTTGTATACGTGAACTGTGTTATACATAGTAGGTAATTTTGTATAAACAGTTTGACCATATGTTACTATATGAACAATTTATAGAATATTCATCTAAGTGTATAAGCTATCTATAATACTAATAATAATAACAATAGTAATAATATTATTATTATTATATATTATGTGTGTGTGTGTGTATATATAGAATTCACAAACAAACAACTACTCATGAGTATATAATACACTCAATAAAATTGACTGGTTCTTTAACATGAATTTTGTTTGTTTGTTTGTTTGTTTGGTAAAAAGGTAATGCTTTAAAAGAACAAGACAGAAAACATTATAAATATGTCTTTATATATATAATACATAGTAGTAACCTATAATTACGTTAAGTAGTAATAAAATATACATTTCCACTGAATAGATTGATTTATTTTGATCATTATAGAATAGAATAATAAAATAGACACGGGTAAACAATAGAATATACACAAGTTTATAGCATTGAAATGAATTGACTTTAAATATAAAATTATATATGTATATATAATATAATTGAGACGACTTGATTTTATACTTATGAGTGTTAGTATATATTGATTAGATTGATATGATATAGATATTATAACTCTGCTTGGAGTCCTATTGGACCTACTGCTGGTCTTAAGTATGGATAAAAGAGGAGAGTTAGGCATAGGGTTAGAGACCTCATCTAGTAGAGAATTAACTCACTAACAACAATAACAACAACAAAAACAAAAACAAACGCTAACCAGAAAAATATAATTCATGGTTGGCGGCCTATGCTGTAGTGGAAGTAACAGGCGTAAGTTTGTAATTAAGTATTATGGATATATTTAAACATTGCTGAATATCCATAGTGTATTCAATAAATTTTAACGTAGAGATAATTTTCAAATCAAGAACTGATTACTAAACGGTAGTTGACATGTTCCAGTTTTAATAAATGACTGGCTCCAAGATGATTTCCTGGAGTTCTAGTGAGAAGCCATAACCAGTGGAGTCCAATTTGCGTCGAGTGGAGACAACTATCTATTGCACACAATCGATGAACGGCTGCGCAGTCATTCAAAGATCGATGGAAGTTAGGTATTAACACTGTTAAGCATTCGCCCGTGAAACTGAAGGTCTTGAGTTCGAATCTCGCGTGTGGGATCATGGATGTGCACCGTTAAGGAGTCCCATATTCGAACAAAACGGCCATCTAATGCTTCCAGATTTTCCATGATGATCCAGCTTACATCAATTCATGAATTCAACTGTTACAATTACTACAATCTCCACAAACCCCATTCTGATAATAAATGAACATTGTAAAAAGGTTGGCATCATACAATAGTTCTTACTGACAGTTTGTCCTGTTGTTATCATAAATGAATTGAAGATCCGAATTGAAATATAAGGGCATGAATTACGAAACAATAATCCATTCAACTTAAAAACTTTAAACTTCTAGGTTAAATCTTGTGTAAACATGTCATTGTACTCTGTTCAAAAGTAGTTCAAAGATAGATCTAAAATGCACTTTTTTTTTAATATTTTTTTAGTTGACAATATTTTTTAATGAAATTATATTCCAATAGTTGAAATCATGGGTCATTTTAAGCTAGACCACCATGGAAAACCCGGAAGCACTGGACGACCATTTTGTCCTAGTATGGGACTCCCCAACAGTGCTCATCCACTGTCCCCTCCCGTGAGATTCGAACCCAGGACCTAATGGGGAAATCAATAATAATAATAATACTACAAAGGCTTGTGAATAAAGATAACAGAAACAATTACATTCGACTACGAAAGTTTGTAAGAACACTAGTCAAATTAGGTTATCATATATCTAAGATTACTATTGATTATTTGGCCTTAAATTTGGCCAGGGGGAGGAGAAGTGGTCAAAGGTATTTCTTTTGTATGCATAGCTCCGGTTTCTTCATCCGCATAGCTATTGCTTCAGTTGTTCGAAGAACTCTAATTCTGACAAGCTTTAGCAAAATATTATTGACCCGATAAACAATTGAAAAGGATTGGTTTATACCGGCACTATGACCAGTTAGCACTAAGTGGGCCAATATCGAGCTGTTCACTTTCTTCACCAAACATTTGCTTAGCCAAGATGGGAGGTGTTCGTGAACAAGAAAATGTAAATTCCTAGAACTTTGAATTAACATTGTTTTAACTTTAAACGATTCGCTTTGCTCTTAACTTGACCATTTTTCAGATTATTATTACTTTGGATATACATGAATTGTAGAACCTGAAGAGAATTTCTTGAAAAGAATATTCTTTGTTCAAATATTAGTCTATTAATATGATGAGGATCTCTAAACAAATAGAAAACAGATTGATTTCAAGGTTAAGATAAACAATCGTTTATTAATTGTCTCTTAATTTTCACACAAGTTTCAACATGTTTTCCAAGATTTATCAATAAATGAATCTATAATTTACAAGCAAATATACTTAATCAGTAAATAAATAACTTTACTGTACGTGTTTATTAATTAAATATGTTAGATGATTCGAGGGAATTGTTCAGAGAGCATACTTAATCTTGATTTAATGATAATGTTCTTATGTCTTAGTAAAGCGTAATTGAAATCTCTCATATAAGTAGTATGTATCATCAAAAGAAAATGAAATACTTGGAGGCAGAATGTTGAGAAGATTGAAGAGAAGAGAAGAGAATGAGAACATAGAGTGATAGGTCCTGGGTTCGAATCCCGCGGACAGGATCGTGAATATGCAATGCTGAGGAGTCCCTTGCTAGGATGAAACGGTCGTCTAGTGTTTCCAGATTTTCCATGGTGGTCTAGCTTAGATAGACTCATGAATTCAACTATTAAAAAAAGATCTTAGCTTATGAAGACAATGAAGACAGAAAAAATTTACTATTTCGAAACTGCGTCAATGAAACAATAATTCTGTCCACAGTGTTGATGGAATGTATGATTGAAGGTATAACTTGCTGAGTTCAACTTTAATGTGAAATAATACAGTAATTTACCAAAAACATAGATTGATCATTGCCTGCTGTTGTGAATTGATTGAAGTAAGAGATATAAACTCATCAGTTCTAAAGAGACTTGAATATCATGTGATTCGATCTGTAAGACAAGATTCTAGAAGGACAATTTATTATTATTATTATTATTATTTATTTTAACACATAAATATTGGTACAAGGAAGCATCAAATACATATGCGCCACACGAACCTCAATTGATTTGTGTGAGGGCTGTGATACTGCTCGGGTGCCCAAACCGAAGCAAGTGGTTTTCTTAGGGGGCCACACCCCGAGCCTTTGACCTGAACGTCTGATCCACAAGGCAGTGGAGCATCGTAAGGAGATGCAGTCACATGGTAGCCGGTGACCAACGATTGGTTCATACGCCATTTGTTCCCACAGGATACTGGAACCCATGTGCACCATTGGTTTTGGATCCGGTTTAAGCCGGTGCCGGACATTCGCTTTTCATCCTCTCATTTTCGTAAACAACACCCCCGCCACGTGAAGGCAGTGAGTAGAACTTCCCTGGCAGGGGCTATGTACGCGTGGCCATGTGAGTGCATTTCGAGAGTGAGAGCGTACTCTCCCCACTCTCGGCCGTACCAGGGCGTTTGGGTCAGAAGGAAAATACTGTGCAGCCTAAAAAAATCTACGGTATACTACTTAAATTTCAAAGATTTACTCAACTGATATCAGTTTATACATGGAAACCAGTGAATTTACCAATCGTAAACTGAAATATTATTATTAGTACTATTACAATATTGTTGATTTGGCTATGGCAAAATAAGTAGTATATACATCACATATCATAGGTTACAATCAGTTTAATACATGTTAATTATTTTGATATTCACATATATATAGTAAAGTGAATCATTTACATTTTAAAAATAAAGTAATTGTCGTCATTTTGTGAGTTATGTAGGCGAACATACTTATTTATTTACTTACTTACGCCTGTTACTCCTCGTGAAGGAGCATAGGCCACCGACCAGCAATCTCCATCCCACTCTGAACTGGGCCTTCCTTTACAGTTCTATAAAATTTTTGTTCATTTTTCTTATGTCTGTCTCCATTTATTGCCGTAATGTGTTCTTTGGTCTTCCTCTTTTCCTTTGGCCTTGAGGATTTCGTGTGAGGACTTATCTTGTGACGCAGTTGGGTGCTTTCCTCAATATGTGTTCTATCCACTTACAGCGCTTCTTCTTGATTTCTTCCTTCATTGGAATCTGTTTTGTTCTCTCTCATATGGATTTGCAGTTAAAATGTTCATCCTCAATTTTTTTCATAATAAAATTAAAAAGACGTTTGATTTATAAAAAGAAACTTGTCCATATTTAACCAGATCATTCTTAATTTTGAATCTTTGGTAAGGTGGCAAGTTATTGCTTAAACGACTCCACATAGTATTCATGTTGTTTATGTGTATAAGCACGTTGATACGTAGGCAAGATAACCTTTATGGGTGGGTGTTTTAACAATCCTATTCAAGTTTTAATGTGAACTTGGAGAAAAGCGTTAAGATTTCATGTTGATTAAAACTATTTTAAGAGACGTATGTTCAGTCTTTTGAGAACTGATGCTCAGTATTGGATTTAAACCCAAATGATCTAGTTTCACAGTCTCAAATGTTACCAATTACCTAGTGGCGTCGATGCTGTCTTCCCGCAAGATTGATATATTTACATTAAACTACCTCTGAGTTGTACGTGGTCTCATGTTTGTTTAATCATTTATGATGATTGGATTATATTAAGAACAAGATATGGCAAATTGGACCATACTGAAACTAAACTCCTTAACCCTAGTACTTTGAAAATATGCGTTACCATACAATTACTGAGAAAAAAAGACAATTATAATCCGCAGGAACGTTATATTTGATTGTAAACAATGGTAGATGAACATACGATTGCTAGGGTGAATGGTATGAATATCTGACAATTAAATCTTGAAAAGTATTTATTTGTCCTTTTCATATCTGATTCTATTTCCCGACGTAATATCTTCTTCGACCTTACACTTTTTCGTTTTCCTTCACGATTCCAAGTTAGGACTTGCCTCATGATGCAGTTTGGTGATTTGTATAATGTATGTCCTATCCATCTCTATCGTCTTTTCCTAATTTCCTCTCCAGCTGAAAGCTGGTTTGTTCTATCCCACAGAAAGCTATTGCTGATGATATCCGGCCAATGAATGTTGAGTATCTTGCATAGACAACTATTGATAAATACTTGTACCTTCTTGATGATGGTTGTAGTAGTTTATTGATAAACCTAGTAGTAATTAATTAGTAAAACTTTTCAATTTTAATCATTTCTCAAAAAATATTGTTATCGTCACTTAGTATTGTCAGAGGTGATTATCTCACTAGTTGCAAGTTTAAACATCAGAAACATAAAATGAATTCATGTTCAAACAAGTAGATTAATATTATGTATCCCCCAAATAGTTTGTTTAGTTATAATAGTTGGGGATTGTTACATGAGAATGAGGTGTTCAGAAATGTTCTGAAAATCCATCATACAATCTGTCTATTAAATTGTTCTACTTCTTCAAGTTAATCGATTCGTTCACGAGTGTCTACCAGTAGTTTATGGGACCCTTATAGTGTTTTCTTATTGAAGCATCGTCCCTCATACAAAACTCTAACCAATATAAGTGAAATAGGTTAAAACTTGTCAGTTTACTTAAATTTATTGAATGAGAATTTAGTTAACATACACAGAATTCCTCTTCGCTATCCATATGTTCAAGTCCTTATTAATATTGTAAATACTGATTTCCATTATATATGCTTATAACTGAATCAATAAAATGATTTAGCTATTATCACGTGGTTAACTCCACCTGGAGCACCTCTGGGGCTACTGCCGGTCCCAAGCCTAGATAAAGGAAGATGATTGAGCATGGGGTTAGCGACCCCATCCTATTGAAAACTAACTCGCTGAAAAAAACGCTAGCCAGAAATTATCAAGTGCTCAATATTGGTATTAATAGCGATTAAACTTTACAAAAGCAGTCAATCATTATGATCTAAAATCAATCTTAAGGAGTAATTACACCTTAATAAAAGTCATAATTGTATTCAATGAATAATTCTCTCTCATTTTTCTGCACTCAACTATCAATCAATTTAGTTTAAGGAATGTAAGAACACAAGTGATTATAAATTTAAAAGCACACACCACATGTAAGTTAGTAAGAATATTGAAATGACTATGTATTACGTTACAGACTAGAACACATGTGTGTACATGTAAGTGTGTGTGTGTGTGTTAAAAGTAGTTAAAAGTACAAAAGTTTTGTTTCAATATCATTTTACGTATTGCATAAACTTAACCATGTAATACAGTGTAGTGTGGCATTGAATCGCGTTTGACTATGATCACCACTACAGGAAGACTACATGCCAGTTAATAGGTTAGATCCCCCCGTAGGCCAAATATCAAAAGGCAGTTGATGGCTGTAGTCGAGATGTATTTGTTGGCAATCTCTTGGTATCGAAATAATATCGAGATCGTGCCAAGGAATACAAGCGAACGTAAGTTCATGCAAGGTCATAAGCAATGGAAGAATGGGTGTATTTAGTACAGTTAAACAAACAAGTACAGTAAAACAATCACTGGTACAATTGGTTATAATAATTATTGTTTCTATTATACCAATCGCGTTCTCTTGATAAAAGTAGGTCACTACAACAGTATGATTGAAATTATTACTTTATATACTTATAGTTCGAGTCCTTTTAGAAAGAACCAGTTCTTTCCAGCTTGTAAGTAATAAGTCTTATCAATGAGTGTCAAATAACAAAAAAAAAAAACTCACAACCTATGTACATTGCTTTTTGTCAATAACCTTCAACAAACTAATGTTAAGTGAAATAATATTGTAATATTTACACTGATTAATCACTGAGTAGTGACTCAATATCATGTTTTTATAGTCATTTTAATACTGACTGAACTCTATCGATCATTTCACAAAATGATCATAATTGTTAATGATCGAATATCGCTCACACTGTGTTAAGATGTCAAGTGGTTGAAGTTTGTCGTCAGGATACTTGACTATATGATGAAATAGACCTATAAAATACAATATTTCATTCCAAAAAAAAATGTAAAAGAAAATAAATCCAATATCATTTACCAGTTAAATTATACAGACTATACTAAACAGGTTCAATATTCACATCATCTGTATATTCATTGACATAGTTTATCAAATAAACGTTACTGTATCTCATCATTCTTACTAGTTCAAATGAATAATCGGTGAGACGATCGTTGAGCGGCGCTAAACTGACCTTAAGGGTGTTCACCTAATAACTATGACAAAATGAGGGTTATAAACCTGTGTGAGAAATTAGAATTATGATTTACAGTTGATGGTCGAGGTTAGGAATTACATTGAGGGTTTTCAACACGAACTGACATCAGCTATAATACCAAAACTCTAGTTAGCTAAATAGATGAATGAATTTTGCTCCAAAATCTAAGGCGTGTTATCTTATACCTGATTGGTTTGTCCATAAATTCTAGTCTCGCCGAATAATCTACACCTACAATTTCAACTGAGAAGTGAAAGTTCTGAATTAATGAAACATTAACGATTTTTTGAATATTAAGTTAATTGTTATTCAAGACCATATTTAATCGATAGATAGGCTTGTTGAAATATATACCCAAACCTATCATCAATCAATGAAAAGCAGATCAATCGATCACATGATTAAATGTCTTGTCTATGAACAATATTGGAAAATCGAAGATTATTACTATTTATGGAATGAAATGAATTTACTATTTTATATCATGGCACTTAATAACATGATTGATGAAAACGGATTATAGTTACAATGTAATATTCCTGTTAGTGTTTTTTTTTAGCGAGTTAGTTTTCTACGGGATGGAGTCGCTTACCCCATGCCCAACCCTCCTTCTTTATCCGGGTTTGAGACCGGCAGTAGCCCCCGGAGGAACTCTTCTATATAGACAAAGTTTTATCATGCTTAATTAACAAAATTGAGATGAATGTCCACAAAAATGGGACAAAAGATCAGAATTGAAGAGATAAACTGTATAATACTGTATTGTATACAATTAAGATGGATATGTATTTAAGTACTGAATAAAAAGCTAGTTATCAATATGAGATTAATATGTAAACATCAATATGAAAAATGTAAGAAGTTCTTTTTGAGATGCTGGAGAAGATTTGTAGCTCAGTTGAATGATTTTGATGGAGTTTTGTTCTCTGAGCTGGATGGTTTAGTCGTAAAGTTTTCATCGTTGTTCTGAAAGACATCATCAGCACAAAATCCAGGTAGAAGTGAAGTGATTGTGTTGATGATGTCGTTCAGAAGTATGATGAAGGCTCCACGGCCAAACCATTCAGCTTAGAGAATAAAACTTCAAAAAGGAGTTCTTTCTGCACATATAATTCAGGTCTGGAAAGCTTTGATCTGAATTTGTCTGTGAGGAAATGGATGATCACATTCATATAATATTATCTTCAATTATAATGATATGGATATAAAGTTGTACTTCTACCCATCACTCTATCAACTAGAATCGTGTTAATCACGGTCTAGATGAGAATCTCAATGTGATTAATGATATTCTGGCAAAGATAGGTTTTGAAATGGAGATATTTATAAACTAGAAAGCTGAACAGTTGTCCATTTCTACTAGGTTTTCTTTGATTCTAAAATGAAAACTGAGCTTATAATTTCAACTTACAGTACTTTATGATTGACATCACAATTAAAAACATGTAAAAAGTGTGAAATTAAGTTAATCAGCTTTATAAGCATAGATACGTAGTAGCTAGTAGTGGAATCTAGTGTGACGTGCGTTTCGTTCTATTTGGGACTTGTCAGATGGATTTACCTGTATCTCATAGTTGATGTTCACTCTAGGAACTCAAACCCAGTAGTGATCAATTGCAGTCTTAAATCTCAATGAGAAGACTCAAACAAAACAATGCCATGTGAATTTAAACTTCACCCCACTACACAAGCAAGTGGCTATCAGGGCTCAGTAGCTAAGTAAATAACTCGATGGCGTTTGAAGCGAACGGTACTGGGTTCGAGTCCCAAAGTGAAAATCAACTCTGAGATACAGGTACATCCAGCTGATGAATTCCGAATAGGACGAAACGTGCGTCAAACTGGATCCCACTGCTAACCACTATCCCTGTTTGCTTAGAATGCTTGAGAATCAATATGATATCAAGGCAAAACGCATAGTATGCATCTATGCTAATAACAGACTGATCAATTGCAGACTTAAACCTCAATGGGAAGATTCAAGCAAAACAATATTAAGTGAATTTAAGTTAATCAGCCTTTAACCAAAAAGAAAAGTATATTCAAAGTGAATAAAATGATATTACAAATGCGATGGAGACTGAAAATTAAAGTATTCCACTAAACTTGACAAACTATAATTTATTTTTTTGATTATTACAAACAAATCATGTGAAATGTGTGATGTAAAGATTACCAATAGTCACACACACACACACATACACACATGCACACATACACTCAAGCTTAAAATTGCTTACGTACAAGTCATGATCTCATCTATTAGGAGAAACATGAATACCTATACAGTCTATCAAGTTGTCAATAATAAGGAACATGTGATATACATTTTGGTTATTTTAGAAATTACATATTATTTTCATCTTTTGTCATAATTTCTCTATATTTTACTCTGAACTGAGCAATAATCGATTGTCTTTTTAAAAAAAAGTATTATGATATAAGCAAAGATGGATAGTGGTTAGCAGTGGAATCCAGTTTGATGCACGTTTTATCCTATTTGGAACTCGTCAGTTGGATGTACTTGCATCTCAGAGTTGATATTCACTTCGGGACTCGAACCCAATACCATTCAATTCAAACGCCATCGAGTTATTCACTTAGCTACTGAGTCCTGATAGCCACTTGCTTGTGCAATGGAGTGAAGTTTAAATTTACATGGTATTGTTTTACTTGAATCTTCCCAAATAGGACAAAACGCGCATCTTGAATTCCACTGCTAGCCATTGTTCATCTTTGTTTAGAATATTGAGACAATATTGAGGCAATACGCACAGTATGCACATATGCCAATTACAGACTGATCAATTTCAGTTCTAACCATCAATGGGAAGATTCAAGTAAAACAATACCAAATGAATTAAATATTATGATAGTTATGATAAACATTCGTTGAGTTTTATTTGTTTTTGTTTTTTTTTGGCACTTTGTTGAAAGTTATCTTCTATAATGAGATTATCCTCAACGTTTTCAATGTTTATTAAATATTTTGTATCCAAAAATTTCCATCATTCCTACTCTTCATTTAGTAGGTGAATGCTGGATATTATAGTTTTTAGTATAAAAGTTGTCAGTTAACTTATAAGTATATACGCTTTCATCATATAAGATATTCTGATTATGGTTTATGAAATCCTGGAAGGCGTCGGAGTACGTTAATAAAAATATAGGGGGTGGTGGTGGTAGTTGAGTACAAGTCATATGATCAATGAATAAAGTCATTAACTGTTGTACTAAGTTTGGTACTTAAGTTAGGATTTCCTAATTCGGATTGGTATGATTATCATAATCATTGTTTTAACACTTTTAATCAGTTTAGATTCATTATAGTTACTTACATTATCATTCAGTGTCTTTACCAAACTTCACATTACTTACTTACTTACTTACTTACTTACTTACTTACTTACTTACTTACTTACTTACTTACTTACTTACTTACTTACTTACTTACTTACTTACTTACTTACTTACTTACTTACTTACTTACTTACTTACTTACTTACTTACTTACTTACTTACTTACGCCTGTTACTCCCAATGGAGCAAAGGCCGCCGACCAGCATTCTCCAACCCACTCTGTCCTGGGCCTTCTTTTCTAGTTCCATCCAATTCTTGTTCATTTTTCTCATATCTATCTCTCATATCTATCTATTGTGTGAATTAATGATGGTCAAAATGACAGCTGAAGTTAAATTGAATTATAATACTTAATTAGCCTTCATTTTTATTCGTCACCTTGCAAATTAGTACCAAACTGGTGATAGTCTGTCTTGGTTAGTCCTGAATTTACAAATGACATTTTGAATTGTATTCAACTCTATAAAACTATGGGTTGATTTAAGAGAAATTTTATAAAACCTTAAAGAAAGATGATTTGGAACAGGATTAGAAAAAAGGAGTATTCACACAAATGGGCAGGTGACTAATCAAGTGAGTTGAAGAATGTAATGTGGATGCGCACTGCTGAGGATTCCCATACTAAGACGAAACGACTGTCCAGTGATTCCAGGTTTCCCATGGCGGTCTAGCTTCAATTGTCTCATGACTATTTTGAAATAATTTTTTGTTATTCTATTTATAATATTAATGCTTAGTTTATGAAGTGTTTCGAACTAAGTACCAAATAATATTATTGATTGTTTTCATAATATCATATGATCCGGAAATGGAGCTTACTGATCTAGTCAAATCGCATTAAGTAAGATCGATCAGTTGACATTTTAAAGATTATGAAGAGCATCTTATGATATCATATTCAGTTTCTTTCAAATCAATAATCCAGGTATGAGATAAATATCTCAATACCTAGAATGCCCAATGGTTTAATATCAAAGCCTATCTCATCAACGTTCTGAAATGTAAATTTAAGAACTGTATGAAGAGTAAAAATTTGCTGTGAAAGCTGCAACAAACGTCATATAATAGAGAACATGTGCTAAACAAATAAACAGAACAAAGAAATACATCTCAATTAGTTTTCTACTATGGCTCTACATTAGTATATACATTTCGCAACAATAATGTAATTCATACCAATCCATTGATGATGTTCTACATACTTAAAATTATCACGGAGTCACAAATGTTTATAAAATAATGTTCAATGACTAAAGTAGTAATGAAAGTTGAATGCGAACAGGATAATTAGATTGTTAAAAGTAGTCGTTTGTAGACGAATTCTAACATGTAATTAGTGAATTGATAGTTACTTAATATCTACAAAAATAAAATGTGCCTGGAGTATATTAAAGGGTAGACTATGAGTAACTTGTTATCTAATCAGAACTCAGCATTTATTTATAATAAAATCGATAATATGACAGCATGAGAATAGTCAAACTATTTCCATATGATTAGTGAAACTATACATGGTGTAAAAGATAGTTATGAGGACTAAAATATCCAGAACGTCTGTTGAGGGAACCGGTCCATGTAATTTTAAAACAGCTCTCCATGAGAGATTTAACGACTGTAAATAATGTTGAAGACAATTTCATGTAGTTTCTACGGTTTTATTTCGATTCTTAATGTTAAGGTTACAGCTGAAATTAAGGTTTGATTTATGATTGAGGATTAGGGTGGTGGTTAGATTTAGAGTTAGAATTAGAGTTTGTGAATACAAACAACGTTGAGATCAAGATGGGAGTATTTATAGTTAGCTTGTAAAAATCATTGTACAATTTCGAATGAGGTCATTTTAATCTTTTTTGGCTTCTGTTTAACTAAATAGGAATAAAGTTTACAAAGCTATACATAACGCAAAGACTAGTTGTCATCATTTTTTCAATTAAGGCCAACATTTGAATAACAGATATCTTTAATGTGATTCCTTCAGATCTTTGGTTTATTTAATTAGTGGGGTAATTTCGATAATAATTCAAATGCTAGTGATATTTGATGGTTTTGGATTTAAGCGAAGGAAGTACATATAAACTATGAGTTAAATGTAAGGATATACACCTGATGAATGAGCGGTTTTATCCCAGTTCATTTGATACTCTGTGTCATTCAAAAGAACAGGTATTAACTCTAAATGTCGACGATGTTTCGTTCGCGAACTAGTATAATTGAGAATCATATGAGAAAACACCAAGGATGTTTTCACTAAGATAAATCACACTACTCACGAGTAACTGGAGTTATTCATGATAAAAGTTTCACCACAGCGATAAATTAAGTGAAAATTGATTTAGGAAAGTCATATGGTAAGTAAAGAAGATTTTATAACCACAACCCAAGTCAAAAATTATAGAAACTTGTTCATCTTGTGATATGAAATACCTGCTTTCTCTAAAAGCTTTATCCCAATAGGTACTACATTACTATTCTGGAGATAGACAATAAAAACGCTAGCTTGTCCATGAGACTGAGGATGCTAGCTTTCCTACAGCTCTGTTATCACAAAAAATAGTGATCATCATGTTTCATCAATCATTTTCATCGTTTGCAACATGTTCAAACACATATCAGTCGAAAATTTGTAGTGACCTACTTTTGTCAACAAAACGCGATGGGTTTAATGGAAACAATCATTATTATAACCAATTGTACCAGTGATTGTTTTACTATGCTCGTTTGTTTAACTGTACTAAAGACAGCCATTACTCTCCTCCATTACTCTCCCGTTGACTTTGAACTTGTACGAATTCGGTTACGCTCAGTAACCCCACTAATAATTTGGCACGATTTCGGTATTCTTTCGATACCACGAGATCTCCAGCAAATACATCTCGACTACAGCCATCATCTGCTTTCTGATATTGGCCTACGGATCTAACCTATTAACTGGCACGTAGTCTCCTTGTAGTGGTGTTCATAGTCAACCGCGATTCGAAGCCACGCTACATGTTTTAGAGTGAACATTTCTTGATAAACTTATCATTATTTTCGGAGAGCTTTACGAACGGGAATTTTAATGATAACGTGATTTGCATTTCTCACACGTTATGGTGTTCTTACTCAAAAAAGTAAAACATTTGATTCAAAAAATCTGTCTTGAGCTTAACGCTCAAGGTCAACAAGAACCAATCAACATCAAGGTGTACAGGAAAGCTGTGAACCATATGTAGAGAAATTCGAACACTTTACTTCTGTCTGAAGTTTGTGCTGATGATGTCCTTCAAAAGAACGATGAAAGCTTTACGACCAAATCGTCCTGCTCAGAGAACAAAACTCCATCAAAATCATCCACCCGATCTACAAATCTCCACGACCTCATAATGCATTTGTTTCCTGTGGGAAACTTATTCAATGTGAATGTGCTCGATTTTGATTACAGTTCGAATGATTTCGCATCAACTATTGTTTACCCTCGTCGTGAAGTCTTATCTAATGGATCTTGTAGTCATTGTGAGAAATATGTTTTTAATGAAGCCACATTAGTTATAGCTTGGGAATAGTGTTATAAAGTCCATGGTGCAAATTCTAGATATTAGTGGTTTCAGTACATAACCGACATGGTGATTGTATACATTTTTTGGACCTATTGTTAATTCTAATGCTAATGCGTATACTTTAGATCATACAGAGTCTACATCCAATACACAAACGGATAGGCGAATGGTGAATCTAAGAATAAGGGATACAATTGATTGAAGAAATTCGGATTCCCATTTAATCTGTTGTGGTTGTGGTGTTTGTATGGATTAATAATTCTTCTGAGCTTGTTGACTGCTTGATGTTGAGTTTCAATTGCAGTACGTTCGTTTGTGCTCACCTAGTTCTACCTGACTTAAATTACGTTAATTCTGAAATTCTTGGTTTGCATACTAATTCAAATACTTCTAATCTACGGGCAATCTACATTCATCGAGAACCGCACTCTTCGTTTGCTAAGCCACAAAAGACACTACCGGGCGTAATACAGACAAATTGGTAATAACAGAGCATATAGGTGATTCAAACAAGTAAGGAACCAATGCACCGAGGCAGTAAGAAGAGACAGACTTCGTTATCAGATAAAACTTATCGATAATTTTTTGTCTCCAATCCGTGAGGCTAATACCGTCATGCAGCCTCTGTTCGACAAGTCATAACTGGGGTTTCCCAACCGCTAGGTTTTACTGGCCAAACAAACAAAAACGGCGACACCACCGACATTCTGGTAGAACAGTACTCTAGAACATTTCAACCAACCCATTCTAACTGTGATGATTAGAGCTACACATGCAACTCAATAAGACCCTGAGAAGTGAACCAGAGCGCTGACGTGGTACATGGGAAAGTACCTCACCTAAACAAGGACACTTCTCCTGGCTGAGGTATAGCCCACCCTGTTATACTGAGGGTAGCTGCTTTAATCATGAAAACACTGCTTAGCGTAATATTCTTACATTTGCTAACCCGAGGCACGGTACTAGAAAATTGGAAGCTGGCTGACATCACACCAATTATCAAAAGAAGTCGACACAGTGAACGTTCAAGCTAACAGCCGGTGGCACCTATATCAATACCCTCCAAAATTACGGGGCTACGTAATATCCATAAACTTCTTTGCACATCAACGGTATGGTCCCACACTTGTAAAACTTGACTGCTAACCACGGTGGACAGGCGGATAATCATCCTTGATCACAAGGGGAAGGCTGACATCCTATACATTGAGTTTTCAAAAGTTTTTGATGGGGACAGTCATATGCAGTGGTCGGCATTCGATGTAATCCTTGAACCTCATAAATAGTTCGTCCTGATAAATGTTACTTGATAATGTCCCCAACGGTGCATAAATCAGAAGACGAGTGCCAATTAATGAATGCGTTTATTATATATATATATATATATATATATATATATATATATATATATATATATAGGGAAATGAGTGAATCATCAAATAGATTAGGCCACTAACATTAAAGGTAGTAGAATGAATGTAGGCGTAGGCGGTAAGCAATAATGAAGGTACAGTGGTATAGATAAGTTGTTATTGTACAAATGACTCCGTCCGTTAAATTAGTTAACAAAGGCGTTAACCAAATTAAATGTGAACAAACGCAATTGCACATAAGCTGCCAAACGTACATGTCTTATAATTAAGTTTAATAGATTAGGTGTCAAATCGACTCGATTACATGCCACCTCTAGGTCAAAGTGATCGTGCAGCTTTAACTTTTGACTTCCATTTAACTGTCAATCACGAGCATGCGTCAGCTCGATCCAGAACTAACGTCTATAAAGCAAACATACAAGATATCATGAAACCAGCATAGTCAGTATGTTGGACAACAGACCCAGAATTCCCCAATTGAAACAGTTTGGGATGTATTTCAAAAGTTGTACCTAGAAGTTGCTGCGCCCAACATTCCTTGGACTGCATCAATGGGTCCGAAAAACTCCAATAATGAGGTCCGCACCCTTCTCCGCAAGAGGAGAAGAATGCGGAATGAACTCATGTTACTGGGGACTAATGAGACAAAATCTTATTATTTAGAATGTCGGAATATCTGTGCCTCGACTCTCCGTAAGTCTAGAAATTTGTACAAATAAAAAAATATTAAGAAATCTATAAAATACCCTAGACGCTTGTGTTCGTATGTAAACCAGAGGACGAAAAGAAGAGGAAATATTTCTGCACTGTGTGGAGACAGCACTGCCTCATTGTTAGTGGAAGATGACTTTGGTAAGGCTCAAGTGTTCTCAAACTATTTTAGCAATATATATACCATAGAAGCACCCTTCCCGTCAGCGCATACAAACCCCCCACACATACACTGGATAGCGTGACCATAAATGAACTCGATGTCTTTGATCTGCTAAATAAGCTTGACATAGGTAAATCCATGGGGCCCGATGAATTGCATCCTAGGCTACTAAATGAATTATCTAACTTCGTTGAGAACCCTCTAAGTATATGCTTTAAGCTATCCGTTACGCAGGGTCGTTTACCAATAGACTGGAAGAACGCCATAGTAAGTCCTGTCTTCAAAACAGGTACGAAACATTAACCTGAGAATTACCGACCCGTTAGCCTAACTAGTGTGGTTGTTAAAATCTTAGAAAAGATTATTCGGAAAGAGCTGTTTAAATACCTCGATGTAAACCGAATCCTCTCGGAGAAACAGCACGGTTTCAGAATAGGTTAATTTTGTCTCACTAACTTATTAGTCACTCGAGAAAGCTGGTGCGCTTTTAAGGACCAAGAGTTACCTGTAGACGTGGCTTACATTGATTTC
Source organism: Schistosoma spindalis (assembly GCA_946903255.1). NCBI lineage: Eukaryota > Metazoa > Platyhelminthes > Trematoda > Strigeidida > Schistosomatidae > Schistosoma > Schistosoma spindalis. The sequence continues at coordinate 88,128,951 of OX336420.1, forward strand.
AGCAAAGCTTTTGACAAGGTTCCGCACAACCGGCTGTTATATAAGCTAAAAGGTGTCGGAATTGGAGGCAATCTATTGACGTGGATAGAAGACTTCCTTGTTGGGCGCCAACAAAGAGTACGGGTAAACTCAAAATTATCTAGCTGGGAAACTGTGCTTAGTGGAGTGCCCCAGGGTACAGTTTTGAGGCCAGTGCTATTCCTCTTGTATGTAAATGACCTTCCTCGCTTACTATCATCATCGGTCTTGCTATATGCTGACGATGTCAAGATATGGAGAGCGATAAGAAGTAAGGATGATAGCTTAGAACTCCGAAATGACCTGTGGGAATTATCTGAATGGTCCCAATCCTGAAAGTTACCGATAAATACTTCCAAGTGTATTGTGATCGGTCATCAAGGTACAGATACAGTACTTACTTACTTACGCCTGTTACTCCCAATGGAGAATAGGCCGACGAACAGCATTCTCCAACCCACTCTGCCGTGAGCCTTCTTTTCTAGTTCCATCCAATTCTTGTTCGTTTTTCTCATGTCTATCTCCATTTCTCGGAGTAATGATTTCATTGGTCTTCTTCTTCTCCTTTGACCTTGACGACTACATGTGAGCGCTTGACTTGTGACGTAGTTTGGCGCTTTCCCCTTTGTGTGGCCCATTTACTTGCGGCGCTTCTTCCTGATTTCTTCCTCCACTTGGATCTGGTTTGTTCTCTCCCGTAGTAGATTGTTTCTGATAGTGTCTGGCCAAGGGATCCGAAGTAGTTTGCGTAGACAACTGTTAATAAACACCTGTATATTCTGGATGATGGCTTTCGAAGTTCTTCCAGTTTCTGCTTCATACAATAGATCTGTTTTGACATTTTTATTAAAATTTACGACTTCGGTGTTGCTAGACAGACAGTTGTTTTGAGTTTCAGATGTTCTTCAGTTGTAAATATACTGTTCATGCTTTGCCGATCCGCGTCTTCACATCTGCATCAGATCAAGCATGTTCATCAATGATGCTGCTCAAACATACAAGGATTTTTACATCTTCCAAATCTTCGCCGTCAACTGTGATTGGTTTTGAGAATGCATTTATGTGGGAATATAGTGCCACCTATGACCAGTTTATTGAAAACACATAGGTTTGCAAATCTCTCACCATTTTCGTTTCTTTCTCCAAGTCCATGTCGTCCCATGATCTCTTCATATCCGGTTTTGTCCATTCCGACATCGGCATTCAAATCTCCCATCACAATGGTCAGGTCCTTTGTTGGGCACTTCTCGACGATTGACTGCAGCCCATCGTAGAATTGATCTTTAGTGTCTTCATTGTAGTCGTTGGTAGGCGCATGGCATTGGATGACGTTCATTGTAATCCCCGTTTTCTTTGTTTTGAAGGAGGCTTTGATGATCCTTGGTCTATAAGATTACCATCTTATATATGCATTTTGTGCTTGTTTGGAGAGCATCAATGGTACTCCTTGTCTATGTGGGGCATTTTCTTCTTCATGTCCGGAGTATGACAACAGCTCCCCTGAAGTTAGTCGTTGTTGTCCAACTTGCGTCTAATGTGTTTCACTGATCCCAAGCACCTCTAGATTGTATCTCCTCATCTCTGCAGCAATTTGGAAGACTCTCCCAGTCTCCCAAATTGTATGAGCATTTAATGCACCTAAATAAATGGTTTCTCTGGTTGTCAGAGGGAGCATTGGCCTCGTGACTTCCGAAGGAACTCGGCTTTCATCATGAGGCGTCATAATGCTTCTAAACAAAACCTTCTGACTCCCAGGGCAGAGTTTAAATGGTTTGAATAATTTTTTCTGGTTAGCGTTTTTTTAGCGAGTTAGTTTTCTACGGGATGGGGTCGCTAACCCTCTGCCGAACCCTCCTCCTTTATCCGGGCTTGGGACCGGGAGTAGCTCTCAGAGGAACTCCAGGAGGAGTTGTACAGATACATACTCAATGAATAACACTGAGCTACCTGTTGTACAGACACATAATGACTTAGGGGTCATCGTTAGCCAAGATTTAGAGACTACTGCACACTGCCATGCAATAGCCGCCATAGGTGTTAGAACTTTATGGTCAGTACGTAGGGTTTTTATTCATGTCGACGCTAAAACGTTTTTGACATCGTATACAGAGTTCGTACGTCTTAAACTTGAGTACTGCATACAAGCGGCTAGCCCCTGCTTACAAAAAGAAAGTGGGCACTTGGAAAAGGTTCAGAGAACAGCAAGTAAGCTGATTCCTGGAATAGCAAAGCTCCTGTATGATGCCCGATTAGCTAAGTTAAACCTATTCTCTTTGTCATATCGTAGAACTAAAGGCGACTTGATTACAGTTTTCAAATTGCTTAGTGATAAATTTGCACCTGATATGCCCTCATTTTCTTGTCTTCTAAAACAGAGAATTTACGAGGACACTTTAAAAAAGTTTTCAAGCCCAGAACAAATTACTTGTCAGTTGACTATCTACTTTCCTATCGAATCATCAACGAGTGGATTTCATTACCTCAGCACGTGATTGAGGCTCCGTCCGTCGACTCTTTCAAAAGAAATTTGGATCAAGTGAGAGACTACCATCGCCAGGACTAACACAGGCCATCAAGTCTCCTGTCCTTTCCAAACGAAAACTGATTTCAACAAGACTGTTTAGTATGGTTGTATAAGTCCAACTGGATTCAAACTATCGCGTTACTTCGATTTGTAGGGACAATGCAGGTTGTCGATTCAGAAATTAATTCACAGGAATCACTTGATGATAATATCGGTAATATATTTTGTACTTATTCTCTAAAATTTCAGTCATAAATTCAACGTCTTCCAGCAGTGATGACGATACTTTCTCTCCTATTGGTAAATCGTATTACCTACCTAACTTTGTCGTAGTTAATTCTCTGAATTCGTTCAACCTCCAACCAAAGGATGGAGATTACAGCAAGTTCAAGGTAGATCACTTGATGCTTTGAAAGTTAGGAGTATTTTATATGCCCTCATATTTGCTATCATTTAATGGGATACAACTTCGTTTTACCCACATTGACACTTAGTGCTTCTGTATTTTTATGACAATGAACTAAACATCTTTTTAGGTGCTTAGACAATCGAACTAGATAAAGCTGTGGAATGATTTTTAATCCGTTCAACTCCTCATATTTTTAGCACTTTTTAGCACGTGGTTTGGAAATGGTCTTGTTTACAGTGCTTCAGTAATAATTATTTTCACATGAGATGAACGTTACAGTTTTTCTGTAGGATTTGGTAACTTTATAGAGTGATCATAAAGGTATAAAACTTTAGTACTTTCTACCAATTATGGTCCTCATGCATTTTGTAAAATACGGTATAGTTTGTGAATAGGAAAATTTTGAGAAAAGATTTTGTAGTTTAGGACTCGATAATGGACTTAAGTTTTACTACCTACCATGCACTTATTTACATGAATTCTCGGAACTACTGTCGATTTTAGATATACTATTATTATATATAGCATGTTATGACTTTCATAGTAAACAGCTGAATTGAAGTTATTCACCACATAAATTTAGGCAAATTCTAACTTAATGGAATTGGTTTTAAATGGTTGTAACGATTCCAATATCGAAATTTCAATATACTGTACTCCAACAATCCGTTAGCGTAGATTAGTTTGACTTGATCGGTCTCGTCATGAACTAACCCGAACGAAGTAACTTCAGCGGCATATGGTTTTCAGTGATCCTAAACTGACATTAGCCCTTAATGAAACCCATATTCCAGTGAAACTGGTCTTGATAGACCTTTTAGGCAAACTCATCAAGTGTTCACTATTGACTTGTTTCGAACCAAATTTGTAAGATTCTAATGAGAAGTCTTGACCGATGGAGTTCAGGGTAACCACTTACCAAATGACCTTGGATAATTGTCCGATTGTATCATAAACCTATTGAAGTTAAAATGTGGATCGTTGGTTGGCGGAGTTCAAATGGTTTAATTTGCTTAATCTGGTTAGCTCTTTTTTTAGCAAGATTATTTTTTACAGGATGGGGTTGATGACCCCATGCCCAACCCTACTTTACCCGGTCATAGGACCAGTAGTAGCCTTAGAAGAGCTGCAGTCAGGGTTTTGTTGTTGTCATACTAGAAAAGGGAAAATTTATTTCAATTCAACATACAGATAAGATTGTATTCTAGGTCCTGAGTAATACACCTCATTTGACCGTGTGCAAAGTTTTTGACCTAATAGACCATAATCGAGTGTCCAAATCATTGAGCCATAGCTCCAGGTAGTACGTAGTATTCTGCATGTCTGTCTGCAAAACATTTTTAAAAATTTCACGTGTATGCGGTTTTTGTTTGTTACCCTTCAGAAGCAGCTTGAATGTGACTTACGAATAGGCAGTGCCTATCATATTGGGACTTCAGTCAACCCATTATTCAATCTTTCGAGTTCGTGTACTCAAAATAATGATGGTACTGGTACCAAATCTCGAGCGTTTATGAGGCATCCATTTAATTTGTTATTGGCTCGTGAGCAAGGAGATATTGGCCCATCATCAAAGTCACGAAGATTACGTTATAGGGCATCTCGTTGGACAACTGATGGCAGTCAAAGATTTGATGGTTTGCAAATATATGGATGCCGAAGTAAAGGGGCTCTTTATCCTGATGCTCAGACCTTTCAAGAAAGTGTTCAGGGTAGTCTTTGGGCTGTCACGCGATTGCATTTGGAAAACAAGTTTGAGGTAGTCATCATATTTTCCTCCACTCTTGTACTTTAATTGTTGCCTTTCAATTTTCTATTGACGTTTTGAAATTAGTTTAATACAAACTAGAATTTCTGTTGCCAGTAATCCTACAATAAACACGATTGTGACTTTATTACGCTGCTAAGATTAAAATTGACAACTCTTTTTTGTGCTTTTTTTATCACACGGTCAACTGGTTTACCAAATTCCCATTTTTTGTATCCTATAATTACAATAGCAGAAGCATTGGGTTTCTATAGGCTCTTTTGGTGGTCTTGAGTGCTGTCAGAGGCATGAGGGCGGTTTCCACTTCCCGGTTGCCCATACCGTGGAAGGGTTCTTCTGGAGGTACCTGAGAAGGAAATTCGGATAGATTTGGTCTTAGTGATCTGAGAGCGTAACCGCAGTATCCAAGATACAACTACTTGAGGTCAGTCACATACGACCTTCTTGTGAGTAATTTTCGTGTTGGTTCTGTACTTGTTGGGACCTTATTGCCGGAGACAAAAATCCGTTAAATAAGGCAAGGTGTGCATTTTTAGGGTCGACCTTTTCTAAACCCACTCTTCCTTGTGGGAAGGTAGTACTGCTGTTATGCTGGTTGTCTGAGGGAAAGCCTTACTGCCAGTACACCTCTGTACGATCAGCAGTGCGTTTTCGCCGTTGGATCATGGGTTTGCTTCTTTTAGTCTTACCTCTCTTCAACCGACCTGCCTGGCATGGTAGGTCCTTGTGGGACGATTGCTCTAGTCAACGTAGCTTGATTGGTTCATCACGATGGGCAAGCCCGACCATCACGTCAGGGATAAAAAACGGTCGGGGAGGCTCCTTGAAATCTTACGTTTTTTCGAATCTTAACTGTGAGCTGTTCAATGCCTATAGTTCATCTGATATTGTTGGTATACACTTATTATGTCTTGATTCTATCAACACATTAATTTATACATTTTTTTTTCAATTATTATTTCCTATTGTTTACAAAGTGCCATCGTGGCTGTGTTAATGCCTTAAATTTTAATTCAAGAGGAAATTTAATTGCTTCCGGTTCTGATGATTTAAAAGTTGTTGTTACAAATTGGATTACTGGTGAACAAGCTTGGAGTTATCGTACTGGACATTGTATGAACATATTTCATGTAAGTGGCTATGGATGTAATATTGTTAATTTCAAACTTGATTTACTCTTCATCATTTTGGAAAATAATGTAACTAACAGATGTCAACTTTAAATTGACCTGTCATTTATTTTATTTATTTATTTGAACACATAAATATTGGTACAGGGGGGCACCAAATATATATGCGCTACACAAAACAATGATAATTTGAAGAGAAGGAGAAATATATATATATATATATATAATTAATGAACGTGGGGAATTATAAAAAAAAGAGGGAGAGAACAATGATGGGGAAAACGGAAAGGTACAATCAGAAGAAATCTTTCAGTTAAGGAAGATACAACCACTTCTTGTAGAGAAGGTAAAAGAAGGTTACAGCAGGATCGCCACTGGCTTCTATTCTCACCCATATCTGATAACGTCTCTAGCCACTGCGTTACACCGTCTCTCGGACCCCAGCCAGGGAGTCGTGAAGGACCAACAGAAGCTAGCCCTTTGCAGCTTTCTTTCATACCACGATACCATGTCATACACTGACCACATCCACACTTTTTCCAACCAGTCCCAGAGTCGGCAAATAATGCACGACGAGGAATTCTCTGGGACGACATTCGTAGAACATGTCCAAGCTACCGAAGTTGGTGTTTCAAGATGGTGACACCAATTTCATTATCGTCTCTGTGACCGAACACACGATGCCGGACCTCTGCATTACTGACATGGTGTTGCCACTGGATGCCAGCAATCCTTCGGAGACAACGATGATCGAACACAGAGAGTCGTCTAACATCCTCAACTTGGAGTGGCTAGGTTTCACAAGCATAGAACAGAACTGCTCTAACCGACGCGTTGTAGATCCGACCTTTTACAGCCAGAGTAACATCACGAAGACGCCAAAGGTGGCCCAGATTGGCATATGCCGCTCTGGCTTTCACTATACGTGCATTGATCTCATCACTCACGCCACCACCAGCACTTATGCAGCTACCTAGATACACGAACTTCTCGACCACTTCTATCTGCTCACCATCCAGAGTGAGTACAGGATTAGAATCCTGCCAGTCTTGTAGGAGTACTTTGCACTTCGAAGGTGCAAAGCACATACCATACCTACGGACATTGATTGCCAACTGATTAAGTGCGGATTGTATGGCTTGAACATTCTCGCACAGTAAGACAATATCATCCGCATACTCAAGGTCGAGAAGTCTTTCTCCAGGCAACAGATCCACACCACCATTACTTACATCCGTCAGAGCTGTTTCCAGAATGTCATCGATGGCAAAGTTGAAGAGGAATGGTGAGATTGGGCAACCCTGCCTAACTCCACTGCTTGAATGGAATAGTGGAGAAAGGTGGTTGTATGCCCTCACTCTGCCTGAGGTGTTTGTGTATAGGGCTTTTAGGATGTTAATAAACTTCTCAGGCACACCCTTCTTCAATAGACAATCCCAGAGAACAGTTCTGTCCAACGAATCGAAGGCAGCCCTGATATCAAGAAACACTACGATTGTTGGCCTTTGATAAGTATGGCGGTGTTCTAACACTTGGCGGAGGGTGAAGATATGGTCAATACATCCTCGACCAGAACGAAACCCAGCCTGCTCTTCGCGAGTCAATCCTTCTCGGGTTCTGAACAACCTACGAAGTATGACGGAAGCCAATAGCTTGGACGCAATCGGAAGTAGACTTATCCCCCGATAGTTGTTACAGGAACAACGTGAACCCTTTTTAGAGATAGGGACAACTATCGAATCATTCCATGACGTTGGTACACTCTCTAGTTCCCAGATCTTTGTAAACAATGTCGTCAGTCCCTTAGTCAGAAAGTCACCACCATCTTTAAAAAGAACCGGAGGTAAGTCGTCTGGGCCCGGTGATTTGTAACGCTTCAAGAGTTGGAGTTCCTTGCGGACTTCCGCCTCATTTGGTGGATCAGTCGTCACCGGCCATGGAGGGCAGGACAGTCTGACCGATGTTGCCGGAGCAGCAGGCCAGTTGAACTGATCTTCGAAGAATTCTGCCCATCGTCCAAGACGTCGATGGATGTTAGTGATTGGCGTTCCGTCATCCTCGCAGATTGTTTCGCTCACACCAGACTTCTTGCTGCCAGTGGTTCGGATGAGTTGAAAGAGCTTCCGGTAATTACCAGATGCAGCTGCTGCTTCCAACTCACTGGCACGCTCCGACCACCAGGCTTCACGGTCCTTACGCAAGCTTTGCCCGATTTCATTACGTAACATCCTTCGTCTGTGGTCAAACTCACGGTCACCCGGAGTAGACCGACGGGCTTCAATCAGTTGTAAGGAACCAGAAGAAACCCAGTGCTTGTAAGCGGGACGTTTCGCGAACCCACAACAGACTTGACCCGCCATTTTCATGGCGTCATGCAATTGCAACCAATGCTCATCTATACTTTTCGGTGGAGTGCTAGCTAGCCTAGAAGCTAGCTCGGTTCGGTACTTACTAGCAACAGAAGTTGCAGCCAGCTTGCTAACATCAATCCTTTGGTGGCGGTCACTTCGTTGTCCACTGAAAAGTAAGGTAAGATTGGCGCAGACCAGAGCATGATCAGATTACAGATAGGTACCTGTCATATAATTTGTCATTGATTTATTTCCTTAAGATAGCACCAATGATTATGATTATGAGGAAAAGGAGCATGTCAAACCTTATCTTTCTGTGATAAAAGCTTAGTCAATCAGTCGTAGTCAACATATAACATGGCATAAATGTGCATTAACTCATACATCTAACGGCATTCAAGTTAGTCTATTGTCAGGCACCGCCACAAACCCCCCTATCAACAGTGTTAAATTGAGCCTTTTGATTTAAGTCCTTCAATTCTAGTTGTGAGCCTGTATTATTATTATTATTATTTTAACACATAAGTATAGGTACAGGGAGGCACCAAATACATATGCGCCACACAAATCAATTGAGATTTGTGTGAGGGCTGTGATACTGCCCGGGTGCCCAAACCGAAGCAGGTTGTTAGCCTGTATGCATATTTTTATTCTGCAAACTGGATAAAGTGTGAATGTTTAGTCTACACGTTCACGAGAAGTCTTGAAGTCAGCATCGTTTTCTCCAGTTTGCTGCTTTTCGAGCTCCAGATATACATTAAATCATCATTGAAACAAGTACTTGCGATTTTAGTCAAACTGATTTCTCCATGGGGACCACAAAAGAATTTCTACCCTTTGTTATAAACTTGAGCGATCAGGAATCGAGATCAGTCTGAGGGTATCACTGACTCATATTTCAATCAATTTAACCGCTAAAACTGGATCGTCGTGCTTAAAAACTTTTTAAGTGAGGTTGTAAATACTCTCATTTCAAATTAGATATGGTCTTATCAGCCTCACAACGAGTTGACGGAAGTATGTTTTTAGGAAGTGAGTAATTAAAGAGTAGATGGAGACCATTTGAATTGTTTCTTTTTTGGAGTGTTCTATTCATCGTTTCAATCTTCCGAACTGAAAATGGATTACGGTCCCAACTTTTTCCAGAATGGTCCCACTGACAACTGTCTGAATACTTTTTTGACGAATCTGATTCATTTGTTGAGTGTTATCTATCGCTACTGCATTTTTTCTGTCTTGCTTTCGTTGGCCACCACTAATCGTGATCATAAACGTCTTATCAGTTCATGTTTACATTTTCGTCAATCTTCATTTTACTCCGAGCGTGCTAGAATGAGTTCTCAAAAGTTATCGATTTGGTAGAGGTGTCTAAAATCCAACTATCTTTGGATTAAGTTGCTGAGGCGTATCATTACCCTGTTTAAAGACGTTGAAATATCGCACCAACTTTTTTTGGTTGGATTTTCCTTTCATTATTGACTAAGTACTTAGCTAATTCTTCCTGAATTATACATAGTAATATAAAAGTATCATTTAAGACTCACCAACTGATTTGTTCGATTTTCAAGACTAATGCTGTTTGGTTCATGTAACTATGAAGATCATGTGGCGGCGCATTTATTTCATTTTGAATGAGGAAATATTGCATTCTCCACTTAGTTTCGTGTATTCCTGCTTCGGTTTGGGCACCCGGGCAGTATCACAGTCCTCACACATATCAAATGAGATATGTGTGGCGCATATGTATTTGGTGCCTCCTTGTACCAATATCTATGTGTTAAAATAATAAATAATAATAATAGTTTCGTGTATTATACCTTAGGCTAACCCCGATGGGTAATGGTGGAAATAAAAGTTAGGTGTGAATTAAGTTGGAAGAATTTTTCCAAACATCTATTTATTTAGACGGACTGTAGAGGGCACAGTATGAAGAAAGGCTACTCAGTTTTATCAAATGCAACTCAGCATTTATAGAGTAAAAATAAGCTAAAGACGGGTAACCAATAGAGTAAGGAATAAATAAATATACTCTTATATTAAAACAGTAAATATTATGAATGACTCAAAAAGAATAGTTTAATTTGTCTGGTTAGGATAGTTTACTTGGACACATCAACAAAGAAGCTGTTACGGACCAATACAAATGATGTTAACCAACCAACGATTGGTCTGATGGTCGGAACTAGCGGTGATCAGTTGAGGAGTCACACACTTCTGATAAGCTTTGTATCTTTAGGCTTATAGGGGCTGGGGAAACTGGGCCTCGACAGGACTTTGGATAGTGGTTAAATACATATTTCTTAAAGTTTATGATGGCTGAATTCAGAAGTGTTACAAAACCAAAGCAAACCTAGATTTTTTGACGTGTTTCAATTCATTCTAATGAATAACCTAGGATTGTGACTTCAGCCTTATTGTTTTTGAAAATTGTAATGTTTCTTGAATAGCCGTTCATTTTATTGAGATTGCATTATTCAAGTTGGTTGGTTTGATCGCAAATCTTTCTAGATTATATTATCAACATAAACTTCAGATAGAAGTTATTTATGAGAATTTCTTCCGTATATTATTAACGACTAACGAAGTGTTGTGACGAGGCTTGAATTTGATTGGTTGTTGCTTTGGACGCTTGTCCTCTCATTGTCTGGATATTTATTTTGATTATATTCTTCTTTGACCTAATTCTTGGCCTTATGGTCGTTTATGATTTTTCTAATTGCTTGACAAATCAGGTTTATTTCAATGTGCTCATTGATTGCTGACTGATATGAGTTTCAAAGTTCCGGAAATTCTCGTCTTCTTTGTGTTGCCTCTTTTCAAGATTTCGACATCTTTCCAGTCGAATGTATGTCCCCAGTTGTTTGCATGCAACGATATGAGTGAAGACATATTGTGACGTTTGATACGATGTAGATTAAATGTTCTTTGCAATTGGGTTAGTTTCTCGTATAAATTGTAATAGCTCACTGTGTTGGTGTTGTTCTCTATAAAAGACAATGAAGACTTCACGATTAAATCACCCAGTTCAGAGAACACAACTCTACCAAAAACCATTCTTCTGAGCTATCAGTCTACACCATTTCAGTAATTGCTTATTATAATTATTTACCAAATCTCATTATTTTTCATTTATGTGTATTGCATATACAGGTGAAATTTATTCCAGAATCAAATGATTTACAAATTGTCTCATGTGCATGTGATTCAGAGGTTAGACTAGCTCAGCTTTCACCTACCGGTGGTTTAGCATGCCCAACTCGACTATTAGTAAAGCATAGTCGAGCATGTCATAAATTATCTATTCCTAATGGTGAACCAAATATTGTCCTGTCAGCCGGTGCCGATGGACAAGTCTTTTCAACAGACTTAAGAATTCCCAAGGCTCACAAGTAATTTCTATATATATTTAAAAAAATTCAGACATTTATCTCAATATTTTATTTTCTTTGTTTGTACAATATAAGTTTTAATAATTATAAGGTATTTAAGTGTACAGTTGCAAATGAAGTTTTACTGTCTATCCTTAATGACATCTACAAATTATCTTATAATGTTTCATTCTCTTCTCATTTAAAACGTTAGTTTAAAGTATCTATAAATCTATTTTTAAAACGATTTGATAAATTTTTGGCATTTACACTGTATAACTTTCATATTTGTAAAGTTTTCGTCCTTTTATGTCAATGAAATTCGATTCAAAGAAACACTTACTTTTGTACGTGATACGACCTGGTTATCGAAATCTGAGTAAAGTGAGCTCGAGATAGCTCTGCGATCTAGTGATTGAAAGTTAGATGATCAAATGAATAAACCGCCGTTCTATATATGTAGTATGAAACCAAATCAGCAGTACGGATGTCAAACTCTTTAATCATCAAACTACCGCCTAACTCGTACCGAAGAAAAATAAATGCACGATAAATGTAATCCATTGCTGACTATTTGTAATAATTTAGTATTCGGGCTTATCAAATTTTAAGATATCCGGGATGAATAGCTCAGTTCCATCTTTATCAATAAATTCTTATGTCTTAGATATTACGATATCATGATGTAAGGGTGTGACTGATTTAGAACAATTAAAGGTGAATTAGTAACTAAAAAAAGGTTTGTTTTACAAGTATTTATTTGCTATAATAATTTAATCAATCTGCTAAGTACAGTTTATTGTACTCTAATTTGAACTGCACGTTACGTATGAGGACTAGTAATACTGCTTGAGAGACTCTAACACAAAATAAGTGTTGTTACTCGAACCTCTGACCTATTAGCTGAAAGCCGATTACTTTGTTACTAAGCCACCGCTCCACAATGTTGTTGCTAATCTGATGCTATTTATTCTATATCGTTTTTTTTTTTTAAATAAAATGTACTGGTGTCTAAACCACCCTCAAATGTCTTAAAAAATGCCGAATTTAAATATATTGATTATTTATCTGTTATTGTAGCTTATTTTCACTTCCATGTAATCAAAATTATTTTGCACACATTTTCTTCTATTTAGATTACTGTGGTTACCATTCTCTGAATTTTTCTCGATTTCATCTAATCCAGTACGTCCACATGAATTCGCGTTATGCGGCAGATCTGAATCCATTGTACGGTAAGTTATATTTAGTGTTGACTTTCAGTTAGAATTAACATCGACCATGATATAAATTTTCATTAAACCAAGTTACCTTGTCAAATAATTATGATGATGTGAAATTAACAAGACAATTGACAAAAACATTTTAAAAATAATTGTAGTTACACTGATTAGAAAATTACACTTTGAAGAGAAGAAATGTGCAAAGAAAGTGTGCTTGAATTAATACTGGAAGTGAAGATCTGGAAGTACATAGCGAGTCAAATACATCTACGTCACTGTGATCAATTCTGAAATATGTCAACAAACATCATCAATCACTACTAATTTCCGTTATTGTGATGACTCCAATCAGATAGTCATCATCAACTAATATGGGTCAATGTAACAGTTAATGATTTTATAGATTGATGCTCTGTCATGTGGTGATCACTCCTAGTTTTCTCCTAACCTATTAATACTCCAGTTAACTTATTTATTTATTTATTTTAACACAGATATTGGTACAGGGGGGCACCGAAGACATATGCGCCACACAAATCTCATTTGATATGTGTGAGGACTGTGATACTGCCCGGGTGCCCAAACCGAAGCAGGTGGTTTTCTTAGGGGGCCACACCCCGAGCCTTCGACCTGAACGTCTAACCCACAAGGCAGTGGAGCATCGTAAGGAGATGCAGTCCCATGGTAACCGGTGACCAACGATTGGTTCATACGCCATTTGTTCCTTCAGGATACTGGAGTCGGCCCATGTGCACCATTGATTTGGAATCCGGTTAAAGCGGGCCGGACATTCGCTTTTCGTCCTCTCATTTTCTTGAACAACACCCCCTCCACGAGAATGTAGTGAGTAGGACTCCAGTTAACACACGTGTTGAGTTGCATATTGTCATAGTATTTTATAGGAATGCCAAATTTTCCTTCAAACGGCTTGCCTTTTCTGAAAGAGAATCATTCAGATACCGTTATTATTATTCACAAACCGTTCGATCGTTTTACGCTGATAAAAATTATAGGGTTGATATTCAGTTAGAATAGTGTTAGGTTTTGAACATAACAAAATATGTTTAGTCAGCTCAACTCTACTATGATAAACTCGATAGGTGATGGTCATTCTTTGGCATTTTCCAGTTGTATTTTTTGAAGACCTAGTTAAATTTGGATGATTTAGTAGTAAACCGTTTAGGTTCTTTAATATAATTTCGCAATGAAGAATGAATTTTTGTTCTTCAGAAGTTGTTCTGTATTCGATCCAAACTAGTGTTTAATGCAAGTTCCACGTTGTTACTGACTGATTGAGTGTTTAATGCTTTTTTGTAAACTAACTATCCCCAAGTTATTGACATACACATTTTTCCTTTTAAAATGCAGTAATTGTAGCAGAATATTTCATTTAAATCAGTTTTTATAAATATTTGTTTGCTTATCTACAGGATTTACGATCGTCGTAAAATCGACAAACGAGATCCAAATAGTGGACTTCTACATACTATTGGTGCAGATCACCTACGCGGAGATAGACGTTCGTCAAATGAGAATGGAGTAGTTCAAGTAAATCGTCGATTAGTTAATTCATGTCGGAGCCGTTTCCATTCATCAATTAGCTCAGATTCAGACTCGGATTCAGACTCAGATTCCAATCATTTGTTAAATTCTCTATCTGTACAACTTGGTCGTCGAATTCGTGCTGTACTAAATGGTCTACGAGGTCGAGCTCGTGCAGCTTTATTAATGGGAAACAATGACGATAGTCTTCGTACTGATCCTCCTTATAATTTTGAAGTTACAAAGTATAGTGTTACGGCTGCTGTATACAGTGCTCAGGGTGATGGTATGCAGATTTTATGATATATTTGAAATACCCATTTTCTTAGTTTACTATTAATCATACTACAGTTTTCTCTTTGAATATCATTTATAAGGTTGGTTTTATAAAATGAAATCGTATAATTTCAGTTCGAGTTCATCAGTTTTAATTTATTAATAATGATATCCGCATGTCCACTTGATTTCTTTATTAGTAAACTATTCATAGTTTCAATGGCAGATGGTAAAGATTGTCTTTTTTTTTTTCTACCTAACTCTTAATTCATACTGTTACTAACAATCTCGTCATTTCCGTTGCTAATTTGTATAAATATCTTTTTCTTGTCTAGCAAACCGTATAAAGTAATTTTAATCATTCATTTTTATTCAATCAACATATTCACATTTTTCAACCATCTGTTATTTCTTACATCAGAAACTGCTATGTGTGTACGTGATATTGATAATGTGTAGTGTTTGTTATAAGATTGATAGGTACTGGTGAGTTTGACTAGAAATAAAGTGAACATGTAATCAATGTCGAAATTTCTTACAAATTGTTGAGATATATAATTTTGTTAGTATCAAGCTAGCTGTGTGTTAATAATTTGTAATTCCTGTTTAAACAAACTAGTTAGCGAACTTCTAATTCAGTTCTACTATTGATTATATAGTTGGTATTTATTGCTGAATTAGGCGTAAGGTGTTATGTAAAGATCGTAAATCACTTGATGAAGTGGTAAAGTTTCATCGATTGAAATGTCTGAGACATGTGTTACGTATGTTCGGTTAAATCACCTTCTAGAAGTGGTCACTACATGACAGAGCATCAATCCATACAATCATTAACTGTTACATTGACACATATTAGTTGATGATGACTATCTGATTGGAGTCATCACAATAACGGAAATTAGTAGTGATTGATGATGTTTGTTGACATATTTCAGAATTGATCACAGTGACGTAGATGTATTTGACTCGCTATGTACTTCCAGATCTTCAATTCTAGCATTCATTCAAGCACACTTTCTTTGCACATTTCTTCTCTTCAAAGTGTAATTTTCTAATCAGTGTAACTACAATTATTTTTAAAATGTTTTTGTCAATTGTCTTGTTAATTTCACATCATCATAAGTATTTGACAAGGTAACTTGGTTTAATGAAAATTTATATCATGATTGATATTAATTATGACTGGTTGACCAAATTATTTTATTACTGCATAGTAGTAGTTGTTGTAGGTCAAATCAATTGTCAATGTCTGGGGAGTTTGATATCCTTAATTTTGTTTTATCAATTCATTTTAAAACTGATAGTTTTGTAGAAATCACTAAGTAATTGTATGTTTTCTACCTGACTATTGTTTCATTAATCGGATACTTGTAATATTTAGTTTTGTGCGATTTTACCATCATCTTAATTATCGTATATATTTCGTGTATATGTTTAGTGTCAATTATATTCACCTTTCGTTAACTGTGTTTCAATAATAACTGGATACGCGACACATGCGTCCGAGTTATGTACTAATGGTTTGTACATAATTAGTGGCTAGCCGCATGTGAATTACGGTTGAGGACCAGGGAGCACTGAACAAATGATTCGTTGTAATATTGGACTCTGTTCCGTATCGAACCTATAACTCTTACTGATGTCAAGTAAAATCATACTATTTTGTTGTAAAGATCTTGGTGTAAATAGAGGACATTCTTCGGTTTGGGTGCCCGTGCATTATCCAAGCCCTCACACAAATCGTTTGATTTGTGTGGTGCATATATATTTCGTGCCTTCTTGTACCATTGTTTATATGTTTAAATAAATAATATGGTTACTAGTATTTGATCGTAAATCGATCCAAAACATGATATTAGTCCTTGCTATCATTCATTTTTGGATTGAGTCGTGTAGATAGATGCAGACTACGTAATTAGGGCCTGTATGATTATCAGATCCAATTATTTATTTGTTTTATTATTTTAACACATAAGTATAGGTACAGGGAGGCACCAAGTAAATATGCGCCACACGAATCTCAATTGATTTGTGTGAGGGCTGTGATACTGCTCGGGTGCCCAAACCGAAGCAGGTGGTTTTCTTAGGGGACCACACCCCGAGCCTTCGACCTGAACGTCTGATCCACAAGGCAGTGGAGCATCGTAAGGAGATGCAGTCCCATGGTAACCGGTGACCAACAATTGGTTCATACGCCATTTGTTCCTTCAGGATACTGGAGCCGGCCCATGTGCACCATTGGTTTGGGGTCCGGTTAAAGCCGGTGCCGGACATTCGCTTTTCGTCCTCTCATTTTCGTGAACAACACCCCCGCCACGAGAAGGCAGTGAGTATGACTTCCCTGTCAGAGGCTATGTACGCATGGCCATGTGAGATCATTTCGAGAGGGAGAGTGAACTCTCCCCACTCTCAGCCGTACCAGGGCATTTGGGGGCATCAGATCCAATGCTTTCAGATGTTGGCTGCCTTGTCTCCCAATCCAAAATTTTCATACTTATGACCCATATTCATGGTGCTGCTGGTAATAATTACACTATAAAATGAATAAATACTGTTACATAAAGCATTATTTGTTTGAAAATCTAGTAGTTGTGTGGTAGATTTTTTGTAATTTCTTCGTTTATTTGTATTTCTCTTCTCTCCTCCAAATAGCTATCCTCTTGTCATATAATGATGAAAACATCTACTTATTTGATATTAATCAACCGAGCAAACCATATTTACATAAATATTCTGGACATCGTAATATGCAAACAAGTTAGTTTCATACAATCTGTTCTGTTATTAACTATATTTCATAATGTTTTTTTTCTAAAAATATTTTTAATATTCCTGTCACAGTGGATAAAAGTGACTTTTCTGTGCGGTAACTGGTTGTCCACTGAGGATCTTAGTACCTGTTTCGCTACAATAAATAATAAAGTTATGTTATGCAGTTCACAAAGAAGCCTGTATGGTACGTAGATCAATTCCATGATAACTTAACCTTAAGCAGGAAGTACGTATATGCTTGTAATCAAAGTAGTTATTTAATGTTTTTAGGGAAATGATTTTCGCCTACAGGTTACAACGTCGCTTGACTTCTGTAATGACCAGCAGTTGATGAGTAGCCCTCACACAGAAATGTATATCTTAAAACCAGGCTCATAATCCTTCATTTGTTGTCGAAATTGGATCATTTATATTTAACTATAGCCGCTACTTTGACATGGTCATTAGACTTGCGTTTCATGATGATCAAAACTAGAATTATTAGCTGAAACAATCGTTCCTTTATGTCGTATCACGCTATGTGGTTTAGTCGAAGAGTTGTAAGACTAAAAGCAGCAAACCTCCGATCCAAAGATGAAATGTACTGTCAACTTCAGAGATGTGACTAGAGTAAGGTTTTTCCTTCAGACAAACAAGATCTGCGGCTATACCTCCTTCCCACAACACAAACAGAGCGTTAGAAAACAGCCCTACCTACGGATTGATTTTTAAACTAGTCCCTAGGCTGTTGAATACAGAGTCTTAGCGTAGCCAAAATAAAAAAGTGAGCTACTTGACCTGGAAAACTTTGTTTGTTTCTAAAATATAAGTTAACATAGTCAATACAAAAACAACAATCAATACAAACTATCAGAAGAAAAACAGAGGGTAACAAAAAATGACACATACCGAACAGTAGCTAGCAGATACAAAAAATACATCAACAGAGCTTAGTATTGTTTACAAAAGATGTATAAGTTTAGGATTGTCAAATGAACAAAGCATATTTACTCCAAGGTCAAATCATATCAAAGTGGTGGGGGATTCAACAATATCAATTTGTAGGTTCGTTTATCAACTACACTTATCACTCATACCTCGTCTTACCCACGGATTTCCGTCGCTGAAGTTAAGACATGAAAAGTGCAGGGCTAACACATTAAAAATCACTCACAAAATAGGGTTCTGTGATCGGCCTCAAGCAGCGTCAATTAGGCTGCTAACCCAGAATTATTTTAATTCTCTCAAGAAGAAATATACTTTTATGGTATACACAGCCGGGAAGTAACAACCACATTAGTACAACTCTAGAAATCATCTTGTTTATAATCAATCTGTTTAGAAATCTTCAATAAGTTATGGATTTTTAATCCTCCTCCCTTCATTTCACTAGACATATGTATTTCAAGTTTACGGTTTATGTATTTGAGTTCTGGATAGATTCATTAAAATGTATTAGGGTAATAATTTTTACTACTATTCATTTATTTCTAATTATAAGTTTTAGATTTCATTAGTTTGGATACCAGTTGTGTATTAGTGAGGTCATTATCTTATACATAAGCATCAGATTTATGTTTTTCTTACCTTGAACTTAATCTTTCAGGTATAATTCTATTTGATTTGATTTAGTGTATAATAAAAAAAAGAAAAAAAACAAAACAGACTAGTTGAAAATTTTCGACATTTTGTCACTTTGAATAATCAATACAATGCTATGAGTAAGATGAACTTACTTACTTACGCCTGTTACTCCTAATGGAGCATAGGCCGCCGACCATTATTCTCCAACCCACTCTGAAGATGAACTTAGGACGAGAAAATTCATCTTAGTATCGAAATGATTATTATTTTAAGAATTCATCGAAAAATACCCATTAACAATGAAAAGTAATTTAGTGAAGAGTTTTCTTTTTGGTTGAATTCAGTAAGAATTCTCAGCATTAATTGTACAATACTGAAATAAATTTCCATTTAACATATGTTCATATTGCCTGCTTGATACTTACATGTGTTACTTGTCATAGAAGAGCATTGGTCGCCCATCAGGATTCTTCATCGAACTTTGTTCTGGTCAATCGTTTCTACTTGTTTCCAGTTGCTATTCATGTATTTGATGTCTCCTCAGGAGAAGCTAAATTAGTAAATGCACATCGAAGTAGAAAAATCAAGTGATATATCGTTTTTCTTTTTTTTGAGTAAACACACTATTTGTCGGTTAGAAAATAAACAGTTAAGATGTAATACGTTAAAAGTCTGTCATATAAGAAGTGGGTAGCTAGATCCTCATTGAATTAATTTCAGGAAGATAAGCTTTTTACTTATATATCATCAAAACATAAATGGATAGGACATACATTACGCAAATCATCAAACTGCATCACAAGGCAAGCCCTAACTTGGAAGCGTGAAGGGAAATGAAAAAGAGGAAGACCAAAGAACACATTACGTCGGGAAATAGAAGCAGATATGAAAAGGATGAATAAAAACTGGAAAGAACCGGAAAGGATTGCCCAGGACAGGGTTGGATGGAGAATGCTGGTGAGCGGCCTATGCTCCTTCACGAGGAGTAACAGGTGTAAGTAAGTAAGTATTATCAAAACAGAGAATGCAGTACAATGTTGAATGAAGCAGTTTAATGATCACCTTGTTAAGTAAGTAATGTTAGTCACTTATTGTTCTTTTTTTTTCCTCCATCCTCTTTATTAAAATTTACTTTCCAGTTGTTGGTGCTACATTTTTTGGGCCAAATAGTGAATATGTTGTTAGTGGCAGCGATGATGGCTACTTTTATTTATGGGATCGTGAATCAGAAGGAATTATTCAATGGCTTCATGCAGATATTGATGGGGCAGTGAATGTAATTGAATCTCATCCTACCTTACCGGTTCTAGCTTCAGCTGGTCTAGATTATGATTTTAAGGTTGGGTTTTAATAATTTTATATTTTTGTAATTTCATAGAATTTTATACGGTGATAATTATGTACATATTTATTTATATTCATATTATCTTGTTCCTTCAGTCAATTATGGATACCAGTTATTAGGGGAGTCATTATCGAAGTTTTTAGCAGAGTTCATAACATCAATGAAAAGATACAAATACTCAATATATGTTAATTGAAATCCCCTCACTGCACATTTCAGTAGCTATCCAGACTCAGTAGCTAAGTGGTTATACACAAGACCACCGCTCCTTTTGGAGCACTTATCTGGACTCTAATTATGCCTTTGTTTGCTCTAATCTTACCTTACGTTTCACTGACCAACAAATTCATCGTCCTAAACGGATCAATGTCAGCAAACTGGTTGCAGCTTCTGTTGCAATTAAATATCGAACCGATCTAGGGTCAAAGCTAGTTATCAGCCCACCGAAAAGGAAAGATAAGCAATGGTTGCAATTGCATGACGCCGTGAAAATGGAGAGTAAAGTCGCTTGCAGCTTCGTGAAACATTCCGCTTATAAGCACAGGCTTTTTACAACTCATTGAAGCATGTCGGTTCGGTTCAGCTAACCTCGAGCTTGACCATAAATGAAGATTGCTACGTAGTGAAATTTTGCAAATTTTGTGTAAGTACTGGGAAGCCTGATGATCGGAGCGTGCCAATGAGTTGGAAGCGGCAGCTGTATCTTGTAACTGCTAGAATCTCTTTCAAGTTATCCGAGTCACTCGCAGCAAGAAGTTCAGTGTGAGTGAAACAATTTGTGAAGACGACGGGATGCCAATCAATAACATCTGCCGACGTCTTGGATGATGGGTAGAGTTCAACTGGTCTGTTGCCCCGTTTACATCGATCAGATTGTCCCATCCTCCATAGCCGATCACGACTGATCCACTTAGAAGTATTCGAGAAGTCCATGTATTTGGATAGCTGTGTAAGTGATGGTTGCGTCAACGATGAGATCGATTCACGTATGTTGAAAGCCGAAAACGGCTTATGTCAATCTGGGCTATCTTCGGAACCTTCATGATGTTAGTCTGTCTGTAAAAGGTCGAATCTACAATTCATCCATGATAGCAGTTTTGCTCCATGATTGTCAAACCAGGCCTCTCCGGGTTGAGAATACTAGACGACTCTTTGTGTCCGATCATCGTTTTCTGTGAAGGATTGCTGACATCCAGTGGTATCATCATGTTAGTGATGCCGAGGTTCGGCATCGTGTGTTCGGACACAGTGACTATAATTTAATTAGTTTCACTTTTTTTTTGAAACACTGACTTCGGTGGCTTGGACATGTACTACGAATGTCGTTCCAGCCAATTTTACATCGTACACTATTCGCCGATGCTGGGACTGGTTGGGAAAAGCTGAGAGGTGGTCAGTGTATGACATGTCGTGGTATGAAAAGAAGCTGTCTAGGTATGGCTTCTGTTGGCTCTTCACGACTCCCTGGTTGAGGTCCTAGAAACGACGCAATACAGTGGCTTGAGACGTGATCAGACATGGCTCAAAATAGAAGCCAGTGGTGATCCTGCTGTAACTTTCTTTTGTTTTCTTCATAAAAGTAAACGTGAATTCTTTAGCTGAAAGAATTCTTTCTGGTTGTATTTTCGTTAACTGAACTATTTCTCTGTCAGTCAGTTACACCGTAGGACCAGGCACATATATGCATCAGTCCATGTTGTCACACCTCATTAACACAGCAAAACGAACACCGGATTCATAGAAGCAGTTAACTCAATGGTGTAATATATAAAGGAGTGATTGCATATAAGGATATAGTACAGAAAGAAAGAATTAGTTCGTAGAAAGAAAGATGTAAAATAATTTTAATCTCATAGTTTAAGGGATGACAAAGAGTGTATACACCGACGCCATTGTGATCGATTCTGTACCATTTCACCTATAGTCTCCAACCATTGGCTATGATAGTCACATGGACCCAAACCACCTCTAACAGCACTCAAGACCACTGAACTGTTTCTCCCATTATGGTTATTTCACTCTCACAATAATTTCTATTCTTTGTTTCTCTTCTTTCATTATACTCATCCTCCATTCTCTATCTCTTCAGAACCTCATTGTTATTGTGTGACACATATGTATTTTGCTGTCCACTTGTACCAATGTTTATTTGTTCAAATAATATAAAATAAAACTACTTATTAGTTTAGAGCAGCTTTGTGTCGTAGACATCAATATGCCAATTTCGAATTATCATCATTATTCTCTACATCAGAAGGACTTATTTGAAATAGAAATTGTTGAAATAATACGAAAAAATAATGTCAGGAGTGTAGACAAAAAATAATGGTGAATTCACAAGTAGAAGAAAATACACTCTCATTTCTGCCCGAAAACTATCTGTTCTAGCGAATAAACAAAGTCAGAATTTGTGGATCGGTGTTTTAGTGGTCACCGTATCAGAATTTCAAACATTCGTTCATAGGTTTAAATCCTATTCTACACATTTGTTTGTAAATGATCATTAGTTTCCTAAGTCACCGACTATTTGTCTGAGTCATTTCGATAGGTTCAGATTTCCAGGTTTTGGTCTGAATAGTGATAGTAATCTTTGGTTAGGAAAATAGAATGTTGGATAATATCGGTCCTAAATCAGTCCCTTAATCTTAATCCTTAGGTTAGTGTCATTTTATTTCTATATTTACAAATAGTAGGATGTGAAGGGAGTTATACAGCAATACACAAGTTAGATCCAGTTCATATTTATAACATTGCTACGGTCACGTGATCACTGCTCACTGTATAATCAAGAACGACCTAGATTTTATTTTACACCAAAACACGTTAGAATTTTGGTGTTAGAGTGTTAAAAATTGATGGTTTTATGTACTTTTCTGTACATACATATCTGTTCTCAATCAATAACCTTTCATAGGTCATTGCAATCACAATCAGTTAATCGACAAAATAAAAATATTATTTCCCTATCTAGTGATTACTAATTTGATCTTTTACACAAATTTGTTTGACAATGCTACCTAACAGTTAAATGTTTAAAATCGCAAGTATTTGAGAATGAAACTGTCGTTCAGTTATTATTATTATTATTATCATCATCATCAGTTTAGGGGTTGTGGAGATTGTCAAGTTTTTGATTGACATCATGGACCCATTGATGTTAGAACACCATTGAAAACCTGGAAGCACTGGAAATTCGTTTCGTCCTATTGCGGGACTTTTCAGCAGTGCGCATCCACGATTATTGTTTACTTGAATACATAGATATTGGTACAAGGAGGCACCAAATACATATGCTCCACATACATCTCATTTGATTTGTGTGTGGGCTGTGATACTGCTCGGGTGCCCAAACAGAAACAGGTGGTTTTCTTAGGAGATCACACCCCGAGTCTTTGACTTAAAGGTCTGATCCACAAAACAGTGGAGCATCGTAAGGAGATGCAGTCCCATGGTAACCGGTGACCAATAATTGGTTCATACGCCATTTGTTCCTTCAGGATACTGGAGCCGGCCCATGTGCACCATTGGTTTGGAATTAGGGTTTTCCAACTCCTCTAGGTGGACTCTCCACATCCACCAACCCGGTTAAAGCACTGGACATTCGCTTTTCGTCCTCTAAATTTCGTGAACAACACCCTTGCCACGAGAAGGCAGTGAGTAGGACTTCCCTGTCAGAGGCTATATACACGTGACGATTTGAGAGCATTTGGAGAGGGTGAGCGGACTCTCCCCACTCTCAGTCGTACCAGGGCATTTGGGGTCGTTCAGTACTTCCAAATTTCAAATATTTATCTAACTTGAATCGGTTCATGATACTAATGAACTATTTTCTAACTAACTGAACCATCTAATTCTAAAAACACAATACCAAAATCATCCTCTTGAGCTACAAATCTCCTCCAGTCTTTTCACTTCTTTACACTGATTTTATTTACAACACTTAGCATATTTACAGATCGTTCATTTGCACAGGAATATTATTTACATAGTTGAACAAAAAAATGTTTAACATCGATTATTAACAATCGAACGACAGTTTCTGGTTTTCGTATACTGTAACAATTTGTTCATTATAACTATTACTGAATGAATTATGCCACAATTCTCTGAGTGTTATATTCATTATAAATTTTATGATAAGTTGTTTATTAGTTAGTTCACAGTTCTTAAATTATTTTGCTTCTAAACTTAGTTGACTAAAATTTCAGTCTAATAACTATCACTTGATTGTTTAATAATCCAAGAATTAATTCTTTTGGCAAGTTACTCTGACTATGTCTTTTTTTTCTAAATAGCCAATCAGTAATCAGGTATTAATTTGAATGATCTAACAAAGATGAATAGATGAACAAAAGGAACGTGAACATTAACAACGAGATTTATATGGTTTGTCCAATAAAATTAAGCGAGCTATGCTACTTCGGTTGTTAGTTATGTACATAACTAAATAAGCTATCAGTTAGTCGCATTGTTCTTGAACACCTATCCTATTTAATCAGTATAATCTTATTCTAATTTTATACAGTGACCAATCGATGAAATATGTCCCTAGTCCTTTTAGTAAACACGTAAACATTAGTTATAAAAGACTTCAGGTTGTGGATGGGGTTGGTGAAAGGTATTCAATCATCACGCTTAATCACCTTTCATATTGATCAGACTGAATAGTTTGTAATTTTCATCATCACTGTTCTCTCTTTTTCTGTTGCATTATTCTCTTTGTTATTGTTTTCTCTGCTTTTCAATTACAATTTCTTTGTAGATTTGGACACCATTGTGTCCACTTTTTGCTGAACAAGATGAAACAATTAATCATTTGAAGTATGCATCAACAAAAGTTCATTCAGATGTTCTTCGACTTAGACATTCTCGTTTAGCGAAAGCATTTTTCCCAGATACTGCTACTATCAATAATAATAATAATAATAATAATAATAATAATAATAATGAAATGGAATCTCATAATCAATTTTTACCAAAAAAATCAGGTATAGACTTAATCTCTTTGGATTCATCAGATTCCTCTTCGTCGTCATCATCATCAATGTTAAATGACAACATGTACATTTCTTCTACTAATAATCATATCACAACATCCGATGATATTCATCAGTCGTTAGCAATTGAAACAAAAGCTGACAGTTATTCAACAACTGATGTAAATTCATCACTTGTAATTGGCTTATCAAGGAAAAGACGTCATCCGAATACCATCAATGGATCATCATTATCATCAAATGAAGTTCATGTACAAAAAAACAATGAATATTTACATGATAATTTTAATAACATGAATGATATGACTCAACAAGAAAATAATACAACAAACATCATGAATTCATTTGATTGTCATCCAAGTAAACAACCGAAACGGTCATCATTTTGTTCAAATTCACTTACTATTTCTTCTTCTTCTTCTTCTTCTAATACTACTACGACTACGACTACTGCTATATCTGAATGTGATGTTAAAATAATTCCAAATAATGAACAATCTACACCATCATCAACTGTAAAACAAAATTCCTCCGATATTATCGAATGTTCTTCTATACCGAATGAAATTATGAATGATTATCAAAATACCAGAATAAATTCTGAAATATTAAATAATGACAAAATTCAACCACGTTTACCTCAACAATTTTTACCATTCAATCAAATTGATTTACAATTGGTAAGAAAATTAATTAGTAGTTGCATTATATATTTATTTGTATGTTTGTTGTCTTTTTGTATGTTAGTACAGTTGAATAATCTCCTATAATGAAAATTCAGTTAGTCAGTAACAACATAGTTTCGATGGGCAGTTAAGAAGTGAACAAAAGCAAAGAATTTGACAGAATAACATGAATTTATTTGATTTTATAAGATTCTCATCAGCTACTTGTAATCCATAACATTAAAAGAAAAAGTCAAAATTATCACGAAGGTTTACATACTTATAACAGTAAAAATGAATATGTATTATCATGAAGAGGTAATGAAATTAAAGACATATCAAAAGTGTTATAAATGAATGTAACATGTTAGAAATTCTGGATCATCGGACATAGTAACAAATGCCCTGGTACGACCGAGAGTGGGGAAAATCCACTCACCCTCTCCAAATGCTCTCACATGGCCACGTGTATATAGCCTCTGACAGGGAAGTCCTACTCACTGTCTTCTCGTGGCAGGGGTATTGTTCACGAAATTTAAAGGACGAAAAGCGAATGTCCAGCGCTTTAACTGGGTTGGTGGATGTGGAGAGTCCACCTAGAGGAGTTGGAAAACCCTAATTCCAAACCAATGGTGCACATGGGCCGGCTCCAATATCCTGAAGGAACAAATGGCGTATGAACCAATTATTGGTCACCGGTTACCATGGGACTGCATCTCCTTACGATGCTCCACTGTTTTGTGGATCAGACCTTTAAGTCGAAGGCTCGGGGTGTGATCTCCTAAGAAAACCACCTGTTTCTGTTTGGGCATCCGAGCAGTATCACAGCCCACACACAAATCAAATGAGATGTATGTGGAGCATATGTATTTGGTGCCTCCTTGTACCAATATCTGTGTTCAAATAAATAATAATATAATAAAGTAACTGAACAGAAATATCAATTAAAAATAGCTTGAGATTTGTCAGTTAAAAAAGAAGGTTATGAATTTGGGAGAATTGACGTAATTAAGAGATGAATGAGCGAGAGAACGAGGAAATTGCAGGAATAATGCCATAAACTGACCTTACCATGGTAAGGAAAGATTTGCGACTGTCTGTTTTTGGATCCAGAATTTATTACATATTTTATTTATTTATGACTCTCTTTATGTGTCTTCAATTTCATTACCCCTCCATGATGATACACATTTTTACTGTTATAAATATGTAAACCTTCAGAATATTGATTTTTTTTATTGCTATGCGTTGTAAGTAGCTGATGTGAGCCTTACGAAATCGAATGAATTCCTTGTTTTGCTATCTTCAAGCTCATGGAATTTATTGCGAGGAATTATGACCGATGGAGTTCAGATATGTCGGGTGTGAGTCAGTTGCTTACCGATGTTACTGGAAAGTAATTATGCTATGCCGCTTATTGATTGAAGTCAGATATGTGAACCATCAGATACTGACTCAGTGGTGTAAAGGTTAAGCACTCGCCGTGAAGCTTGAGGGTCCTGCGTTTGATACCTAGTGGCATTGTAAATACGCATTGCTGATAAGTCACATACTTGGACAAAATAGCTGTCCAACACTTTTTGATTTTCAATGGTTGTCTAACTAAGGTCAGTTCATAATGTAATCTATGAAATTTACAACTTAATCATTATTAATTGTCCATTTCAACATTATATATGAATCAATTTTAGTTCAAATATTCAACAAACGATGTTGAAGTTTCGTAAATAAAATCTTGGTATATAACGTAAACTATGGGAGATAAACCTTAATTTATCTAAAGTTTGTGTCCTAATCAATAATGTAAAAATTTCGGGGATAATAACTTAATAATGATCTAATGGTTGAGATCATGAGTCAATTGAAGCTAGACCACCATGGGAAACCTGGAGGCGCTGGACGGCCGTTTCGTTCCCGTGTGAGACTCCTCAACAGTGCGCATCCACGATCCCACCTCGCGAGATTCGAACCCAGGACCTATGAGTCTCGCGCGCGAGCGCTTAACCATTAGACCACTGAGCCACTGCTGAGGAGTCCCATACTAGGACGAAACGAATTTCCAGTGCTTCCAGGTTTTCCATGGTGGTATAGCTCCAGTTGACTCATAAATTCAACCATTAACTTACTATAACATCCACAAAATCCCTCTCTGGTTAATAACTATTGTTAACCACAGGAGGTTCGTTTTTCATTTTCTGCTATTCAGTGACTTATATGAACCATGTATTTGATTTTACAATGTTTAAATCCGTCTAACTAGACTCTTCTTGTCCAAATATCCTTTTACAAACTCTGTCATCTGATTTTACCTTTTAGTGACCCTGTATATTAATTCAAGTCGATTGTATGTATGATTGTTATCAAAATAGACAGCGCCAATCCTCTTATATAATTATCGACTTAACTCGCGTTAGTGTATAACGGAATTAGATAAGTTATATACAATAATGAACTTCGAATACGTGTATTTCATACGATCGTTGATCGGAAAGCGAAGCAAAACGAAATGACACGCAATAAAGGAGGCGAGTGAGCCAAGTAGATTTAACTAATCGTGAATCGATATTTATAGTTAGATAAAAATAAGTTACAGACATGTGGTAAGATAGGTAATGCGCACATATACGTTTATATAAAAACAGTCAAGGTTGATAAGCGAATAATTGACAAGGTCGAAATGTGAATCAAGAAGAATGAATAAACTGGCTTGTCCGGAAGCTAGACTAAGCTACGTGGTCTTGACATAGCAACCGACACTAAAACCCTTTCGTTAATGTATGGAACATTCATTATGTAAAGATAAAGGTTACAGTTTCTTTAAATAAGCAATACGAATGTCTTGGAACCATGGCAGCTAATGATCCTCAGATGTATGTATGGGAGATTGTTCTTCTAGTACTCGCGTTTTATGGTTGTATTAAATTTCCTCACTCTAACCAGTTAAGAGCTAGATAGCTGAGATAAACTTAGTGATATAATCATCAATTAAACAAATTGGTGTAGTCATTATTTGTCCTCCAGCTAGTAGTATAGTGTGAACACCTTAGCTCATGTAAAATATGTCGGATTTACAAATTCACCCTTTATCATACAGAAGTAACATCTAAGGAAAGCTACTAGTGTCATTCGTAGATGGATTATTAATAGTTACTTTAAGCCTATATGCGATGTCATCGGATGACTAATTTGTAATTCAATCTCAAAGGCGATTGGCCACAGTGTGAAGAGCGTATGGGTAATAATTTCGATTGGAACCCTGGATCGTTTTTTATTTGCGTCTCCAATGCCTCATATCCAAACTGCATGAAAATATAAATGTTTCTCCAAAAATTTTGAAACAAAAATGCTTCAAATGGTTGATAAATCAAATCAAATCAATGTCTAAATTGCTATGTCAGGTTTTGTTTGCTATATTTCGCTATATCAAAATAAATTGAATTAATTTAATCAACCAGTTATCAGTCATACTCAACGTAGAACTTGATACATGTGCCTAGGTTCAAGTTGTCATACCACATTAGCAAATCAAAGACGAATTATTTCAAGACAAATCCAAGATTAGTAGGTGTAGTAACAGTATCAGTTGTAATAGTAAAGATTACGTATAAAAAGGAAGTTACATGAAGATTTCGGGGCTCCGGTTTAAAAGGAAGACAAGGAGTGAATGGACGTGCTCCAGTGCGAACCATTCTGAACCATGTCTCCCGAAGTCTCTAACCATTGGTTACGATAAGACAATAGACCTATTCTTATTAAATTAGTGAGGAAACGACAGATTATATAAGCTAAATACTAGATAATAATAGCGTAACTGATAGAGATTTGTAGGTCAGCTGGAAAAATTTCTGGTTATCTTGTGTTGTTTGAGTTTTCCAGAACAACAATCAAATTTGCCCAATTATGCCAAGTAGTTGTTTGAATATACACGGATTTAAGCCACTATGTTTATGGTTATGAGTGCTAATGAATATCATCTAGTTGCTCAAACTGAAGTAGGTAGTTTGGGATTTAAACATACGATCTGTTGGTGAAAAGCCATATGCTCGAACCACTATTCCGGTGATCCAAATATTCATGAATGTTTAAAAAGATTAGTGCCTCTTCAGTTATGTGTTACTTTGACTGATGTTACTTCAGATTTCTAACGATTAATTCCAGATATTTAATTCACACTAACTAGGTTTTGTATACGGTTAAGGACAAACGATATTGACTTGATCAATCAGTTTGTATTGATCTACTGATTTTGAAATTGTTTTCCGAACCGCTCTGGTATACAAACAGCCAACATCACACATGGAGCAGATACCACCGTTGCCTGTGAAATAAGTTCCAATTGTTGTAGGTTAATAATTTTATCAACTGACTTGTTTTTCCTTGTCTAGAAATTTCGCTCAACACCAGCGGTCTTCGTTCTTTTATTATTTATTATTTATTTATTCTAACACATAAGTATAGGTATAGGGAGGCACCAAATACATATGCACCACACAAATCTCAATTGATTTGTGTGAGGGCTGTGATACTGCCCGGGTGCCCAAACCGAAGCAGGTGGTTTTCTTAGGGGATCACACCCCGAGCCTTTGACCTGAACGTCTGACCTACAAGGCAGTGGAGCATCGTGAGGAGATGCAGTCCCATGGTAGCCGGTGACCAATAATTGGTTCATACGCCATTTGTTCCTTCAGGATACTGGAGCCGGCCGATGTGCACCATTGGTTTGGGATCCGGTTATAGCGCCGGACATTCGCTTTTCGTCCTCTCATTTTCTTGAACAACACCCCCGCCACGAGAAGGCGGTGAGTAGGACTTCCCTGTCAGAGGCTATATACGCGTGGCCATGTGAGAGCATTTCGAGAGGGAGAGCGGACTCTCCCCACTTTCGGCCGTACCAGGGCATTTGGGGGCCTTCGTTCTTTGCAGTTGCATTAAGTGTGACCGATTCTTTAAGAGAATTCAACTGAAAATTTCCTTATTCAGTAATTAAAACAACGTTCGTATAAACTGTTCGATCACTTTATTTGATTAGATTTAACTACAGATATGTTCGTTTAATAAAGTGCCTCTTTTTCCAGTTACACTTACCATGTACTAGTTTTCCAGTTATTTCTTGTTAATTGTTTCTCTCTTCTCAGCGAGTTGCTCAAAATTGGGTGAATCGAGCTTGTGAAAGTAGTCAGATAGATGGTTTGGATGAAGCAAATTTTCGAGTAAGTAACTATTTAAGTATAATTATCCTTAAATATGTTCGTCATCTGAACATGAACCGATATTCCTATAAAGTAATATCTTAAGTGTATTTTGTTTTCAGGTAACAGTTATAGAAACTCGACAAAAATGATCTAACTGAGGTGTATAAAATATTAAATGATAAAATCTTACCAATACCACGCAATTGAGCCATGGAGATAAAGGATTCCTACCATTACATTAATATAGCAACTATTGTTAGGATTTACCAATCATCTTAAAGTTAAAGAATGTGACAAGTTAAGGGTAGTGTCAAGTATGCTTATATTACTGTATGCTTTGGAGATAAAGATCCAGTTTCGATATCTTTAGTTCGTGTTGAAATGTGTTGGGTTTCCTCACATTTCTCTCGGGGCATCGGTTGATTTTGTAAATTCTGCTTGTTGAACTGCATTTTATATTGTTGCTACGCAAGTTGTCTAGTTGGAACTTCCCCCATTTTAACTAACACCATAGTTTAATGATCACTAGTAATTAATTTCTAATTAATGCATCGCTCTTTTACCCCTTCCAGCCAAACAAGTTGGTGAAGCCTATTAGGCCCTTCTGGAGAGAAACAGGCCACATAGGAGCACGGCACAACTACCGGGGCTAGAATAGTTGTTTCTGCAATCCTTTGGAGTTTGCCCAATGACGAGCGACTCCATATGATACATGCACCATTTTCGAAAATTTTTTGTCGTTTTCCATTCCAAATGTAATTGTGCTATGTTTCTCTGTGGATTTCGTAATCGATTGGTGGGTATCAGTGAGAGTAGGTGATTAGCCCGATTTCCACCATCCGGGTTACCGCTCACGTTAGTTCATGAGTCATTCGTCCCACTATCTAGGAGGCACAATGCGGACGTGTGAGTCGGATTTTCCCTCCCATCTCTCTTGTATTTTTCTTTACACCTAATACAGTTGCAGTAAGAGTTTAAAGTTCAATGTTATTTCTTTCATCTCACTGTTTTGATGATGATTTACCAGGCAATTAAAGAGAATGTATAAGAGTTCATTTAAACTTTCATCAAGTATTCTATTTGCTATACGTATTCATAAATGATTTTTTTATATCGTAAATACATTATAGATTCTATCTGCTATTGAATCTGTCACTCAAATACGTACTCGTAGAAGACGTGGATCCAACAGTAATAGTAATGATGATAACGATGATCATGATGACCTAGTTGATGATAATGATGATGATAATGACGATTTGGAATCAAATAGCAGTAGTAGTAGTAGTAGTTCTAGCCAGTCGAATCATTCACGTAGTGGTATTGATATTGTTCGATCTGTTCTTGCGCTTGGACGATGTGGAGGTAGTAGTGGTGCTAAACGAAGTGAAGAGACTTTAGCCTCAAGAGATCGTGAAGAAGGTTCAAATGAACATAGTTCAGATGATTGTGGTATTTCATCAAGAATATCTAGTTTTTTAGCAAAAGAACTCCGTTATCCTCATGATACCTCTTCAGACTCAGAAACTACTTCTTGCTCTTCTTCTTCTTCATCAACATCATCTCCATCATCATCGTCATCATCCTCTTCTTCTTCAAATTCTTCATCATCATCTTCGTCGTCGTCATCCACTTCATCATAAAAGCATCGAGTGCCTTCATATCCATATCTTCTCATCCTACTACTCCTTCAGTGCAAAATCCTCTTGTTATGTAAATTGTGATTTATAGTAATAATAATTAATATTATGGTACCATTCTTATTGTAAAGCATTTCATGTGTTTATTTCACCTCTATCCCCCGCCTTTCAGAACTAGCTCACCTTCTCATAATAATTAATCACCTAAATAAACACATACACACACCCATTCTCATTACAACATTAGCAGATGTTATCGTCGACATCAGCATTACCATTGAAAGCAGCGAACAAAATACAAAACAAAAAATCGAACCAGATAAAGTAAAAAATAAACTAAAGTAAACTCTCTTTCTGTATGTGTGTATGTGTACCATCTTGTAAATTATGATTTATTATAGATTAAAAACAGAACTATATAACAACAATAATTGATTCAATTATTATGTGAGAAGTTTTCTTATTTCGTCTATAATGTGTTTGATTGGTTAATTCAGTGTACATTTCATTGGTGATAGTATCCTTCTCTGTTTTGAATACATATATACCCATGTAGGTATAACATTTATTGATTTCAATAATAATTCTGTGATTAAATACATCGTTAGTTTCTTAATATATGTACAATTATTGGGTTAATTCCATTGTAATATCCCAAAATTGTCATTGTTTATAATTGGATATTTTGTGTTTTAAATATCATTTGATTTTGGTTTCTTTTATGATAATAAAGTAACGACAGTAGTATTTGTTTGCATGTGTGTGTGTGTGTGTGTGTGTGGTTGTAATTTAGGCGTAGTTCTTATTATATTTCAGTAGGAGTTTCCGATAAAAATCTATACAATGGTGTCAATTTTGTCTTTACTATGTTGATGTGAAAATTATGATCGTTTACTATCGCTACTGTCTACTTCGACACATGATATTGATTGGGATAGCAGTAGGTTCAATAAAAGCGAAAGATAGTCAAAATTAAAACGTAAATTCAGCCCATAACTTCATTGACTGTTAGTCGAAGCCATATTGGTAGATATAGACTAGTTGATTGGGTTTTGCCCATTACATACTGACGATGTTGATTAGAAAGATAATGAAAGCTTCACAACTAAGCCATATAACTCAGAGAACACAATGCTTTCAATATAATCGTCCTAAACTGCAGATATTCTCCATCATATCCAAGTGTTAATCTGATGTAACATTTGAAAAATTAACTACTTGTTTACAATAAATTGTATATTACACTTTTGTTACCTTTCGTGATACCCAGGACGCCGATTAGGACTCTCTAATTCCGCCTGCAGCTCTCCTAGAGTTACTGCTAGTCCCAAGTCTGGATAAAAGGGTAGGGTTGGGCATGGGGTTAGCAATCCCTTCCTATAGAAAAGAACCTTGCTAAAAAGACGTTAACCAGAAAACATTTTATATTAATGATTACTTAAGATAATTTTAAAAAGTTAATTCGTTTTCCTCTAGTTGCTGGTGATCGATAATTATGGGTGTATGTGTGATTTTACAAGTTTACATTCTTTAGTAAACATTGATGAATGATAAAGTGAAAATCATTCAGATTAATATGACAAATTAGTTATTTCGTAAACTAGTAATCCATTCTAATTAGCCAATGAATTACATACAAGTAAGAAAATTTCGTGATAAGATCTTAGTTACTCATAAGTAACAAAACTAGGTCGGATAAATCTACTGGTTTCAGAGTTGGTTTGTATGGTTGGAATAAATCCGTCTTCAATGATCTTAGATGATATTGTATCAAGTAATTGTTATCTGAATTACATTGAGGAGACCGTTGAGTGCATTTGTTTATTTGTTATGAAATTTATAGTGTGTAAACCATTGGATCTGAACTCAGTAAGTTAGATATTAAGCACTCTCCGTCAAACCTAAAGGTTCTGGGTTCTATCCCCAGGTGGGTTATCGATGGGCTCTGATGAGGAGTCCCTCATTATAACAGAAGGGTTCTAAATATTTATTTATTGGTGTAAAATATGAGTCTTAAAAATCTCCGGGATCCCCGTACATGATAACAGCTAATTAACTTGACTTGTATTATAAATATTTGAACCGAACATATTTTAGTTATGGTGTTATCAAGATTTAGTAAATATGTTAGGTTTTGATCATATCTTTTACTTGTGGAACAAAATAGTGAGTGATCGTAGACCGTTATGAGGGTGGGTAATGTCATGAGATGTTTGACTTCTGAAAACAGTAAAAAGGTGTAACATATATTACGTCGAATCTTATTTCCACTACCCAGAAAATGAGTTTCTTATATATGGATTTCGTCTTTATATTATAGAAATCTCTACAAACACTCAGTTGTGTCTATTAATGAATTACTTGGGAGCGATATTCTGGATTTCAAACAAGAAACCTTTTTTATGGAATCAAATAAGTGGACGTCTAATTTTGAGTTTGGGTGATGATAGGTCACACTACAAATTGACTAGAGTTGAGTAATCTAGATTACTGGTTAAATGTTATCGTGCTCACAATGGGAAATGGAGGTTTTCGGTTTTGCTCAGCAGATGTTAACAATATAGGTTTTACAAGAAGCACGTGTGTTTTAAAAATATTGTCTACTTACGCCGTAATGAGTAGTTTATAAACGTAGGTTAAAATATTTGACTGGATGTCATTTTTATGACTTAATTTTCATTCTGAAGATATGTTCCGAAAAAGTTATGTAAATAATGACGTTCTACGAAATTTATCTTGCCGCCTTCCTTAATTATTAGTCTAACTGTCGAGATTGATTGTTATGAGGTTCATTGAAAGGAGAGTAAATGATTTAACTTAAACGCTAAACCACCAGGTTTTGAACTTCAGCGGTTAAAGCAATCATTTGAACGTTAAGTTGTGGATCTGGAACATTTCTCTTCTTACTTTGTTAGTGTTACTATCCCTTTTTATGCAAGCCGTTTGGACAGGGTACCTAGATCTATAGTTTTTAAGCGAGTTAGACTACTCATTAAGTCATTTCGATATACCACAATCGTTATCTAAATTTATGGGTGAATAACTCCATTATTGATTGCCTTAGTAGGTTGGATTTCGCAGCCAAAGATTTCAGACATCGATTTTCAACGTAGTAAAAAATTAATTGTCATTAAATGTACTGATTTACTATATATCGGACTATGTAAATTGAAGATAACTTCTTTCCGAAGTCCAACTCAGATCGGAGAGTTCACTATATGTGAATCAAATCGCATAACAAAATGACTGATATTGGGAAGTGTCAATGATTATTATCTGATCTTCAGAATGAGTATTAACATACTTGCGCCTTATGTTCCTCGTGCAACACAGACCGCCGACCAGGTATCTCCAACTTACTCTATTCTGGGCTCTCCTTTCGGTACTTGCCGAGTAATATTCATTTTATAGATAACCACCTCCAGTTCCTGTCACAATGTGTTCTTTGATATTCGTCTTTTCCTTTCAATCTTGAGGATTCCAAGTTAGAACTTTTTTTGTGCGTCCTGTCGATGTCAGACATCTTATCCTAGTTTCCTCTCCAGCTGAAAGCTGATTTTTTTCCTGCCACATACGTTTATTGCTGACAACGTATCTAGAGTATTTTGTATAAACAGTTGTTTATAAATATCTCTAGATGTCTGTTAATAGTCGTAGTAGTTCTCTAAGCCTTAGATCCGTACAACAGAACTTTGCTGACGTTCGTATTGAAATTCCTCATTATGACGTTGATAGCAGTTCTTTTGGGTTCCAGATATTCTTAGACTGCAGTAATGTCGCCTGTGCTTTGCTAATTTGTGCCTTTACATTAACATCAGATCGTTCTAGGTTATCAGTGGTTCTGTTCCACCTCTTTCAGAAATTCTCCACCAAATGTTATATTTCAGAATATTATTTTCTCCCGTGTACGTGTTCGAGTGCATTTGTGCTATACTGACTGTCTTCCTCTGCATTTGTTGCTATTTATGGGATAGAATAGCTAGGTCATCTGCGAAGCCCAGATCATCTAGTCATTCAAATTGTCATCCAGCTTTCCTCTGAGATGCTTAGGTCTTTATTATCCAGCCGATCACCAGAAGATAGAGAAGAGGCGAAAGTAATCAGCCTTGTCTGACACTTCACTTGGAATGAATATGTCAGCTGTCACCCATGCACGATCTTGTAGTGTAGCCCATAGTATGAATTCTGAATGATGTTGACGATCTTGTCTGGTATATCATAGTGTCGATGAAGGTTACATGATGTCCTTATATCCGCTATGTCAAATGTTTCCTCATAGTGATGGGTTCCACTGAATTAATTGTTCAATAATCATTTTAATGTTGCCATTTTTATCAGTTCATGATCAATTTTTACTTGGGCTTGCTTGTTGTCCTCGAATTTGATCGTCTACTAAATCTCTTATTTAGTTCGATAACATTGTTGAAAATAATAATCAAGGAAATAATAGTGAAAGTAATAACTTTCTTTATTTGAAACTATCAAGTCCAACCTTAGTATTAATACCTTTTCTGTTAAAAACTTTCCCTGGTACTAATAGTAAACCGGATTCCTCCCTAGTTCTCACACTAACTAAGATCTACTCTTTTTGAATGAATTGTACCATACTCTGTTCAAACTATGAGAGTTCAAAGTCTAATATTTTATAGTTTTTTACTGTGTGCTATTTAAACATCTCCAGATTGTACCTCCTTATTTTTAAAATAATTTGGATGACATTCCCTGGTGTTCCACATTGTACGACAATTCCATGCACTATTGAGGAGTCCCATACTAGGACGAAACAGCCGTCCATTGCTTCTCGGTTTTTCATGATGGTCTAGCTTTAATCGACTCATGATTTCACCTAGTGAAATTAATAAAATCTCCACAAAACCCCTTCTGGTAATAATCATCTGCTCACTAGTGACTGACTTCAAGAGGCATTTCCTGGAGTTCTAGTAAGGAGTCGTTACCATTGGAATTCAACCAGATCTGTTTTGAAATATTAGCTTACTAAAAACAATGGTGTACGGTGGCGCAATTTCATGGATTAGTTGAAGTTAGACATTAACACCATTGGATGCCGGCTGGCTCAGCGCTCACACACAAGACTGATAGATCTTAGGTTCGAATCTCGTAGGGGGCGGGATCGTGGATGCACACTACTGAGAAGTCCCACACTAGGACGAAATGGCTCTCTAATCCTTCCAGGTTTTCCATGATAATTTAGCTTCAATTCATTCATGATTTCAATTAGTGAAATTTCTAAAAAAAAAAAAGCTCCATGAAACCCCTTTTGATAATTCCATATATATGTAAATTTATGATAACTCTAGTTGTTAGAAACGGAATCAGTTTTATAACTACTTTAAGGTTACAAAATAAAATGATATATTTATCTAATACCAATACATTTTTAACAATCATAAAAAAAATATCTAAAACAAAATGTATTATACTCTTTACTTAGTAATGTACATTCTTCTTTATTCATTTGAACATAGAATTTCTTTTTCTCTTTTTTTTTTTTTTTTTTGTTTTTTTTTCTAAACAGAAGCGTGTTCATTACACAAAGTAGAATAGAAGAATAGTTATGTAGGTTGTTGAATAAAAGAAGTATAACTATTTCCATATATCATTTATTATTTAATTGACAGAGAATATACTACTATGCTCTAATAAAGATATATATATATATATATATATATATATATATATATATATGTATATACATATGTATTTTGTTTGAATGACATTGTTTATTGAATTGTATACAATAATAAATATAAACTTATTATTAGTTAATCATATGACACGAATATTGAAATGAATAACAGTAGTATGATATGGTAATATTAAAAAAAAAGAAAAGAAATTCTATAGGAAATATATAAAAGGAAAATAAATAAAGAGAAATAAACCGATATCTCCAGATATTTATTTAGATGACATGATTATGTTTTTTTTTAAAAATATTTTGGTGAGATTATAATTTATGAATGACCTTTGAACAACTTTAAACTGACCTTGAGAGTACCTACCTACCTAGTAACTAGGATTAAATAAGGGTTATAAATTAATGTTATTTTTTCTGGTTAGTGTTTTTTTAGCGAGTTAGGTTTCTACGAGATGGGGACGCTAACCCCATGCCCAACCCTCCTCCTTTACCCGAGCTTGGGACCAGCAGTAACTCTGGAAGAGTTACAGGCGGAACTCAAAACAACTTTCAACCAATATCAAAGTCACAATCTTCAATACCAACGTCAAGGCAGTTCTACTGTACGGAGCTGAAACTTGGAGAACTACAACAACCACCATCAAGAAGGTACAGGTATTTATTAATAGCTGTCTACGCATGATACTCAACATCCATTGGCCGGATACCATCAGCAACAGCCTTTTGTGGGAGAGAACCAACCAGCTTCCAGCTGAAGAGGAAATTAGGAAAAGATGGAATGGATAGGACATACATTGAGGAAATCATCGAACTGCATTACGAGACAAGCGCTAACTTGGAATCCTGAAGGGAAGCGGAAAAGAGGAAGGCCAAAGAACACATTACGTCGGGAAATAGAAGCAGATATGGATAGGATGAATAAGAACTGGAAAGAGCTTGAAAGGGTTGCCCAGGACAGGGTTGGATGGAGAATGCTGGTGAGCGGCCTATGCTCCTTCACGAGGAGTAACAGGCGTAAGTAAGTAATAAATTAATGTGAGAAATTAGAATTATAATTTAATGTCTGTTCAATTTCTTTATTTTTGTTTAACTTCATTATAGATCTACTGATGGAAATAATGCTTTCATGGATTGAATTCTTGGGTATTGATTTCCTTCCAAGAGGTCGATTTATTGACTTAGAATACGTAGATGATATAGTCGTGTTTGATGAAGATGTTGATAAAATGCAGAGTCTTTTGATAGCATTGAGCAACAATGCCAGAATATTTGGAATGCGCTTCTTTCTTTGTAAATTGTTATAACTTGTGAGTTGTGTGCCGTGTTAATAGATAAGTAATGATACGGCCAATTAGGGAGCAGTGAATTAGCGATAGAATCAATGACGCGTAAACATTTACGAGCAGCCTAGAGTCCTGATTGGTCTTGTTTTCCATCTAGCCCAGCCAATTGAGTCCGGAACACCGATCTTAACCTCTGCAATATGAATCATTATACTTCAAACATACTGAGTTTATATACCAATCAAACAGACCACAACGTGCCATAAAATAGAAAATAACATTTGTAGTTATAAATAGACAGGGCATAATTCAAGAATGGTATAAGGTATAATAATGGTTCATAGGTCAAAGTAAAGCTTATAATAAGAGGAATATGAATATGAATAGTTTAGTTATGCTTATCGGGACCTAACATAAATGCAAGTTGTTGCTTCAGGACTGGTCTGCGTCAACACCTGAACTAAGGTTACGGAGTGAAGTAGTTGAAAACGTCGACAAATTCATTAATCTTTGAAGTATGATCAACTCTAATGGGTTAGTGTTTGACGAAATCTCAGCACCGATTCGAAAAGCTCGTCTGGCTTTCCCAAAATACGTCACTTGTGGAGAAGGCGAGATATACGTCTACCAATTAAGGGACGAGTATACTGCGCGGCAGTTCGTTCTGTTCTACATCACGCCTATGAAACATGGCCTTTAAGAGTAGAAGATACTCGTAAGTTACTAGTATTTGACCACAGATGTCTTAGAAATATTGCGGGTATCTGCTGGGATCACCGGGTAAGTAATAGTGAGTTTAGACGCAGGGTATTAGGAGGCGATGGCAAATCAATTGATGAGGTTACGATTCTTCATCGACTGAGATGGTTGAACCACGTGTTACGTATACCTGAACACCGATCACCATGACGCGCAATGCTAACTGGTGTTAGGGATAATTAGAAGAAAGTTAGTGGTGGCCAAACCAAAACGTGGCATCA
This sequence comes from Schistosoma spindalis, assembly GCA_946903255.1. Lineage (NCBI taxonomy): Eukaryota > Metazoa > Platyhelminthes > Trematoda > Strigeidida > Schistosomatidae > Schistosoma > Schistosoma spindalis. The sequence continues at coordinate 88,169,656 of OX336420.1, forward strand.
GTGTTTCCAGTCACTAACTTCTAGTCTTAGTCATGTTGGTAGATGCAGACTACCTGGTAGGGGTCTGCGTGACTATCGTAACCAATGATTGGAGGCTGTGTGTGACATGGATGAGAATCGGTCACAATGGCGTCGGTGTATACACTCTCTGTCTTCCCTTAAACCGAGAGATTAAAATCGCTTCATATGCAATCTTGCTTTTATAAATTCAATGAATTTGGTGTTCATCTTGTTGTGCTAATGCGGTATGGCAACTTGGACCGATGTATATATGTGCCTGGTCCTACGTTGTAGCTGATTGACTGACTGATATCATCTATAATGCCAAAACTTTATTTAACCTAATGAATGGGTGAATTTCGTGTCAAAATCCGAGATCTGTTATCTTATACCTAACTGGTTCGTCCTTATATTATAGTCTAGCTAAAAATTTATTTGGTTAATGAATAATGGATACCTATGAAATTTTGTATACAAATAAGGTATTATCAATATTTATTTAAGTAGTCAATATAAGTGTTAGATAACTGGAAACATAAATGATGTATGGCTTGAATTTATCTGTCCAGTTTATTCAGGATGAGTAAATTTTACAATTAAATGATTAGTGGATATTTTGGGTTTGTGATAATAACCTTGATTTGATAAGTAATTCATTTACTGATAAAAACCTACCATATTTACCCGCCTCATCTATGAGATAGTGTTGAGACAGCATGTGATCTGTTCAGGCTTTGTTATTTTTAAAGATTTTTGAATTTGTCGTGAGATGTCCTGATTGATGTTGTTTAACTATGTTAGAACTGGGATAAGAACCAAAGGTAACTTAAATGTATGTTATATTATGTTGTCAACTTACCGAAGTTGAGAATCTAACCCCCTTCTAAGATACTTTATTGTAAAACCTTCAGGTTATAGTTGTAATCTCTTGTAAGATTGTACATACATGCTACTGAGAACCAAGACAAAATAGCTGACCTGTGCTCGGATAATTTCTAATAGACTGCTTGATGATTTCAATCCGTAATGTAAAGTATCTTGAATACATCCTAACTCTCTCAATAAGATTAAATATCGTATTATTCATAGGAGCATCTCTATAAATTCATCAAGTAAGATAATAGAATAACATGTTATACATACCGAGTTACCATCGTTTATAGTCAAAAAGTGACTAAATACAGTAATCGTTAGACATGAAATCTGTTCATTATTTCATTGTTTGAAAATAGGAGAGATCAGTTTACTCTGGTTTGTATGCACAAAGTAACTGCAATTTCTTATCGAAGATTTTAAATGGAACGCCTGGAATTTATTCACAATAGCTCAAATGTACTTGGATTTTTTTTAGCGTTTAATATTAATTCCTACATACAGATCTTATATTGAACTTTCCTTAAGTTGTTATGCTCTTGTTTAATTTGTTTGTTTTTTTACCTTACTCTGGATATTTTCGCTAAGCTGATGTGACAAACGGATTTATTTATTTATTTATTTGTTTCAACACATAAATATTGGTACAAAGGGGCACCAAATAGATATGCGCCACACAAAACAATGAGAATTTAAAGAGAAGGAGAAAAAAAAAGTAATGAACGTAGGGAATTATAAAAAAAAGAGAGAGAGAACAACAATAGGGGAAACGGAAAGGTACAATCAGAAGAAATCTTTCAGTTAAGGAAGATACAACCACTTCTTGTAGAGAAGGTAAAAGAAGGTTACAGCAGGATCGCCAATGGCTTCTATTCTCACCCATATCTGATAACATCTCTAGCCACTGTGTTGCACCACCTCTCAGACCACAACCAGGGAGTCGTGAACGACCAACACAAGCCAGCCATTTGCAACTTTCTTTCATACCACGACACCATGTCATATACTCACCACCTCTCCGCTTTTTCCAACCAGTCCCAAAGTCGGCAAATAATGCACGACGAGGAATTCTTTGGGACGACATTCGTAGAACATGTCCAAGACACCGAAGTCGGTGTTTCAAGATGGTGACACCAATTGGATTGTCGTCTCTGTGCCCGAACACACGATGCCGAACCTCTGCATTACTAACATGGTGTTGCCACTGAATGTCAGCAATCCTTTGGAGACAGCGGTGATCGAACACAGAGAGTTGTCTAACATCCTCAACTTGGAGTGGCTAGGTTTCACAAGCATAGAACAGAACTGCTGTAACCGACGCGTTGTAGATCCGACCTTTTACAGCCAGACTAACATCATGAAGACGCCAAAGGTGGCCCAGATTGGCATAAGCCGCTCTGGCTTTCACTATACGTGAATTGATCTCATCACTCACATCAACACCATCACTTATGCAGCTACTCAGATACACGAACTTCTCGACTACTTCAATCTGCTCACCATCCAGAGTGAGTACAGGATTAGAATCTTGCCAGTCTTGTAGAAGTACTTTGCACTTCGAAGGTGCAAAGCACATACCATACCTACGGACATTGATTGCCAACTGCTTAAGTGCGGATTGCATAGCTTGGGCATTCTCGCACAGTAAGACAATATCATCCGCATACTCAAGGTCGAGAAGTCTTTCTCCAGGCAACAGATCCACACCACCATTACTTACATCCATCAGAGCTGTTTCCAGAATGTCATCGATGGCAATGTTGAAGAGGATAGGTGAGATTGGGCAACCCTGCCCAACACCACTGCTCGAATGGAACAATGGATATACATTCGTATCATAATCCATAGTGCTTATCACTTCTTGTCTTATTTATTGATAGGATTTTAATTATTGAAGATCATGAAGTAAATCTAATCGGAAAACCAATGTAAATCAAAATGCATTTAACAGCTTTTTCATCCTAGCATTAGACTCTTGCATAGTATGTGTCCTCAACTTCATCCGAGATTGAAACCTAAATATTCCGGTCCAGCAGTGTGTACTTAACCTTTAGATCGTTGAGTAGGCATTCATTGGTTTTGGTTTCTAACTTCAACTAAACTGTGATATTGAACAATTGTTGTTCGATGACATGATTGTCTAAATCTGCCATTCTCAACATAGTCATACTAGGATGAAACGACTATTCATCACCTTGCGATGTTCACTAGTTATATATCTAAGGTCTATCGGTGATTTACATTATAAAAGTAAAGGCTTCAATACTGATAGTTATTGACCAACTAACTGGTATTTATTGATATTCAGTAATCATGAATTATTAATAAATTGTAGAACATAAATTCACTTCATGTTGTTTTACTTGTCTCATGTTGGCATATGTATATCCTTTGCCGATCGCTTTGATGTAGCCTTAAGCCACAAACTTTTTAAGCAAAGATGGATGGTGTCCAACAATGGAATCCAGGACGCGCGGTACTCGGTTTGACTCATAGAGTGAACATCAACTCTGGGATGCAGGTACATCCAGCTGACGAGTCCCGAATAGGACGAAACGCGCGTCCTGAATATTACTGCTAACCACTATCCATATTTGCTTAAAAAGCTTGTAAATATTATGATACTGTTTTACTTTTTTATATTATACTCCTTGAATAACATCTTCAAACCCTAATCTTTCCGATTATTGCTTAAACTCTTACCACCTCTACCACTACGGGGTTTGAATCGACAACTGCATCTCTGTGGTAATGTGGTATGGCAACTCGAACTGATGTCAGGCAGTCAGTCAGCTGTAACGTAGGACCAGGCATATATATACATCGGTCCAAGTCACCATACTTCATTATCACAGCAAGATGAACACCGGATTCATAGAAGTAGCTAATTCAATGGTGGTAATATATTGAAGAAAGATTGCATATAAGGACATTGTACAGGAAGAAAGAATTAGTTCGTGGAAACAAAGATATGAAGCGAATTTAATCTCTTAGTTTAAAGGAAGACAGAGAGTTTATACATCGACGCCAATGTGATCGATTCTCATCCATGTCACACACAGCCTCCAATCATTGGTTACGATAGTCACGCAGACCCCTACCAGATAGTCTGCATCTACCAACATGACTAAGACTAGAAGTTAGTGACTGGAAACACTGATGCCACGTTTTGGTTTGGCCACCACTAACTTTCTTCTAATTATCCCTAACACCAGTTAGCATTGCGCGTCATGGTAATCGGTGTTCAGGTATACGCAACACGTGGTTCAACCATCTCAGTCGATGAAGAATCGTAACCTCATCAACTGATTTACCATCATCTCCTAATACCCTGCGTCTAAACTCACTATTACTTACCCGGTAATCCCAGCAGATGCGAGCAATACTTCTAAGACATCTGTGGTTAAATACTAGTAACTTACGAGTACCTTCTACTCTTAAAGGCCATGTTTCGCAGGCGTAATGTAGAACAGAACGAACTGCCGCGCAGTATACTCGTCCCTTAATTGGTAGACGGATATGTCGCTTTCTTCAAAGCTGATGTACGTACTTACGAAGTTCTACGTTGTTATTGACTTACTGACTAACTGACTGCGATTCAGGTCAACTTCGCATCATTTTCTCTTCAACTTTTATATTTAAAACCCACTCCACTTTGATTTGCATTACATTTCTCAAATCTTATATATATATATATATATATATATATATATATATATATATATATATATATGGTTTTTTTTCATTATGATTCCGTTCAGTATTATGATGGATTATTACACCATTGAATTATTAAGTATCCTAGAAATGAGTGATTCTAAGAAAGAAAAAAAGAATTGATCATTTATATAAACTGTTTGTTCCTTTATACTTTAATGCAATCATGTGAGACGTTTGATCGATGAATCCTTCTTTGATGATGAATTTTACATGAGATAGTTGATAAATGATTTGTTCTGACTAAATCTTATTTTTTTTGATTGAGATCATGAACCGATTGATGTTAGACCACCATTGAAAACCTGGTAGCACTGGACGGCCGTTTCGTCCTATTGTGAGACTCGTCAGTAGGTTTTCAATGGTGGTCTAACATCAATTGGTTCATTATCTCAATCAAAAACTTGACAATCTCCACAACCCCTAAACTGATACAAGTCAATCTATCCTAAGATTAGATTATGTTAAGCCTGTAATCTTTGAAACCTTTTAGAATTCTCATATGTACTAAATAAATCGATGAAACGTTTAGTATATGAGATTCAGTTCTGGGAAATTAATTCAATAAACATGATAAATGTATAAAAGATTACTATTTATTTTCTCTTATGGTCTAAATATTACTTATAAGTAGTATGGATAAATAGTATATTTGTATGATGTAAATATTTCCTTTTGATTGAATAGTAACATCATCGGTTAGGATTAAGAGTTCGAGTAAATTGTATTGATTTTGTCATGTATATTGGTCTTATATTTTGATAATGATGAGATATAAGATAGCTTTGATATGATTGAAATGATGTATAGATTACATGTCAATGAGTCACAACAAACAGAGATGATAATGATGAACGGTAGATTTGAAGCAGATGTGAAGGCAGGGATCGGTAGAGCAAGAACAGCATATTTACAAATGAACAACATCTGAAACTCAAAACAACTGCCTGTCTATCAACAATAAAGTCAGAATTTTCAATACAAATATCAAGACAGTTCTATCATACGAGGTGGAAACTTGGAGAACTACTAAAGACATCATCCAGAAGATACAAGTGTTTATTAACCGTTGTCTATGCAAAACACATTGGATCCGTTGGCCATACATTATCAGTAACAACCTACTGTATGAGAGAACGAGTCGGATCCCAGTGAAGGAAGAATCGCTGGAAGTGGATAGATCATACATTGAGGAAATCACCCAACTGAGTCATAAGGCAAACTCTCACATGGAATCCCCAAGGCCGAATGATGAGTAGAAAAGAAAGACCAAAGAACACATTACGTCGAGAAATGGAGACAGACTTGAGATGAATGATCAACAATCGGTTAGAACTGCGAAAGAAGACCGAGGACAAAGTGTGTTGGAGAATGCTATCCGTCGACCTATGCTCCATTGAGACTAACAGGCATAAATAAATAAGTAAGCAAGCAACTGCTTATTATACAGAATTATTGTCATAACTCCTAGCTATCAAATGAATAGTTATCAAAATTCAAAATGATTAACCAGAAACGTATTCTTCTTAATAACATGTCTCATGTATATATGTGAAATGTGACACACAATAAATCGACATGGCTATATATCACTTTGAATTTCTCAGTTATATAATACGTAGTTTACAGTTTCATTTACTGATAAATAAAATTAAGACTCTGAAGTTTCATTTTTATCATTTGCATTGAATTACTGCAAGGTTTGTAGATTACATGGATGATTTTAGTGAAATTTCATTCTCTTCACTGAATGGTTTAGTTGTTAAATATTCTCAATTAATAATATTCAAATCCATTTCATTTTGATTTGCATTACGTTTCTCAAATCTAACTGATATATTTTTATATGATTTCTATCTGTATTATGATGGATTATTGCACTGCTGAGGAGCTCTGCAATAGAACGAAACAGCCGTCCAATACTTCCAGGTGGTCTAGTTGCAAATGACTCATGATCTCAACTATTAAAATTACTATAATATTCAGAAAACTCCTTCTGATACTAATCAACATATGCTCACTAATGACTGGCTTCAAGAGGTATTTCCTGGAGTTCTAGTGAGAAACAGTGACCAGTGGAGTTTAACCGGGTTTCGTTTGAGATAGTAACTCACTGAAGACAATGGTGGATGTGTTGCTCAATTTCTTGAATTAGTTGAAGTTAGATATTAACACCATTGGATGCTGGCTCAATGGTCTAGAGGTTAAGCGTTCACGGGCGAGACTAATAGTTCCTGGGTTCTAATTTTGTGAGGCAGGATCGTGGATGCACACTGCTCAGGAGTTCCACAATAGGACGAGACGGCTGTCCAACGCTTACAGCTTTTCCATGGTGATCTACCTTCAATTGACTCATAATCTCACCTATTAAAATTAATAATATTCAGTAACGTATATTCCGACAAAATGAGTCCAGGTCAACCTTACGATTGTAGATTAGATAAATAACATAAAAAAATAAAGTGAGGAGGTAAGATAATCAAAATGAATATGCAAACAATCACAATATAAATAGTGGCTACAACCAATCAATGTTAATATTAACGGGTATACATTATTAGCCAATATATGGAATTACTCCCTTAGTTAACTTACACTTAAAGTTTGTGCTGATGATATTGTAGAGAAAAACAGAGGAAAAAAACTTCATGATTAAACCATCTGTATCAGAGAACATAACTTTAGCATGATCAGTGTTTTATATGTAAAATATCTCGTTCCTCAACTGTTTTTAATACAGAAATTATTCTTTGAATCAATTGTAACTATAACTAAAGTTCTTTTTTTATAAGGAAAATAATTCAAGGAATTTAAGTTCCTCTTGTATTGAGTTAACTCCGCATGGAGTCCCTCTGAGGGTTGCTGCCGGTTCCAAGCGCGGATAAAGGAGGAGGTTTGGGCATGGGGTTAGCGAATCCATCCCGTAGAAAACTAACTCGTTAAAAAAAGCTAACCAGAAAAAATTATTCAAACTATTTAAACTCTGTCCTGGGAGTCAGAAGGTCTTCATTTAGAAGAATTATGACGCCTCAAGATGAAAGCCGAGTTCCTTCGAAAGTCACGAGGCCGATGCCCTTCTAACAACCAGAGCAACCATTTATATAGATACATGGAATGTTCGTACAATGTGAGAGACTGGGAGAGTCTTCCAAATTGCTGCAGAAATGAGGAGATACAATTTAGAGGTGCTTGGGATCAGTGAAACACATTGGACGCAAGTTGGACAACAATGAATAGGATCAGGGGAGCTGTTGTTATACTCCGGACATGAAGAAGAAAATGCCCCACATACACAAGGAGTTGCATTGATGCTGTCCAAACAACAGGCGTAATTATTATTAATTATTATTATTGTAGTGAGTCCCAAACAACGTTTGTACATTTATTATTCAAAGTGTTGTTTAGTTATGTAATTGGACGTTGCATTCTATACATTCTGAAATCAATCTAGACAATTTCTTTGTAAAAAAGAAAATCGTCATAGTAGCCCTCAAATGCCCTGGTAAGATCGAGAGTGGAAAGAGTTAGCTCTATCTCTCCGAATGCTCTCACATTGCCACGTGCATACAACCACTGTCAGGGAAGTCCTACTCACTACCTTTTCGCGGTGGGGCTCGTGTTTACGAAATTGAGAGGACGAAAAGCGGGTTTGTGAATGATCTAGGGATTTACCTAAGTGAGCTGGGAAACCCTGATTCTAAACCAATGGTGCACATGGGCCGGCTCCAGTATCCTGAAGGAACAAATGGCGTATTAACCAATCGTTGGTCACCGGTTACCATGAGACTGCATCTCCTTACGATGCTCCACTGCCTTGTGGATCAGATCATTTGGTCGAAGGCTCTGGGTATGGCCCTCTATGAAAACCATCTGTTTCAGTCTAGGCACCCGAGCAGTAATCCAGCCTTCACACAAATCGAATGATTTATATGGCGCATATGTATTTGGTGCCTCCTTGTACCAATGTTTATGTGTTTAAATAAATAAAAATAGACAAATGATTAGTGCGTGATATTAATCGAGTAAACCGATTATTAAGATCTTTCTATTTAATTTATATTTAGATAATGAACATTAAGCTATGAAATTGCTCATTTATCTATTTGTTTGTCTGTTAATTGACGATTCACTAACATATTTCTACCTCCTATATTGGAAGTCAACATTAATACAGGTTGTCATGCCTATTGGAATTTTCAGCTCTCGATTTTCAATCGTCTATAGAATATAGAACTATCAGTGTCTGCGTCCTTCTCACTTCTTTCTCGCGGTTAGCGTGTTGTTTACGAAATTGAGAGGACAAGAAGCGAATATCCGGTGCTTTAAATGGGTTTGTGGATTATATGGAGGATCCATCTAGGGGAGTTGAAAAACCGTGATTCCAAACTAATGGTGCACATGGGCTCCAGTATTCTAAAGGAATAAATGGCGTATGAACGAATCGTTGGTCACCGACTACTATGGGACTGCATCTTCTTACGTTGCTCCACTACTTTTAGGTCGATGGCTCTGGGTATGGCCCGCTATGAAAACTATCTGTTTCAATTTAGGCACCGGAGCGGTAATCCAGCCTTCACACAAATCGAATGATTTATGTGGCGCATATGTATCAGTGTCTGAGTCGGTTCATGTTTTAATCAATTATTGAGGTTGTACTGTCAAGCAATCATATTCAATAAGGTATATGGCTTATTTGCTATTCAATTTGAAATGGTTTGGATTATTGATATGTTGACTGGAATTTAATCAGTTTTGGTTTGGTATATGTGCATCCTATATGAATTACTTTGAAATTGCTATTATAATCCAAATTGACATAGAATTGATGAAATGTGAATAGCATTGGAATTCAGGACGCGAGTGGAGTTTTACACCGAGACTCGAATTTATCAACGTTCTCTTCATACGTCATTGTTCTATTCACTTAGCTGAGATCTGTAACATATACCGGTCATCACACATTGATTCGATTTGTTCTAACTTTTAGACAGATAAATTATATTGATATCTCTATTTTCCCTATCACACAAATGTTTGAACTTGCTATCCGCTAACATATAACATTGATCACGCCTTATGCATGCTCGCATATTTACTCGTATCTCTTTTATATTTATGAAAACTGAGTCATCTATTACTCACTTAGTTGATTATTTCTACCTCTTTAGTTTAGCTGAATTTCTTCTTGTCTCTTGTTGTTCTTCTGCGTTATCAAATCTCTGAAATATTCCTTCCTCAAATACTTACGTATTTGACTTCTCATAACTACATTGTTATCAGCAGGATAATTCAATAGAATATTTATGAAATAAATAGGGTGTGTACTTAATAATGGAGTATATATCTTACTTACTTCATTAACATTAATTTCATTCGATCATATAGATTCAGATTATGAGTCCATAGATGAAGTTACGTTCAACTGATTAGTCCGAATAGGACAAAATTCCCATCCTGTCTTATGATGATAACCACATTCCACCCATTCTATGTTTATTTCTTGTATTGATCCTTTATATTACAAAACTACTGCCTATCCCTAATACGAGTATTAGTGTTATTGTCAACTAACACGTAACAAAATCTCCAATTTGAACGCCGACTAATACTACCTTGTCCCTGTACTAAACCAATGATGCGTTAACCAGCACGATCAACCTTGAGTTCACTCAGTCTTTATTGGTCCTCTGTATAGTAGCTTCTCGCCTAACTCAGACCGGTTCAGTCCAGAACACAAATATCAGTTTCCATTTCAGATAGACTTGGTTTATATACAAGTAGACCAGACCGTACCACATCATGAACTCGAAAATAATAATTATACAAGATTACGTCAGCAGTGATTGTGAGCGTGAGGGACTATAACTAATAGATTGTGAATAACATGAGAATAGTAAAACGTATAATAGTGGCTAATCCGTCAAATGAAAGCTTATTATAAGAGAAATATAAATATAGATAATCTAGTTACTTAACAGTTATATATATATAAATGACAGTTCATAAATAGTTCCCGGAAGTTACCCATAATATAATGTTCTTCGGTTACAATAGTTACCATATATATTTCTAAAAGATGAAATTCGAAAAACGCGATACATTTAATGTTCAAAAAACAATAGTTCTTCGTAAAAATTCGAATGGCCGAAAGTGGGGTGGGCCCGCCCTCCCTCTCGAAATGCTCTCACATGGCCATGCGTATACAGCCTCTGCCAGGGAAGTTCTACTAACCGCCTTCTCGTGGCGGGGGTGTTGTTTACGAAAATGAGAGGACAAAGAGTGAATTACCGGCGCTTTAGCCGGATCCAAACCAATGGTGCACATGAGCTCCAGTATCCTGAAGGAGCAAATGGCGTATTAACCAATCGTTGGTCACCGGCTACCATGGGGCTACATCTCCTCACGATGCTCCACTGCCTTGTGGGTTAGACCTTTAGGTCGAAGGCTCGAGGTGTGGCCCCCTAAGAAAACCACCTGCTTCGGTTTGGGCACCCGAGCAGTATCACAGCCCTCACACAAATAAAATTTTGTGTAGCGTATATATATTTGGTGCCCTCTTGTACCAATATTTATGTGTTCAAATAAATAATTAATAAATAAATAACGTAATAAAAGGAATAGTTTCATGTTTTCAGTTACAAGTGTTAGTCTAATCAGAGTAAACATACATGAATGAATAATTATGTATCAGTTGAATCCATGAGTCCATTGAAGCCAGACCACCAGCTGAAAGCATTGAACAGCCGTTTTGTCCTAGTATGAAACTCCTTAGAAGTGCGCATCCACTATCCCGCCCCCTCGCGAGATTCGAAACTAGGATCTACCGGTCTCATACGTGAACGCTTAACTTCTAGACTAATGAGCCGGCCGGCAACCAACAGTGTTAATTCTACTATTGACTTATGAATTTTACTATTAATTTATTATGCTATCCACAAAACCCCCCACTGATTATATTTATGTATTAGATTGTTCCAAATAAAAGGCACTCACTATACATGATACATTATAGGATTCACATATTTTATAACAGTTGGAGTTAAAAGTAAGAATTTGAAGTGCATAACATTTAGTCACTGAGTAATAAACTTAAACAGTTTTAAATCAATACAAAAGATAAATGGTTATTCATCAATGCTTATTGGTTAAACATGAATGATCTATCGGCAAAATAGAGTAATTAGATTATATTAAGATGTACCATGAAAATAATCATAACACTATACAGATTCGATTTAACTTGGTTTTTTTTTACAGTATTTCTTTGAGCACAGATAGATAGTGACTAGTTGTGGAATCCAGGACGTGCGTTTTGTCCTATTTGAGACTCATCAGCGGGATGTACTTGCATCTTAGAGTTGATGTTCACTCCAGGACTCGAACGCATTTAGATTTTACAAAAGCTGTTGAAGACAGATTTTTATTCATTCCTGTAAAGTTGGCCGTCGTGATATAAGACACATATTATTATCGGTTAGATAAGTATAGTGTTTAGAGGTTGAAAAACAAAATTTTTGAACAAATAATTTTTTTGTATCAGAAGGGGTTTTGCTGAGATTTTAATACTTTCAATAGTTCATGCTGTATATCCTGGAGTTCTAATGAGAATCAATGACCAGTGGAATTCAACCGGTTCTGTTTTGAGATAGTAACTCACTGATGATAATGGTGGATGTGTTGCTCAATTTCGTGGATTAGTTGAAGTTAGACATTAACACCGTTGGATGCCGGCTCAGTAGTGTGGTGGGTTCAGGGGCTCCTAGATTGAAATCCCGCGGGATGGGGTCGTGGGTAATCACTGCTGAGTCTCACAATAGGAGGAAACGGACGTCGAGTGCTTCCAGGTTTTACATGGTGGTTTAACTTCAGTTGACTCATGTTCTTAATCATTGAAACAATTCTTTACAGTTGGTCAATATTTCAAATTTAAACAAACTTCAATAATCAATCTATCAGTTAATAACAGCATAATATCTATTAAGTATAAGTAACACTAACCAAAATGGTCATTAAATCTTAAACGATTATATCAAATACCAAATTTTCGTGGTTTCCATTGTATACCATTGTAATTATCTACAATAATAGTGTAACTCTTACTGAACAACTACAGGTAAGTTCGTAGTCTAGCCAAAATTTTGTAACCAATCATAAATCTAATTACTGAGAATCTCTAAAAATATCAACACGAGAATTCTTTTAACATTCTTTGAAGCAACCAAAAAGTAATTATTATAGAATTCATATATTCAATGTATTTCATAATGAAAAGAGATATCATGAGGTCAACACTTCATAATCATTTATAAATGAGTTTGAATGGTAGTTCATCACGTTCTAATATCTATTTATACACGTTTTTTTTTTAATACTTACAAGTTAAATTATTATAAAATTAACAGTTTTATTGGTATCTTAAATATAATGTGTTAAGAATTCTTTACTATAATAAACTTACTTACTTACTTACTTACGCCTGTTACTCCCAATGGAGCATAGGCCGCCGACCAGCATTCTCCAACCCACTCTGACTTCTTTTCTAGTTCCATCCAATTCTTGTTCATTTTTCTCATATCTATCTCCATTTCTCGGCGTAATGTATTCTTTGATCTTCCTCTCCTCCTTCGACCTTGAGGATTCCATGTGAGGGCTTGACATGTGACGCAGTTCGGTGCTTTCTTCAATGTATGTCCTATCCACTTCCAGAGTTTCTTCGTGATTTCCTCCTCTGTTTGGATCTGGTTTGTTCTCTCACATAGTAGGTTTTTGCTGATAGTGTCGGGTCAACGGATCTGAAGTATTTTGCGTAGACAACTGTTAATAAACACCTGTATCTTCTGGATGATGGATTTCGTAGTTTTCCAGGTTTCCGCCCCATACAGTAGAACTGTCTTCACATTTGTATTGAAAATTCTGACCTTGGTGTTGGTTGTCAATTGTTTTGAGTTCCAGATGTTCTTCAGTTGTAAATATGCTGCTCTTGCTTTGCCAATCCGTGCCTTCACATCTGCATCAGATCCACCGTGTTCATCGATGATGCTGCCCAGTTATGTAAAAGCTTTTACATCTTCCAAATCTTCTCCGTCAATTGTGATTGGATTGTTGCATGCTGTGTTGTATCGGAGAATCTTGCTTTTCCCTCTGTGTATATTGAGACCTACTGCTGCTGAGGCTGAGGCTACACTGGTCGTCTTCTCCTGCATTTGTTGTTGTGTTTGCGATAGAAGAGCCAGATCATCTGCGATGTCTAGATCATCCAACTGCATCATAGATATCCGCTGTATCCCGTGCTTCCATTCAGATGTTGATGTCTTCATGATCCATTCGATCACCAGGAGAAAGAGAAAGGGTGAGAGTAAACAAGCTTGCCTGACACTGATCTTTACTTCGAACGACTTTGTCAACTGTTCTCTATGAATGATTTTGCAGTTTAATCCATCATAGGAATTCTGTATGATATTGACTATCTTCTGAGGCACGCCGTAGTGTCGAAGAAGCTTCCATAGTGTTGTTCTGTCCACGCTATCAAATGCTTTCTCGTAGTCAATGAAGTTGAAATAGAGTGATGAATTCCATTCAATTGTTTTTTCCACAATGATACGTAGTGTTACGATTTAGTTTATACACAATCGATCCTTACGTAATCCAGCCCGTCGATCACGAAGTTGGGCATCTACCCTGTTGAAGAATTTTCCTGGTATTGAGAGAAGAGTGATGCCCCTGTAGTTATCACAGTTGCTGAGATCGCCTTTCTTTGGTATTTTGATCAAAAGTCATTCTTTTCAATCAGCTGGTACTTGTTCTTCATCCCAAATCTTGCTGAAGAGAATATGGATTATGTTTACAGTTACCGCTACGTCTACTTTCAGTGCCTCTGCTGGAATGTTGTCTGATCCTACTGCTTTGCCGTTCTTATTTAATTGTATTACATACTCATTAAATCTTTAATACTGTTAACAAATCTATAAATCGATTAACTAATATAAAGTATGATCATTTGTATCAGTGTGTTCCAATATCAACTTAATCATTAAACATAAACTATTGAACTATTGGAAGGGTCTAAAACTAGATCTACTTTTTTTTTTTACTTTCGTAGAATAAGCTTCCTAGATTTACAGAGGCTGATATCAATTACTAAGTTAATGGATTAGTAAATAAATGTGACAAACTACAAGAAAAAAATCTCAAAAACATCCCTTCATTAACATGTATATATAAAGAATGTTGAATTGTATTGTTATGGTTATCCCATGTAACACTACTACTCAACTGTTATAATGTTTAATGTTAAAATCAACCTTAAACAAATGTCTCAAAAGTACATGTATATCTAATCATTTTCAATGTATAATATGTATAAGATATCCATTAATAATTTTGTGGTTAAGTGTTGAATATAAATAGGTAATCCTCATAGAAGATCTCATCTCAAACATCTGAAATGATCCATTTTTATTTGCCAGTGATTGATAACATGAAGATTAAAAAAAACAAAAAAACAAATATAGTACAAATTAGGGATTGAAATGAAATAGCCTAGTGAAAATCACACTCTTAATCAACATTCACTCACAAAATCAATGAAGACCTCCTGAATAAATATCAGATAATACATGTTAATTAAAAATTTCAAAAGTAAATGAATGATCTCAAACTTTCAATATAAAAAAAAAGTTAAATAACTTTTTGATTAAGCTCATAGACGGCTATTTCATTCTATTGTGAGACTTCACAACAGTGTGCATCCATAATCTTGCTCATGGGATTCGAACCCAAGTTCTTCGGTTTCACGAATGGGATCGTAGCTGTGCAATGCTAAGGAGTCTCACAATATAGGACAAAACGGCCGTTTACTGTTTTCAAATTTTCAATGATGATCTAATGTCGATCAGTTCATGATCTCAATCAAAAACGTAATCATCTTCACAACCCTTATACTGATAAATAACTTTTATTTTGTTTTGTTTTTTTTCCGTTTATTTCTATTTTTAGAAATGACTAACTTTCATTTCTATAAATAAACAAATTTTTATTTTGAAAAACAAAAAAAATTTTTTTTCAGATTCAGTCTCATAAATAAAACAATATAAACTAACTTACACTGATTCTCTATAGTGTAGTGTAGTGTAGTGTAGTGTAGTTGAAATGAGACTGAATTTTGAAACTTTTCGAAAAACATAAAATCAATAAAAAGAGATTTATTTATTATTTATTTATTTATTTGAGCACATAAATACTGGTACAAAAGGGGAACCAGATACATATGTACCACACATATCTCATTTGATTTGTGTAAGTGATGTGGTACTGCACGGGTGCCGAAACCGGATCAGGTGGTTTTCTTAAGGGGTCACACTCGGAGCCTTCGACCTAAAGGTCTGATCCACAAGGCAGTAGAGCTACGTAAGTGTTGGGGTATTCAGAAAATACTTCAGAAATTATCTAGTGCTATTCCTGAATGAGAAATAGTGTCATTACCCCATTGGTCAACATTCTTCCAACGTGCCATTCCCCTATGGTCAATATTTATTTGTGTCATTTCCTGAAGGTTAAATCTTGTACAAATGTTACTTTCTATTTTATGGTACGATGTAGTCTGTTTGATTGCTATATAAACAGAGTATGTTTGGAATATAATGATTCATATCACCAAGATTGAGACTTGTGTTCTGAACTCAATTGGCTGGGCTAGACAGGCAGGCAGGGCCAATCAGAACTCTAGGCTGCTCGCAAGTATTTTTATGCATCAGTGTATCGATCGATAATACGCTGCTCTCTAATAGGTGGATCACACGTTATAACAATAAGGAAATCCAGTCCCATGGTAACCGGTGACCAACGATTGGTTCATGCGCCATTTGTTCCCTCCATGTGCATGATTGGTTTGGAATCAGGATTTTCCAACTCCTTTAGGTGGGAGCGAGTTAAAGCTCCGGACATTCTCTCTTCGTTTTTTCAATTCCGTAAACAGCACTCCCGCCACGAGAAGGCAATGAGTAGGAATTCTCTGGCAGAGGCTATATACGCGTGGTTATTTGAGAGCACTTGGAGACTGAGATCTAATTCTCCTCACTCTCGGCCGTACCAGGGTATTTGGGAGCAATAGAAAGAGATAAGATATATTGTAAAATAAAACTGTTATATCTAAAGCTTAAATTCTTAGTATGCCGCGTATGACTTGAGCAATCGAACGCTAGAACCCTCCAAGTCACAAATAACAAGACTGGAGAAAGTGTTTTTTGGGAAAGATTTAAAATGTACGGAAAATCATGGGAGATACAACCAAAACAAAGAAGTAAACAATGACAGGTATAAGGTCAACAAGAACCAATCAACATCGAGGTCTACAGGACAAGCTGTGAGCCACATGTAGAGAAATTCGAACACTTCACTACTATCTGAAGTTTTTGCTGATGATGTCGTTCAGAAAAATGTTGAAAGCCTCACGATTAAACCATCCAGCTCAGAAAGCAAAACTTCATCAAAATCATCCACCTAAGCTACAAATCTCCACCAATCCACAAAGATGTATATTATGCTACTGACCAATAGTAGCATGCCACGTTGATATTCTACAAAGTTCCATTGCATTCTGATAAGATGGAACTGTTTGGCTCTTCTAGGGCCTCTGGAGGCTCCGTTGTAGTTCTCAGAAGTTGTCCCAATAAAAACCTATTCAAATTAATCTTAATTCTTATTTCATGAAATTAATTCCCTTTATGAATTTAAATAAAGCCTAAACAAATATTGATACAGAATAATATGAATTCATTATGTTTTTGTGGTTTCTCATCAGCTGCTTACAATCACTGATATGTATTAGAATTTTACATTGAGGCTAAGAAAAATAGTATAGAATAATTGATATAAGGTGAATGTAAAGAACTGGAATGATAAACGTTATCAATAATAACTACATATATATACAAGAACAAGTAATAGGTTCTTTCGTGTTAGAATCAAGGAATCATTAAGGATGGGTGATGTAATAGTTGAGTGGAGTTCACAGACAGATAAGATAAATTATGTGATCATTTTGGAGGTAATGAAGGGTTCACATAAGATTCATGGAATTAAAAACTGATAAGACGAGTTACGTAATAAATGATTAGAATTTGAAGAGTTCACATAATTTAAGAAAATTAAGTGAGCGGAAATGTGTGAGTGAAAGGGTGATTTAAGAATTCGGTAAATACATACTTACGCCTGTTACTCCCAATGTAGCATAGGCCGCTGACCAGCATTAACCAACCCACTCTGACTTCTTTTCTAGTTCCATCCAATTCTTGTTCATTTTTCTCATATCTATCTCCATTTCTCGGCGTAATGTATTCTTTGATCTTCCTCTCCTCCTTCAACCTTGAGGATTCCATGTGAGGGCTTGTCTTGTGACGCAGTTCGGTGCTTTCCTCAATGTGTGTCCTATCCACTTCCAGAGTTTCTTCGTGATTTCCTCCTCTGTTTGGATCTGGTTTGTTCTCTCACATAGTAGGTTGTTGCTAATAGTGTCTGTCTAACGGATCTGAAGTATTTTACGTAGACCACTGTTCATAAACACTTGTATTTTCTGAATGATGGCTTTCCGTCCCATACAGAGGAATATAACACAAACTAAATATTAACAAAATAAAACTAATGAACAAAAAATTGAATTACCAGGGTAGTAATAGATTTATTCTTGTCCCTTTTTGAATACTTATATTGTTCTTTCAAACCTAAGCACATGATAAATCGTAAATGTCTTAATAAAAAGTTTATTAATGTTCTTAGAAAATGACTAACTGATTTTAGAATTTTTTTTCTCCAAGCCAACATAATACTCATGTTCTATCCATATTTATTGGGCATTTTGTAAAATGTTAAATGTAATTTAGTGTATTACCTAACAGTTGTACGTAGTCACGAGACCCCTTGGTAAGTGTTTATTTGTTTCAATTAGTTCAAACTGAACATAGTGTACTGTAAACTAGAAATTATTGTAATTGTACAGCTTTAATCACTATTTACGTGCTATATCACCTGTAGCACCAGATGTCCGACAGTATGTCACAAGTTGCTGGTTAAACCGTAAGGAAATGTTGTTGGGTGCATCTAAGATTTAATATTTGACATTTCTACAAATGACAGAGATGAGTTTCAGTCTCTTCAACTAAACAAATACCTAATAAAGCAAGATACATTATATATAACAATGATGAAGCTTTGGAAACTATCCAGTAGACTTACCTACTAGACTATGTGATGTGTTTAGAAATCTAACAGTTTGTTGTTAACATTGTCTTATGTTATTTTGAAGAATTACCAGCGTGTAGAGTATAAAATGTGAAATTATATGTTTATTGCTGACAGATTATCTGTTTATGAAGTTAACCTAATTTCCTGGGAATGTACTTGTGAGACATTCCGAACATGCCACTACCCATATCGACACATGTTCTTTGCTGTTCTAAGACGTCAGATTTTTACATGTGGATGCTGCGTTTATCAAACATTTTATGTTAGTACGAACTAATTCCTTAAGCTACTGAAGGCAATGTGAGTTTAAAGCAATAATCAGTAAGGTTACTTTTCCAGGGCTATCGAATGAGCTTTTGCATAATATGTAATCTATTAAAACGGATAGCGTGAGAAAACTGTCGTTATTTAAGGATAACATTGCAACTAAGGTAACACAGAAGGTCAAGCACTATCTAAGAAGAATTCTCAACACATGGATAAGCATTCTGTTTTCTTGTAATCTATCCTAGTGACAGTGACATTCAGCCAATTACTTGTATAGATAATTTCTGTTACCAATAAAAGGTAACAACTACCACAACTACCCAGATACTCAGACAATTATCATGAAAGCTGAATTATGTGAGTATATTTCACAATAAATTTTAATCGAATACTGTTTTTGCATTGACAGTGTTCTAGGAAAATTTTCAGTTATCACTTCTTTTTTTCATATTCTAAGCAATACTACAAGGTAGACCGGTATTGTTAACGGTTATAGATGCTTATAAGAGTTTAATGTTCACTTGGATACTTTATCGAGCTTGGAAACTAAAAATAGTACGTTAGCGCCAATAATACGTAATACTCATCTATTTACCACTTAGATAGTCATTTCCTATGATCAACCAATAACAATATATTAACTTATTCAGTAGACAGGGAAATGCACAATCTCATCTAAGGGAAATATTAAGATTTTTTAGGAATATCAATGCATTCACTGTGATCTTCGGAATGGGAATCCAATTACCAGTTGACGAAAATTGGCTTACTATATTCTGATTAACTTCTATTAAGGGGGAATAAATACAATTCCAAAAGTGATACTTATCACATGATTTCACAAAATACCTTTATATAGAATAGGAACTAACCTACTGTATGGTGATTATAAGCAAAGATGGATAGTGGCTAGAAGTGGAATCCAGTTTGACGCACGTTTCGTTCTATTTGGGACTCGTCAGCTGGATGTACCTGCATCTCAGAGTTGATGTTCACTCTGGGACTCGACCCCAGTACCATGCGCTTCAAACACCATCGCATTATCCACTCAGCTACTATCTATCTTTGCTTATAAAAGCTTGTGAATTAAAGCAATATCGAGGCATACGCACAGTACGTACATATGCCAGTAACAGACTGATCAATTGCAGTTTTAAACATCAATGGGAAGATATAAGTAAAACAATACCAAATGAATTAAAATTCACCTCATTGAGAAAGTAGATGGCTATCAGGACTCAGTAGCTAATTGGATAAGGTGATGGTGTTTGAAGCAAATGGTACTAAATTTGAGTGACAGAGTGAACATCAACTTGGAGATGCAGGTACAACCAGGTGATGTGTCCCAAATATTACGAAACGCGCGTCAAACTGGATTCCACTTCTAGACACTATCCATCTTTACTTAGTATCGTTAGATTTCGGCTCAATTGTCCTGAATTTGGTCTCCATGTTCAGGATCTTGAATATGTACTACCGAGGAGTCACGTACAAGAACAAAATGGCTGTTCAATGCTTCCAAGTTTTCAATGGTGGTTTAACATTTATCAATTCATGTTCTTAATCAAAACTCAACAATCTTACTACCATTATTTCAAAAATTATGAAACTCACATAAAGTTTTATAAATTAAATCTAAACAGTGTGATATTCGAGTTACAAATTAATATTAACTTTTATAAGCTCCATATTTTGTCTGGTATTTGGATAGAATTTAGTCAATACTGAGATAATAAACAACCTTAAACATGTTAGAAACAACATTTGTATGTATAAGGATCATACAATACCGTAAATTCATTGAAGATAGATATGTAAATCAATAGATAGCAACTAATGCAAGGCATTTACTTAGATACTTAAATATCTTGGGATTCAATTACTTTCGAAGTTATCCACTAAATTATGATAAAGTTATACATTAACGTGAAAAATTCTCTACCTAACTTAAGTCACCTAGTGATTTGGATGATTTCTATGCTGACACTATTCACCTAGTCTTATAATCATAGTAATTTTTACATAATGGACTGACTTTGTTTACTCAACTAGAGAACATCACAGAGAACTGGATATCTGTTTCATTTTAGTACATAAATTCTTCGTCAAAACTTGAGTTCGATCGTTGATATTCCTGTACTTGAACTAATCAGCTGTTCAGTGGTTTTTTTTGTTTTTTAATGGTGGTTTAATAATAGTCAATTCATTACGTGAATCCTTAATATTGACCACTTCAACAGTACCAATAAGTGACAATATCAATGACATTCATATTTAAAATTTTATTATGGTATCATTTTGTTCTTAATATCTGTTTAACTAAAATCAAGCTACTTCTCATATCTTCCTAGTATTGGACTCCTCAGCAGTGCGCATCCACGATTCCGCTCTCGGGAATTGAACCCTTAACCTACTAGGTCATTGAGCCGGCATCCAATAGTGTTAGTGTCTAACATCAACCGAACCACGGAATGGCACGACCATCTTTCATTGTACTGAGGTAGATACCTGTCTCTACCCGACACGGATTAGCTCTACTGGTCACGGCTTCTCACTAGAACTCCGAGAATTCCCTCACGAAGCCAGTCACTATTGAGCAGTAGGTTAGGCGTTCACTCGCGAGACTAAAGGCCCTGGGTTCAAATTCCGCGAGCGGGATCGTGGATACTCACCGCTGAGGAGTCCTATATTAGGTTGAAACGGCCCTCCAGTGCTTCCAGGTTTCCAACGATGGCCTAACATCAGTCGATTCATGATCACAATCAAAAACTTAATAATCTTTACAAACCCAATACTGATACTTCTCATATCCATGACATTTATTGATTTCTCATTCTAATATAAGAAATTATATATTCAAAGCGATTGCGTCATCGATGATTTGTAAAACCGCAAGAATTATCCGAAAATCTATCTGGTACATTAAACACACATACAATAATGAGTGAATTATAAGCTGAAGATAAAAATGACAGAAACAGAGGTAACAATTTATCTCTTCTTTCATTTACATCGATCATGTGATCGTCACTAAAATGTAATATGATAAAAAGGAGAAAGAGAGAGAGAGAGAGAGAGAAAAAAGAAAACGATTACGATCCCGTTGTCTGTTCTTGCCTTGTGATATACATAGAGCATATTCATATGCTCTATGCTGTTTTTCTTCTTACAGTTAACCGTAAATTTTTTTTCTTGTTCCGATTTAAAAATTAGAAAAAAAAACAAACAAACAAAAACTTCAGAAAAACTTAATCAAATTTTAAAATCACAAGTTGAGCAATGAAAAAATTAATTTTTAATAAACCCTTTATCATAAGGTTCTACAATATTCAATAAGTTCACATTTACGAATAAAATCAATATGAAATATTAAATAATGCACCATCAGTTCAATAATGTTTTCTTTTCTCATTCTACGTGTTGAAGAATTTGTAGGTATCCACATCAACAAACTTAATATTTGTGTAAAGAAAACGTTTACCAAACACCATAATTTACCACCACAACCACCACCACCATTACCATCTAACTGGTTACTGTCATAACTGATTGATCACTGAGTGGTGATCAATGTCACATGTGTGTCAAGTCCTTCTCAGTGAGAATCGAATGTTATCGACAAAGTTGCAATGTAGCCACTAGTCTAGTTGAATCGACATTGCGTGCACTATGTTGAGATAAGATGATGGTTGGAAGTAGTCAACAGGAAACCATGGACCTGAGTTTCATGGTAGACTAGTGGTCACATTACAACATGGTCGATAACATTCGATCTGTATTAATAAGAACTTGACACACATGACATTGATCATCACCCAGTGATCAATCAGTTGTGATTATATCTCAGTCTAATAAGAGGTCGGTCACGGCTGACTGTGAAGCTGAGTGACACGAGATTGAATTCGTCAAGGAGCACCAGTTCCTTCAAGTTTACATGTATACCTTGCTGACGAGTGCCAAGTAGCACGAAACTCGGGTCGAGGATTTCCAATTGATTACCTCCAAACACCATCTTTTCTGGTTACTGTTTAAGAGAAATGATTGTTGAATTGATTGACTACCATTTAATATTTGATATTGATTTTATTGTGAAGTGTAAAATTAATTGATTTGTGATGAGTCTTCAGATGTGGTACTAAATAACAAGCAATATTTCTTCCACCCAAGAAGAACTTCACTTTCTCCAAGAATGTCTTCATTAGAATGTTCTCACAACAAGTGTATGATGCAGACCACCAACCAACTGACCAAATGGGATAGCGAATAAATTAGTAAAGTGTAAGAATCAAGATAAATAGGCGGATAATGTAAAGTTAGAGGTCATCAACAACCAATCAAGTTCGAAGGTCGACAGGACAATCTGTTAGTCATATATTAGGGATTTCTAATACTTCATTTCTACTTGAATGTTTTGTCGATTATATTCTTCAGAAGATCAACGGAAGCTTCATGAATAAACCATTCAGCTCAAAGAACGAAACTTCACCAAAATCAACCATTTGAACGATAAATCTTTCTCATTATTTCAGTATTTCTTTATTTTAATTTGTGGTTTTAGTGTCTTGTTGAGAATATTTGCTATCCTATAGTCTTGAAATGTATATTGAATTAAGAGAAAATACTAAATTACATGCATAATTTGTAAATGTGCACTAATAAATAGAATAAAATAAATGTCAATTAGAAAGATTTACTATTGAAATAAACAGTTCTATAAAGGAAAATTCTTTACTTGAATGAGGACCTAAATACAAGTAAATAATGAATGACAAATTCAACATTCTATATATTCATTTTGTCTCTTGATATATATGTTTATTGTTAAGAACTGTCATCAACAGTGGAACTCCAGAAAATTTAGTAGATGTATTATATAATAAGAATTCCGCTTGTAGCTTTTCTAGAGCTACTGCCGGTCCCTAGCCTGGGTAATAGAGGAGGGTTGGGCATAGGGTTGGCGACCCCATCCCGTAGAAAACTAACTCGCCAAAAAAAACGCTAACCAGAAAAATAATCATACAATAAGAGATCAGGTCTTAAAGCTTTAACTTGAACAGTAAGCATGATAACGCTAAACTAAAACATAACAGGTGATAAGAGTGTTATCAGTAATTGATATCCAAGTTAGATAAATGTCTTACAATCTTTTATTTGCTTAGTTAATCATGATTTTTGTTTTTTTTTTTTTTTTGTAGATGATTAAAGTAACCAATATCTGGCATGGTTATTGGTGATCTGTTTGAATATCTGGGATACCTGTTCCAAATATTTCAACAAGTTAATTTTAATTGTTGAATTCATGAGTTGATCTAGGCTAAACCGCAATTGAAAACTTGGAGGCACTGGACAGACATTTCGTATTAATATGGGACTCCTCAACATTGCTTACTCACGATCCCACACGTGAGACTCGAACCCAGGAACTTCGGTTACTAACGCGAACACCTGATCTCTAGACCACTGAGACGGCATACAACGGTGTTAATGTCTAACTTCAACCAATACACGATATCGCAGCACCGTCCGCCATTGTCTTCAGTGAGTCACAGTCACAGCTTCTCACTAGAACTCCAAAAAATACTTCTTGAAGCCAATCACTAGTGAGTATATGGTGATTATTATCAGAAAGAAGTTTGTGGATATTGTAGTAATTTAATAGTTGAATTCATGAGTCGACTAAAGCTAAAGCATCATAGAAAATCTGAATGAACTGAACGGCCGTTTTGTCCTAATATGGAACTCCATTGACCCGGCTTAGTGGTCTAGAAGTTAAGCGCGTGCGTGCCAGTCTTACGTGCAGAATAGTGAATGCTCACTGCTGAGGAGTCGTATACTAGAACGAAACGGTTGTGCAGTGCTTTCACGTTTTCTACGGTGGTCTAGCTTTAACTGACTCATGAATTCAGCTATTCAATTACTACAATATCCACAAAATCCCTTTCTGAAATAAGGTTTTACCATAATAGTATTAATAGCAAGATTAATATCAGGCTATGTAGAATAAACTAAACAAGAAATATATTCCAACGAATCTTTTTGTTTATTGAACACTTTAACCTTCAGAACTCTAATCAATAGGTATCATTTCAGATGGTAGAGAAAATTTGTGGCTCAGGTGGTTGATGTTGATGGAGTTTCGTTCTTTGAACTAGATGGCTTGGTCGTGGAGATTTTATCGTTCTTCTGATCGATATCATCAGTAGCACAAACTTTAGGTAGAAGTGAAGTGTTCGAATTTCAAGGTATATAAGACAAACCGTGAACTACATGTGCAGAAATTCGAAAACTTCACTTCTACCTAAAGTTTGTGCTACTAATGATAACATTCAAAAGAACAATGAAAGCTCCACAACTATAAGCCATCTAGCTCAGAGTATGAAACTCCATCAAAATGTATCATTTCAACAAAATACTTACAGGAAATATTTATCCAATAAAACAATTAAAAATTAACTATGAATGTCAAGCTTGTAAGGCAACCAATAATTCATCAATTCTATCAATTCTATTCATTGATTTAAATGAAACCTGTCAGTTAATTGTCAGTATTTTCAATGATTTCTGTACAAATATAAACTCAATCATTAATTGGACATAGGCATTTAGTAACACAATTAGTTATTATCATTAAATAGCGGAATGAAAACTCTATAATTCTTAAGTTAAATAGTATAATGCTATGTATCACAAAAATCCAAAAAAATTGATCTGAACTAAACAAGATCACATAATATTTGTATGATCATATAATAGTTGAATAAATTAATGATTAGTGTAGAAGATCATCTCTCAACTTCTAATCTATTAATGTATTATTACTAGTTCTTAAACACTTATACTTATAAGCTCACTTGGTATTGTTTTACTTGAATCTTTCCATTGATGTTTAAGACTGTAATTGGTCAGTTTTTTTTTATTTACATATATGCATACTGTGCGTATTGCCTTGATATAGGTATCATTCACAAGTGTTATATGTAAAGATGAATAGTGGTTAGCAGTGAAATCCAGGACGTGTCAGCTGGATGTACCTGTATCTCGGAAATAATGTTCAATCTCGAGCTCGAACTCATTACCGTTTGCTTCAAACGTCATCCGGTTATCCACTTAGCTACTGACTCCTGATAGCCTTAAGCCTGTGTAATGGAGTGAAGTTTAAATTCACTTGGTATTGTTTGTTTAAATCTTCATATTAATGTTAGGACTGCAACTGATTAGTCTGTTACTGGCATATGTGCAAACTGTGCGTATCACCTCACATATATATATATATATATATATATATATATATATATATATATATATATATATATATATATATATATATATATTCACAGTTATATAATATACCCTTGTGGGCCAGGGTAATTTTACATTGGTTTTCAGGAGAACCAGACACCGTCCAGACTTTCACGTGACAACTCAAACAGTACAGCCCAAGCCCGTTTAACAGGAGAGCCAGACACGGTATAGGCTTTAACGCTACAATCTGAATAGTACAGCTGAATCCTGTGGCGCAACCACACAGGTACCAAGCACCCTGGTGGACCAACCTCACATATAGTGTATAGTTTAAACCCAAGTAATCATAAACTTGTACTAAGTAAATGAACAACATGCCAGTAAATCTAGTGGATAAATAGGTTTATTCTTGTGGTTTAATAATAATTAAGAGACAATGTCAATAAACATATTTAGCAGTATTGTTTTGACACTGTCATTCAATGATTAATATTTGTTTGTTGGTTATGATGGAGTTTCATTCTCTGAGCTGTACGGTTTGGTCGTGGAGCTTTCATCATTCTTCTTCTGAACGACATCATCAGTAACACAAACTTCAAGTAGAAATTTTTAGATTTTGTTTTCATTCTGTTAAGCTAATTTATATTTACAGGTCAACTCAAGATAATATATAACAGTATTAGACATTTTCATTGAAGAAATGCGACTATATTTATATAACCTAGGAATGGAATTTTCTTTCTTTCCTTCTTATAGTCCTAGATATAAAAACATGATTGTTTTTTTTTCTCTACCAATGAATGAATCATGAATATCCATCACCAACTCCTCCTGTAGCCTCTCTGGGGCTAGTACCTGTCTCAAGCCCAGATAAAGGAGGAGGTATTAGCGATCGCTAAAAAAAAACGCCAACCAAAAAAAAAATTCAAACCTGATTGGCGGTTTATGCTCCATTGGGAGTAACAGGCGTAAGTAAGTAAGCAAGTAAGTAAGTAAGAATATCCGTCGCCAGGTAACAAAAAAAACAGTTCTTGTTTATTTCAAATGAAATTTTTACAATGACCATAATGTATTGAGTTTATATTGTATAAAAAACAAGAGAACAACTTGCTATAGGCAATATTGTATTATATTAATAAATAAACAAATTACGGCAATCAATTAGATAGTAGTATTTAAATTATTCAAGTGTAATATGATTAAAACAATTGCATAATAAGATCATGTGATAGATAATATAGTACAGTTATTATAGATCAGTTTGAGTTTATAGATGTTTTCTAAAATAAAATTTAAAACAAAAACAATTCTTCATAAAACATTACTGTTTCCGTGATATTTTGTACTACTACTACTACTACTACTACTACTACTACTACTACTACTACGACTACTACTACTACGACTACTACTACTACTAGGATGTTAGTAGTTTTTATTTATCTTACTTGAAAACACAAACATTGATACATGGGAGCATGAATTGGATATGTGCCACACAATAACAGTGAGGTCATTAGCAGTTATCACTGATTTTCGTGAGGGTTGTTATACTGCTCGAATGCCCAGATCGAGACACGTAGTTTCCATAGGGGGGCCACAACCAGAGCCTTTGACTTAAAGGTCTAATGCACAAGGCAATAAAGTAACGTAAAGAGATGCAGTCCCATGGTAGTCAGTGACCAACAAAAGCTACTGGAGCCCATTGGTTGAGAATCAGTGTTTTCCAACCCCCATTAGTGGATCCTCCATGTCCACCAACCCGGTTAAAGTACCGGACATTCACTTTTCGTTCTTTCAATTTCGTAAACAACACCTCCATCATGAGAAGGCAGTGGGTAGGACCTCCCTGACAGTTGCTGGATACGCGTGGCCATGTGAGAGTATTTCGAAAGGAAGAGTTGTCTCTCCCCACCATCAGTCGTACCAGGGCGTTTGGAGGCTAAGCACTGACCAGGTTCAATGTTGCTCAACTGCGATGATCGGACGAGAACTGGTGTTTTTTTCAATAAGGTATGTAATTCTGATCAGAGGTGGAATGCTTGTCAAAATAAGACTGAGAATATTGAACTGAATAGAACTAAAAGGAATTGGAATAATAACTGAATTAGATTAATCATGAAGAATGTAAACGACAATTGAAAAAATAGTGCAAGTGATCTATTTGATTTTTGATTTTCACATTTAAGTAAAATACTTCGCCATTACGGATTAAACAGTAAAATTGGTCGTTCCCATTAAAGGTCTCTAGAATGTATAATGAATAAAGCATCTCATATGAATAAGTGACTCGTAGATGTATGTTTGTTAAAAGACTTAAATAAATTCAATAAGATAAACAAAATGACTTAGAATATCATTCAGAGTATATATATGATCTTTATGCCGGAAAACATCATCGTCAAAATGATTGAAATTATTGTATCCTGAAACATATGAACTTTATGAAGGAGAACTACCGAAAAACTGACGAGTTATACAATATGTGTCATGTCAGTGTAGATTGAAATTCATATCACATGAATAACGATATTAAATATTCTGGAACTTATATGAACGAGAATATTCCTAGAATTCTATTGAATACTTTCAATGATTATCTTATTTTACTTATATAATTAATATTAAACTAAAAACAAATGATTATGTAACTTTCAAGCTGATTAATATGTTTAAACATATTTGCATTTGTAAACAAAAAGATGACTTGCGTTTCACCCTGTTTTGGATCCATTAGCTAGATGTACCTACACCGCATGACTCGAACACAGTATTTATCATTTCAAACGTCATCATGTAATCAACATAGCTACTGAGTCCTGAATACAATCTAAATAAAAGTCTTCTAACCTCTTAATACAATTGCATTAGCTATATCCAATTGTTTATATTTTCAATTTTAATCAATTCAAATTATTGTTGAAGCACAAAATTCCTTTAACTAAATAATCTCTTAACAGAATATTAATTAATTAATGATTAACAGTAAATTATAAGCACCATTCCGAATTACTAAATAACTAAATAATCACAGGTTGACATGTTGAGAGTGAGACAGTTATTACCGAAAGTAATGAACAACAATGAATATATATATATATATATATATATATATACATTACTTACGCCTGTTGCCCCTCGTCGAGGAGCATAAGCTTCCCACCAGCACTCTCCATTCAACCCTGTCCTGAGCAATCCGTTCCAGTTTTTTCCAGTTCCTATTCATCCTTTTCATATCTGCTTCCAAGTCCTGATGTAATGTGTTATTCGGCCCTCCTCTTTTACGTTTCCCTTCAGGGTTCCAAGTTAGCTTCTGCTTCGTGATGTAGTTTGGTGATTTCCTCAATGTGTGTTCTATCCACTATCAACATCTTTTCCTGATTTCCCTTTCAGTTGAAAGATGGTTTGTTCTTTCCAACAGAAGGCTGTTGCTGATGGTATTCAACCAACGGATATATATTATCTTACGTAGACAGCTATTTATAAATACTTGTACTTTCTTGATGGTAGTTGTTGTAGTTCTCCAAGTTTCAGCTCCGTGCACTATGAATGTGTTGACATTTGTATTGAAGATTCTGACTTTAATATTGATTGACAGCTGTTTTGAATTCCATATGTTCTTGAATTGTAGGAATGCAGTCCTTGCTTTACCAATCCTCTTCTTTACGTCTGCATCTAATTCTCCTTGTTCATCGATGATGCTTCCTAGGTACGTGAAGTATTCCACATCTTCCAGAGTTTCACCATCAAGTGTGATTGGATTGGTGTTCTCCGTGTTGTATTTGAGGATATATATATACACGTAAACATATTTGAAGACAGAATAAATTAAAACGCTTATAAATTGGACCATCCAACATGGAATTAAATCATGGGATTATGGACGTTGTTAAAAATATAAAAAAATAACCATGTATTGACAATAACATCATTTTCTTAAGTCATCTTGATATTCATCTTCAAAATGTAAAAATAAAATGATCCAGATTCACCTTTTCATAACACATTATGACCAGCTTAAAGTAACCTACAGTTTGTTGTTGATATATGCTTCTTAATAAACATTCGATTGACAGATAGATCATAAAACAAACTATTTCACTGAGCCTATCCATTTTTACTGAATCTTATAAAGTAGAATCTATCTAATATTCTATAACCGAATCTCTGAAAACTCAATCAGTCAGCAACAATATAGAACTTTTGTAGTGAACTAGAACACCAATGGGGACAATCGAATGTATTAGACGCGAAATTACAGGACTTGTTAGTAGGATCTAACAATCAAATAGTAAATGCATAATTTGCACAATATCCATCAATTGTCTCATACAAATTGCATTCTTTCTTCATTCTTTATTGTTCGATCTTCTTGTCTCTTTGCTGTCAGACATTCTGTTCACAACTAACATCATATACTACTTATGTGTCTACATAAGTAGCACACACCATATACGTACGTACTTACATCATTTCAAATTACCATACAATATTACCACACAGATACAATTGTCAATTTAAATCCCATAATGATAGAGGTAGTTAAACTATAAATAATAATCGGAAACATTAAAGTTTGAAAATGTTATTCAAGATATATCATCATCCAATGAAATAAATTTGAAAAGAGAAAAACAAAAATGAATGGATGGGGGGGGGGGGAAGGAGGAAGACATAAAGATTATAGTAGATTAGAACTATATGGTTTCCTGGAAATATTTTGACAATTATCCTTCACTAATTATTCTAGAATAATCCACTTAATAGGCAGTTGTATTTTTAAAAATTAAAAGATTATGATCAGTTTATGAATTCAATATTAATAAATTCATAAACCACGTGTTTATACTCTACTTTATTTTTTTCTATTTTACCATGACCTCAACGTTTCCTATGATCAACTTATGTGATTAACGATTATAATAATCATGTGCTAGGTAATTTTTTTTTCTTTTTTTTCTTTCTTTTTTTCTTTTTTTTTCCTTTTTTTTTTCTATCAAACAAACAATTGTATCTTATATAATATATGAATACATGAATAAACACTATCTCAATTTATTCTGTACATTTCGATACAGTTCTTATTAGAATTTAAATCAATATGATATAAAAATGAATTTGATAGAGTGAACAGGACAACAGAATGGAAGATTTTTCGACACTACGGAGTATCTGAAAAGATAGTCAATATCATACAGAATACTTATGATGCATTAAACTGCAAAGTCGTGCATGGAGGATAGTTGATAAAGACCAGTGTCAGGTAAGGTTGCTTACTTTCACCCTTTCTCTTTCTCATGCTGATCGACTAGATCATGAAGACATCAAAATCTGGGGTGAAGCATGGGATATAGTGGATAGCTAGGATGCAATTGGATGACCTAGACTTCTCAGATGGTCTGGCTCTTCTATCGCAAACACAACAACAAATGTAGGAGAAGACAACCAGTGTAGCAGAAGCCTCGGAAGCACTAGGTCTTAACATACACAAACGGAAAAGCAAGATTCTCTGATATAACACAGCATACAACAATCGAATCACAACTGACAGAGAAGATTTGGAAGATGTAAAAGCCTTTACATATTTGGACAGCATCATTGATGAACGCGATGAACCTGATGAAAATGTTAAGGTGCGGATCAACAAAGCAAAAGCATTATATCTACAATTGAAGAACATCTGGAACTCAAAACAACTCTCTGTAAGCAAACACCAAAGTTAGAATTTTCAATACAAATGTCCAGAGAGTTCAACTGTAAGGAGCGGAAACTTGGAGAACGATGAAAGCCATCATTCAGAAGATACAAGAGCTTATTAACAATTATCTACTCAAAATACTTCAGATCCGTTGACCAGACACTATCAGCAAAAACCTACTATGTGAGAGAACATACCAGATTTCAGTGGAGGAAGAAGTCAGAAAGAAGAGCTGGAAGTGGATAGGACACACATTGAGGAAAGAACCCGACTGAGCCACAAGACAAGCCCTCACATGGAATTCTCAAGGCCAAAGGCGAATAGGCAGACCAATGAACACATCACTCCGAGAAATGGAGATAGGCATGAGAAGAATGAACAAGAATTCGATAGAACTAGAAAGGTAGGTTTGGGACAGAGTGGGTTGAAAAATGCTGGTCGTCGGCCTATGCTCCATTGGGAGTAACAGGCGTAAGCAAAAGTAAAATAAAATGATATAAAAACATTACATTTTTTAATAGACTATAACAGATATGTTGGAATTACAAATACTATTACGTTAAGTTGTAGGTGATTGTCTATAAAGAACCCTGGATGTAAGTTATATGCTAGCTAGTACTTGTTAGAAAGATACAACTTCAAACCTTGAGGTAACATTTACTCTCTAATTGGTTTGAACTTATGTCATACAGTTTTGAATTTTGAGTATTAATTATGTATAAATTCCATGGTAATCCTTTAAAAGATAAAAGAAGAGACAACTAAACGAATTACTGTAGTGTTGTTTCTTGAGTATAGCAGCATGTAGGTCTTTGACAGGTTGTAAAACGTTTGTGTGAGTGCATAAGTATGGACAACTGATACATATAATTAAAGAATTTAAACAAGTCCAAAACACGGAAATTTGAAGTAATCAATACATCTTCGGAAAAAAAAGCTGAAAAGAAGTCTGTGTAAATACACTTAATTCACAGTCAATCATACTGTTTCATAGTTAGATATCTAACAACGTGATAGTTTCGTATCGTTGTCGAACACTTCTTGTATATTGATAAAACTCCAGATCGAATCAGTCCAAAACGATAATTGACTTGGTCTTGTTTGCTTGTATCTTCCCATTGTTGATTAGAACCGTAACTGATCAGTGTCTTGTTGGCATATATGCATCCTGTACAGATTGCCTCGATATTGTCATATTTCATATGCTTTATAAGCCAAGTGGATAACGTGGTGGTGTTTGAAATGCACGGTACTGGGTTCCAGTCCAAGAGTGAACATCAACTTTGGGATGCAGGCGCATCCAGCTCACGAGTTTGACACAGGACAAAATGCGCATCCTGGATTCCATCTCTAGCCGCCATCCATCCTTGCTTACGAAACAATAATTATTTTGATATGAACGTGTATGTTTTTTTACAAATTTACTGTTACTTATTCATTAGATGCTTTAAGAATGTTGCTCTCATCTGCTGGGATCACCGGGTAAGTAATAGTGAGGTTAGACAAAGGGTATTAGGGAACTATGGTAAATCAGTCGATGAGGTTATCAATCTTCACCGACTGAGATGGTTGGGCCACGTGTTGTGTATGCCTGAACACTGATTACTACGACGCGCAATGCTAACTAGTCTTGGGGATGGTTGGAAGAAAGTTAGGGGTGGCCAAACCAAAACGTGGTAGATGTAGACTTGCTTGTTGGGGTCCGCGTGACTATCTTAACCAATGATTGGAGACCGTGGGTAAAATGGCTCAGAATAGATCACAATGGCATCAGTATATACACTCATTGTCTTCCCTTAAACTATGAAATTAAAATTATTTTATACGTTTATTTCTATGAACTAATTCTTTCTCCCTGTATTATATCTTTATATGCAAGTCTTTCTTTTATACATTACCACTATTGAATTAACTACTTCTGTAAATTTGGTGTTCATCTTGTTGCGCTAATGAGGTAGCTGCTACCTTGATGCGGTGGTCAGTCTTGCCTATCGTGATGACCCAACCGAGCTATATTGGCTGGAACATATGTTCCTGCAGGTTCTACCATGCCAGGCAGGTCGATTAAAGAGCGGTAAGTCTAAAATCAACAACTCAATGTCTGAGGGCGAATTCGTACTGCTGACTGTAGAGGGGTGTGACAGCAGTAAGGTGTTTCCCTGCAGCGATGCTGCCTTCTCACAAGAAGGAAGGGGTTAGAAAAGGTTGACCCTAAAAATGTCACAACTCACCTTACCTCACCAATTCGATTCACGCTTCGTGTACCTAGACGCCCTGATGCTGATTCCCGTGGCCTCGCTGGCGTAGGTATAACATTGAGTCCTAGGGTAGAACTAGCTCTCTTAAACTGGACCCCAGTAGACAGTTGTTTATGCGCTTTTCGACTAAACGGAACAGTAAGGACTCGGAAAGAAAGGGACACTCGTCGTTGCCTCTTCGTCGTCTCTGACTAATCTTCCACTGGCTGCAGCTCAGATGATGTAGAAAATGAGTTTTACAGGAAGCTTTCCGATCTTTTCCTAAAAGCTAGGCGCTTTGATGCAGTAGTAGTAGTAGTAGTGACTGGTGACTTTAATGCTCAAGTAGGTAAACTAAGCAAAAGGGAAAGACACTTGGGTGGATCTTATGGTGTCGCGGTTCAAAAAACAGATAATGGCAACCGTCTGTTGCATTTATACTCAGATAACCGCCTGTTTCTTGCAAGCACTAACTTTAAGCATAAGGAAAAACATCTTTTGACATGGCGACCCCTTAATTCGTCTCAACGTTGGACCCAAATAGATCACATCGCTATCAGCCACCGATGGAGGGGCTCGATAGAAGATGGTCATTCACGCTGGAGCACA
Source organism: Schistosoma spindalis (assembly GCA_946903255.1). Classification (NCBI taxonomy): domain Eukaryota; kingdom Metazoa; phylum Platyhelminthes; class Trematoda; order Strigeidida; family Schistosomatidae; genus Schistosoma; species Schistosoma spindalis. The sequence continues at coordinate 88,204,537 of OX336420.1, forward strand.
TGCTTGAATTCATATCATGCTCTGATGCAAGCGCGTATGTGTCTGCGTCTTACTGGACGTAGGAAAGACGCTGCAAGGAAACCCCTTAGGGTCCTACTTAATGATAGTCAAGCTAAGAGTATATTTCAGGAACAACTGCAAAAACAGTTAGGCAGACATGCTAGTGATGCCTACCCCGAGGCAGCGTGGAATGACATCCGAAGAGCTGTAGAAACAGCAGTGATGTCTGCAAGTATGGTAAACCATAAGGTTAGGGAGAAACACTAGATCTCAGCAGCATCTACCGCACTGATAGATGCTCGAAAACTCGTCCCATCTGGCTCTGAACATAACGAAGAGCGGAGTCAGCTTAAGCGCAAGCTGACGAGTAGCTTACGCAACTATCGTGAACAGTGGTGGGAAGCGAAGGCAAGAGAGATGGAAAAGGCAGCGGCAATAGGTAACACCAGGCAACTGTTCATACTTGTTAAGGAAACCGGTATTAGGAACCTGACTATTAACGAAACTATCTCAGAAAAAGATGGACATTTTATACATTCTCAATCCAGCAGATTAAATCGATGGGCAGAACACTTTAGGGATCAGTTCAACTAGCCTTGAATCCGCGAGACAATATCAACCGATGGTTAGAGACCTTGAATGACACGGCTCACAATCGTTTACAATGGAGCAGGTGCATCCACTATTTGTGTTCTCCCAAATTTTGATTTTCTGAATTTTTAATGTCTTTTTTTTCTCTTTCCAAATTTATTTCACTAGATTATACTTCTTGAATAACATCCTCAAACCTTAATGTTTCCGATTACTGTAATATTTCGAAATTAATGATGGGTATCACAAACCAACTACCCATCAAAGCTCCTAACTAAACATATATTCATAAAAGAACCTACATGAAAATCATCTATAACATTGAAAAAGGGTTTATTTCCTAAAATTACAGTTCAAAAGTAATACAATCAACCAGATAGTGATGTGATGTATACACAAAGCCTTAGAATATACATGTAATGCAACTAGAATATATCCTTCTTTCTTCAGTTAGCTAAAAATGAGTTCATAAAATAAGGACAAATTCTTAGTTCCATCGCCCCCTATGCATATTCACTAGTTCATCTGATCTTGTGGAGTCAGTTATATTAGACATACAATCGATCAAATACATCATTAAATTTCTGAATATTAACCATTTTAGTTAATCAACGGAGAAGACAGAATAATACAATTCTTTATTTTGACACGTTTGGTAGATATTAATCACCATCTTGATAGAAAATTAGCTTTCATATTTATTTATAGAATTGTATTAAACAAACCACCACTACCACCACCACCACCGTCTTCACTGTAATTACTACATTTCTCAACAATTTTCACTTATATTTTATTTGAGTGTAGAACTTCATTTTACGTGATTTATCTATCTATCTATCTATCAATTTTAACAATCTGATTACTTAACAACTTTATATTACTCATTTTACTTACAATACTAAACATTTATTATTCAAATGTTTCATTTCATACTTGCTCACTCTCACGTAATACTTACGTGATAAGCTTATGAAAACCAATCGATTATATATACTTGTCTTCAGATCTGTTACATTATTTACAACGACTGAATATCTAATTGGTTACTGTCACAACTGATTGATCACTGAGTGGTGATCAATGTCACATGTGTGTCAAGTCCTTCTTAGTGTAGATCGAATGTTATTGACCAAGTTGCAATGTGACTACTAGTCTAGTCAACTCGACATTGTGTGCACTATGTTGAGATAAGATGATGGTTGGAGGCAGTTACCAGGAAACCATGGGCCTCGGTTTCATGCTAGACTAGTGGTCACATTACAAATGATCGATAGCATTCGATCTGTAATAATAAGAACTTGACATACATGACATTGATCACCACCCAGTGATCAATCAGTTGTGATTATATCTCAGCCTAATAAGAGGTCGGTCACGGCTGACTGTGAAGCTGGTTGACACGAGATTGAATTCATCAAGGAGCACCAGTTCCTTCAAGATTACATGTACACCTTGCTGACGAGTGCCAAGTAGCACAAAACTCGGGTCGAGGATTTCCTATTGATTACCTCCAACCACCATCTTTACTGGTTACTGTTTAAGAGAAATCATTGTTGAATTGATTGACTACCATTTAATATTTGATATTAATTTTATTGTGAAGTGTAAAACTAATTGATTAGTGATGAATCTTGAGATGTGGTACTAAATGAAAAGCAATAGTTCTTTGTCTAATATACATAAATATCCTTGATTCGGATATATTAGTATCCGCAATTAAAACCTTTTCCCCCGGCATTTATATGAGTGATTTTATGAAATTTTAAGACAATTCCAGACTAATTTTTTTTGTCATAATCGGAACTCTCTAGATGCTAGTCATTCATAAACAAATGTGATTCTCATTAGAACATTTGAATAAACGACTGAAGAAGCGCAGCATTATAACAGCTCATATATAATTGAGTTTGTTCACATTTAATTTGGTTAAGCCGTTTTTTGTTAACTTATTTAACGGATAGAGTCATTCATACAATAACAATTTATCTATATTATTGTACCTTTATTATTGTTGCACTTGTATGAATATGTATACTTAAGCATTACTTATTGCCTACGCATATATTCATTCCGCTAACTTTACTATTAGTCGTTTAATTGATTTGATGATTTATTCATTTCATTATGTATATATATATGTGTAAATTTTAATCCTGTTTATAGACTTGCAGACTCGCGGACTCACTCATTCGACTCGCATACTCCCTCGCTTACCCGCTTCCTTTTCGACACTAGTCTTTCATACTTGCTTAATGTACCTGTAATTTTGGTGAATTGTGTGCAGTAATGTATTTATCAATACTGAATAGGATTTAATCAGGAAAGGTTACATTGTCTTGTGAACGTGTTTCACTTTTGATCCATTGACAATGAATTTGTTAATATGAACATTGACATACATGTACATACATCTGAAAAGTTCCAAAAAACTAGGACAAAACAAGAAATCTGGTTTTCACTTTTTCAGCCTTACAATAGTTGGTTGATTTACCAACAAAGAAATTACCTAAACGAAAATCTATCTAATCAGACTAAACATTGCAGCTATTCCAAAAAAATCTATATCTATATCTACATATATGTAGTTACCACTTAAAGTTTTATGTTACGGAAGTATTGATATCATTATAAATAATAATCATTTCGCATGATCACAAATACTTATGTTGTTATTTTAAAGATTTGTTTGATCATTATTCCACTTTTATTTTGATTGAGATCATGAATCGATCGATGTTAGCCTGCCATTAAAAACCTGAGATTACTGAACAACCGTTTCGTCACAGTATGAGACAACTTAGAAATGCGCATCTACGATCGTGCACGCGTAATTCGAACTCAGAACCTTTAATTTTGTACGTTAATGTGGTAAGACTATAATTTATGGACGACATTTGAGCGAAGCTGGAGTGACCTTAAGAGTGAAAAACTACAAATTAGGACTAAAGGAGGGTTATAAAGCAGTTAGAATTCTCATTTACAGTTGGTGGTTAGGGTTAAAAATTAAATTTAGGCTTTTCATCATGAACTGACATCAGTTATAATGCCAAAACTCTATTTAGCCAAATGTATAGATGAATTTCGCGCCCGAATTCGTGACTCGTTACCTTACATCGGATTGGTTCATCTCACCACTAATGCTTAACCACTAGACCACTAAGCTGGAATTGATCAATTCATGATCTTGTTAATTTATTTATTTGAGCACATAAATATTGGTACAAGGGGGCATCAGATACATATGCACCACACAGATCTCATTTGATCTGTGTGAGGGCTGTGATACTGCACGGGTGCTCAGACCGAAGCAGCTGGTTTTCTTAAGGGACCACACCCCGAGCCTTTACCTAAAGGTCTGATCCACAAGGCAGTGGAGCAACGTAAGGAGATGCAGTCCCATGGTAACCGGTGACCAACGATTGGTTCGTACACCATTGGTTTAAAATCAGGGTTTTCCAACTCTCCTAGGTGGACTCTCGGTGTCCACCGGCCACGTTAAAGCTCCGGATATTCGCTTTTCTTCCTCTTAATTCCGTAAACAAAACCCTTGCCACGAGAAGGGAGTGAGTAGGACTTCCTTGCCAGTGGCTGTATACGCCTGGCCATTTGAGAGCATTTCGAAAGGGAGAGCTGACTCTCTCCAATCTCAGCCGTAGTAGAGCATTTTGACGCATTCATGATCTTAATCAGAAACTTAGCAATCACCACAAATTCATACTGATAATACTACTTTCACCCCGATTATCAAGTGAAAAATAAGATTACAATTAAGGTTATTATTATTATTATTGTTATTGCAATGATGGGTAGTAATTTATTGAAAACTATTCACTTCCGTTTGAAGTGGTATTTAATCTTCAATTTTTATTCTATTATTCATGTATCCACTGACACACACACACACACACATACAAATACACAGATCAGTAAACAGATATATTGATGAATATATCTTGATAAAGTTTTGTTCTCTAGTTAATCAATTAGTTGAATTGTTATGAATAACTGTTCAGTGAATTATTTCCTAATGTTCATTTAATAAAGGGATAGATTATTGATTTCTCTTTGTAAGAGAAATGTAGAATTAATCTTTTAAGTCTACTTTATTCCTGTAGAGAACGTTTAGTGATTTTGATGAAGTTTTATTCTCCTAGTTCGATGGTTTGATTGTGGAGCTTTCACGGATAATTCTCTTAGTACGGTGAATGATAAATTGTAAAAATGAGAGAATACAACACAATGAACAATGATAAATATTGTATAAAGCGCAGTCATACAAAATGTTTAATAAATTAATAATCCAAATATTTGTGGAAATTATTGAGTTTAGATTGATATTATGAATGAAACAATTTTAAAACACGATTAAAGATATAGTATGGGACTCCGCATCAGTGTGCACTCACAATCCATCACATGGGACTCGAACCCAGGAACTTCGGTGTCGAACTCTAATACTTAACCTATAGAATACTGAGCCGGCATACAACGGGATTAATATCTAACTTCAATCAATACATGATATTAAGTGACTATCCAACATTGTTTTCAGTGAATAACTGTCACACAACAAATACGGTTGGATTCCATTGATCGCAGCTACTCACTAGAACTCCAGGAAATACCTCTTGAAGCCAGTCACTAGTGAGCACATTATGGTTATTATCAGAAAGCTTTTATGGAGATTGTTGTGTTCTGAGTTACAATCCCATGAGTGGGATCGTGAGTGTATACTGTTAAGGAGCTCCATACTAAGAGGAAACGGCTATCCATTGCTTCCAGATTTTCAATGGTAGTCTAACATTATTCCATCCCTGATATCAATCTAATAAATCTTGTTTGACTAAAAATATTAGCTTCTCTCATTACAATTAAAATCATGTTATTACTGTGACCAATTTTCATTATTGAACAAATCATATAAGTTATGGCAATGTTTCCAGTCACCTTGGAAATACTCCCTCCCTTCCTTTATTTATTTGAATAAAAATGCTTCTATTTAAATTTTCCATCAAATTAAGTCAACAACAATTACACATACACACACACGCACACACACACACACAAAATTACAGTTTAACACCATAAGTATAAATGTGAAATAATGTGGTTAGAAAAAAAAAATTATTTTTCTCCCAAAAAAAAATTTTGTTTTCACAAGAATCCAATCAATAATTCAATATGAAATAAACAAGTTTTTCATCTTTATTTTTTTCTTCGACGAAAAATAGAATTTTTTTTTATTATTATTTACTTGACATTTAAGAGAACTAAATAAAAATTAATGAATATGAATGTGAATGTATCAATCAATTTTGTGGATTAGTTGAAGTTAGACATTAGCACCGTTGGATATGCCGGTCAATTCAGTGGTCTAATGGTTAAGCACTTACACGTATGAGACCTGGGTTCGAATCTCGTGAGGCAGGATTGTGGAGGGGTATTACTGAAAAGTTGTACAATAAGACGAAGCGATTATTCAGTGCTTTCAAGTTTTCCATGGTGGTCTAGCTTCAATCGAATCATGATCTCAACTATTGACACATCCTATTTGTATAAACTACAAATGAATAATTTTGACAAATGTTTGATAACAAGACTAAATCCCATGTATACTGTATAGATTTACTAAATTCTGTCAGTCTGTAAAAAACTGCATTTTAATACCAGTACTCTAGGCAGGATAAATTAATCCTAATCCCCCCCTCTATCCATGGAATAGTTCAGATATAATAAAAAAATGTCTCTTTATTTACCCACTATTTAGTAGTATATAATCACAGTCAAAGTTGTTTATTTTAGATCTAAAGTAAATGTCAGGCTTAATAAATATTCTATTTTTTCAAGTGGTTTTCGACACTATTGAAGAGTCGTTCAATAGGACGAAACATCCATTCAGTGCTTCCAGGTTTTCCATGGTGGTCTAGCTTCAATTGAACCATGATTTCAACCAGTGAAATTTCTAAAAATCTCCACACAACCCATTCTGATAATAAATATATTTATTTAGTTAGTTTTCATTTTGTTTATATATTTATTGTTTATTCAACTATAATAGAAATCAAAAACAGAGATCACTTCAATCCCCAATATAAAAATGCATAACATATACATTCATAACTATACGTAACTATACCGAATTGATATTTATAAGTAAACATGCAATTTGTATAAATGAATAATAAACACGTGAATGAGTTTGTTTTAGAAAAAAAAAGAAAAAATCTCTATTATAAATTTGTAGAATAAACACAAATAACATAATAATGTTATTTTTCAATTAGATCTTTAACCGATGAAACTATAATTTATGGACGATCTTTTTGAGTGATGTCAAACTGAGCTTGTGAATGTTCACCTAATAACCAGAACCAAATGACGGTTGTAAATTAGTGTGAGAAATTCAAATTATGATTTACAGTTGATGATGAAAATTAACGAATTACAATTAAGGGGTTTTCATCATGAACTGATATCAACTTTTTATCATGCTAGAAATTTGAACTAAAATCTATAACCTATTATCGTAAATCTGATTGGTTCATCTGTTAAATTATAGTTTCGTCGATCTTTAACAAACTTTATTCTATTTATCCAAGTTTGATTTATTTTCTATGGTAAACTATAGATGAGAACTTGGTATTGTTTGGCTTGTATCTTCCTATTGAGGTTTAAGACTGCAATTGATCAGTCTGTTACTGGCATATGGGCATACTGTGCATCCAGCTGTACATTTAGCTGACGAGTCCCAAATAGGACGAAACGCGCGTCCTGTATTTCACTGTTAGCCATTATCCATCATTGCTTACTACAAAAAGCTTGTGAATTAAGGCAACATCGAAGCATACACACAGAATGCATATATACCAATAAGAGACTGATCAATTGCAGTCTTAAACGTCAATGGGAAGATACAAGTAAAACAATACCAAGTGAATTTAAATTCACCCCATTGCACAAGCAGGTAGCTATCAGGACTCAGTAGCTGAGTGAATAACACGATGGCATTTGAACCGAATGATACTGGTTTCGAGTCGCAGAGTGAACATCAGCTCTGAGATGCAGGTACATCCTGCTGACGAGTCCCAACTAGGACAAAACGCGCGTCTTGGATTTCACTGCTAACCACTATCCATCATTCCTCACCATAAATGAAAACGTTTATCATTATCATTATTATTATTACTATCACTATTAATATAGCAGTCTTATTGATATTAGTTTGTAATTTTTATCTATTATGTATAGTTGCGTAACATCATTTTAATGTAATCATGGATACAAGTATTATCTTGATTGATTTTAAATATTTTCATATCTCCTATATATTAGAGTAAAATCGGATAATAATCAAAGTCAAAACAATATTGTTCCCTCATATTTGTTATGTTAATCGTTGGATTTATTTAAACATGTGATATTGAGTCGATTATTTTCAATTGATTACAGTTAAAGTGAATGGTATTATTTATTATTATTATTATATGATAAAATCCTTGGCCCCAAATGCCCTGGTACGGCCGAGAGTGGGGAGAGTTCGCCCACCCTCTCCAAATGCTCTCACATGGCCACGCGTATATAGCCTCTGCCAGAGAAGTCCTACTCACCGCCTTCTCGTGGCGGGGGTGTTGTTTACGGAATTGAGAGAACAAAAAGTAAATGTTCGGCACTTTTACCGGATCCCAAACCAACGGTGCACATGGGCTGGCTCCAGTATCCTGAGGGAACAAATGGCGTATGAACCAATCGTTGGTCACCGGCTACCATGGGATTGCATCTCCTCACGATGCTCCACTGCTTTGTGGATCAGACCTTTACGTCGAAGTCTCGGGGTGTGGCCCCATAAGTAAACCACCTGCTTCGGTTTGTGCAGCCGGGCAGTATCTCAGCCCTCACACAAATCAAATGAGATCTGTGTGGCGCATGTGTATTTGGGGCCTCCTTGTACCAATATCTATGTGTTCAAATAAATAAATAAATAAGATAAAATCATTATTTTTTTGATAATGGTACATACATTTACACTTTATAATTCTTCCAAAATTTATTACATTTTTTGGAATATAAGTCTATCATGAGACTTAAATAGGAATAATGTATTCAATAGAATATTATACACTGATGAACACGGTGAATGTGATGCAGATGTGAAGGCATGGATTGACAAAGCAAGAACAGCATATCTACAACTGAAGAACATCTGGAACTCAAAAAACTGTCAACCAACACCAAGGTTAGAATTTTCAATACAAATATCAAGACAGTTCTACTGTATGAGGCGGAATCTTGGAGAACTACGAAAGTCATCATACAGAAAATACAAGTATTTATTAATAGTTATCTATGCAAAATACTTCGGATCCGTTGACCAGACACTATCAGCAACAACCTATTGAGGGAGAGAACGAACTAGATTCCAGTGGAGGAAGAAATCAGTAAAAAGTGCTGGAAGTAGATTGGAAATACATTGAGCAAATCACCCAACTAAGTCACAAGGCAAGTCCTCACATAGTGTTTTTTAAGGCCGAATGAGAAGAAGTAGAAGACCAAAGAACACATTACTTCGAGAAATGGGGACAAATATGAGAAAAATGAACATCAATTGAATAGAACTGGAAAGGAAGGCGCAGGATAGAGTGGGCTAATTATTGCTTGTCGGTGGCCTATGCTCTCTTGTGATTAGCAGGAGTAAGTAAGTAGAATATAATAGTTAAGCTTACATTGACTTAGTGAACCTAATTTTTAAAATTCAGCTGTATAACGCTGTATTTGATGTTTACAGCTACAGTTTCAGTCTTTTTTCCTACCTGTTCATTGTAGCTTTACCCATTTCATTCATTTAAATGAGTAATTATCCCGTAAATATTTACATAATTCATACCGATTTACAGGGATGAACAGTTTGATATAAATAGCAATGAGAATCCTTAATAGATGGCAATGTTAAATGTGAAGAATCGATACATGATATTAGATTGTTTGAAGTGTTATAAGTGAAAAGATTATTTCGGTAATACATTTTTTCACATGGACTATAGTGATCTAAAGCATCAGTCAGGAAACATTAATGTTTTATTAAGTGAATATCTTGTTGATATTATGAATAATTTGTTTACGGTCATTTCGAGTGACGTAATTGTTATAACTTGTAATCGCCAATTAGAAAGTAGTGAATTATCAATCGAATCAATGACGCGTGAAACCTGTACGAGCAGCCTAAAGTCCTGATTGGTCTCGCTTCCTGCCTAGCCCAGCCAGTTAAGTCCAGAACATCAATCTCAGCCTCTGCGATATGAATCCTTCATTTCAAGCATACTGTGTTTATATACCAACCAGACAGACCACATCGTACCATAAAATACAAAATAATATTTCAATAGTTGAAATCATGAATCAATTGAAGCTAGACCCTCATGCAAACCCTTGAAGCACTGGACGGCCGTTTCGTCTTAGTATGGTACTTCTCACCAGTGTGCATCCACGGTCCCGACCCCGCGGGACTCGAACCCAGGACCTATCAGTCTCGCGCCGGGTGCTTAACCAACACACCACTGATCCCACTGGCATCCAATGGTGTTAATGTCTAACTTCAACCAATCCAAGAAGTTGCGCCACCGTACACCATTGTTTTCAGTGAGCTGATATCTCACAACAGACTTGGTTGAACTCCACTGGTAACGGCTTCTCACTAGAACTCCAGGAGTATCTCTTGAAGTCAGTCACTAGTGAGCAGATGATGTGTACTGCTGAGGAGTCCCATACTAGGACGAAACGGCCGTCCAGTGCTTCCAGGTTTTCCATGGTGGTCTAGCTTCAATTCTCCACAAAACCCTTTCTAAAATAATATATTTGTACAAGTTCTATCCAAAAGTGGCTGTGAATGTGGGTGATAGTAATTGATAGACTGGGTATAACTCAAGAATGATAAATGATTTAATAATAGTTCATAGGTCAAAATAAAGCCCATAATAAGAGATCGATAGCATTCGATCTGCACTAAAAAAAGGGACTAGACAAGCATGACATTGATCACCACCCAGTGATCAATCAATTGAGAATTAAGCATCGATACAGAGAATAAAAAATGGGAGTGATTTCATTTCATGCATATCAATTCATTTATGTGGTCAATATTACGTAACGTTTGACATTGATTATTTCAGTCATCCGTTTTTAAAATTTTCTCCTTTAATGTTCATATTTTTTTTTAACATACAACTGTAATTCCTTCATATCTACTAATCCTTCTTCCCAGTTTTTTATTAATGCAGAGTTTTCTAAGATTTTCACTGTTTTATTTTTAAATAATCCATACTTTTAAGTGGATTCTTGTTCGTGGAGCTTTCATAGTTCTTCTGAACGACATCATCAATACAAACTTCAGGTAGTAGTAAGTTGTTTGAATTTCTTCACATATGGCTCACAGATTATCCTGTCATTCAGTTAGCAACAAGGAAGAACTTCGTACATACAATATTCAGTTCGAGTTGCTATACCACATTAACACACAGATACATTTGTCGATTCAAATCCCATAGTGGTAGAGGTAGTAAAATTATAAGCAGTAATCGGAAACATTAGGGTTTTGAGATATTATTCAAGGAGTATAATTCAATGAAATAAATTCGGAAGAGGAAAAAAGGGACATAAATAATTCAAAAGATTAGAATTTGAGAGAACACAAAGAGTGGATGCACCTGAGCCATTGTAAACGATTGTGAGCCGTGTCATTCAGGGTCTCTAACCATCGGGTAATCTACACCTACCAACATGGCCCACTCAGTCCACTTGTCAGTGACTTCATGGATTTGTGCCATGTTTTGATCTGACCGCCCCTAGCTTCCTTTCAACCAACTCCTACACCATAAAACATAGCACATCAGGGAAGTCGGTGGTTAGGCATACGTTACACGTGTCCAAGCCATTTCAACTGATGTAGTTTCACTACTTTATCAATTGATTTTCGGTCATTACATAGTACCCGTTTCTTGTAGACCTCGATCTTAATTAGTTGTTGTTGACCATAAACCTGTCATTGTTCACTTTTTTTATCTTGATTGTATCTCCCATTGATTTGATTCTTGGTCCCATATTTATCCATGATTTTTTTTGATTGATTAATAGATTAAATCAATTTTGAAGTATTTTTTGATTGCCGATTGACCTAAGTGCTAAACTTCTAAAAATTCCCTGGTACTTTATGTATTCCTTCTATCGAAGATCTTTACAAATTTTCAATCAAATGTATATCTACAGTTAACTACATACATTGATATAAGTAAGGATAATATCATGACATTTGAAGTTTCTGCTAATAATGTCGTTCAGAAGAACAATAAATGTTTCATAATCAAACTATCTAGCTCAGAGAATAAACCTCCGTCTAAATCATCTATCTGAGCTACAATCTCAAATTCATATCATTATTTCATGTGGCTGATGAGAACTTGAAAAATCGAAACTCATTTATTTATACTGCTCTATCTCTCTACATTATTCAAATAGGGGAAAAAATTGTATACAATGTAAATTCCATTTGAATATATATACATATATGAATTGAACTATTCGATTAAATATTCTAGGATAAAAAATGTTCTTTAAATGTCTAGAGATCACAACAACAACAACAACAACAACGAGAAGAAGAAAAACAACAAAATAGTAACCAATCAATCAATAATAAAATCAAATCATCAATTTGTCCATATTTATTATTATTCGAATTAATAATAATAATAATAATAATAATAATAATAATAATAATAATCTTAGAGTGAACAATGATGTACATATTGTGATAGATATAATCTTAGTGATGAGTATAGTATTGATATAAAGATTTCTATTAAATGTATATATGCATATAGATATATTGACCTATGGTGCATCGGTTATTTTCTTTTTTTCTTTTTTTTCTCATACTTATCATGTTATTTATTCGATAAACAATAAAAATAATCGATCGATATATTGATCATAATCGAAATTGTTTTATTTTCATGTGAAATATTAATAACTGATCATTATAATATTTTATAATACTTCTGGTTAAGTGAATAATAATAATAATAATAATAATAATAATAATAATAATTGGTTAATAGTAAAGTATATCAGTCAATCAGTCAGTTAGAACGTAGGATCAGGCACGTATATACATTGGTCCAAGTTGCCACACTTCATTAACACAACAAGATGAACACCGGGCTGATAGAAGTAGTTAAATTCAATAGTGGTAATATATAAAAGAAAGATTGCATATAAGGACATAGTACAGGAATAAAGAATTAGTTGGTATAAAGAAAGATATGAAGTGATTTTAATCTCTTAGTTTAAAGGAAGACAGAAAGTGTATACACGTACGCCATTGTGATCAATTCTGAGCCATGTCATCCACAGTCTACAACCACTGGTTACGATAGTGATGCGGACATAGATTATGGTTAAACTAAGGACATAGTATAGGAAGAAAGAATGATATAAACTAATTTTAATCTCATAGTTTAAGGGAAGATAGAGAATGTATACACCGATGCCATTGTATAAAGTAAAGTATATAGTATAGTAAAGTATATAGTTATAAATAATATAAATTCTATTGAGACTAAATATTAGACAAAGTTGCTGAATTTATATTAACACAGTATGATAAAAAGTTCACAATACCTTCTTGAATTGAAAATATTCACAATAGAGAGAAATGAATAGAAGAATATATACCTCAAAATACGGGAATAAATAATACAGAATATTAGTTAAAGATTTAAGAATTAAGAAGCCTAAACTAATATAGTTTTAATTTTACCAAAATTCTTGGATCCCTTCAAAATATACTCTGACAGTTATGAATAGAATTGATAATGAAGAATAGAAAAGACAATGACAAATTCATGAGTCAGTCAAAGTTAGATCACCATTGAAAATTTGGAAGTACAGGATAGTCGTTTCATCTTTGTATGGGACTGCTCATTAGTGTGCATCCATCATCCCTTACGTGTAACTCGAACGCAGGATTCACGTACGAGGTGGTAGTCTAGATTAGATTAACTCCACATACTGATTGTCATACTAATATTTAATAAATTTCCTATTGATTTAAATCTATATTTGGATATTTTATTGACTAATTATGAAATCGATTACATGAATCGCTTTTTTAAGAGGTACCCATTTAAAAAACAAACAAACAAAACAATGAATTGCACATTCTATGAATACCTATCCAGTTTACTTCTTTATCATTCACAATATTTATACTAAAAAGAAAAAAAACTGTTTGTTTGACCTTAGTCTTCAAGTTATAGACTATTTATGCTTTCATAGAAACAGAGGAATCTGATCTCTTTCATTAGTTAATGGGTTATTACTCGTTTACTAATACGAGAGATTATAGTAATTGTTTTGTTCAAATGACTTTTACTATTGTTGCTTCCTGAAACCAGCTTATTGTTATGTAATATGCTAACGAAATGTTTAATGTAAGTCGACAACGTCGAAAAATATATATTCATGTAAATATTTTGAATAACACTTCATCGCTAATACTGACTGTGTAACTATATATATATATATATATATATATATATATATATATATATATATATATATATATATATATATATATATATATATATATATATATATATATATATATATATATATATATATATATATATATATATATAGGGTGTTGCTGAACCGGATGAAAGACGCAATAGACGCTCAACTTCGAGATCAACAAGCTGGATTCCGTAAGGATCGGTCGTGCACAGACCAAATCGCGACACTACGGATCATCGTCGAACAATCAATTGAGTGGAACTCGTCACTGTACATCAACTTCATTGATTATGAGAAGGCATTTGACAGTGTAGATAGGAGAATGTTATGGAAACTTCTTCGACACTACGGAGTTCCTGAGAAGATTGTCAATATTATCCGGAACTCATATGACGGACTACAGTGCAAAATAGTGCATGGAGGACAGCTGACAGAGGCATTCCAAGTAAGGACCGGAGTTAGACAAGGCTGTCTACTCTCTCCCTTCCTGTTTCTTCTGGTGGTCGACTGGATCATGAAGACCTTGACATCTGAGGGAAAACACGGCATACAATGGACAGCTCAGAATCAATTAGACTCGTTAGATTTCGCAGATGACCTAGCTCTTCTATCGCATACACACGAACAAATGCAGATAAAGACAACCAGTGTAGATTCAGTCTCTGCATCAGTAGGCCTCAACACACACAAGGGGAAAATAAAGGTCCTCAAATAAAACATGGAGAACAGCAATCCAATTACTCTTGATGGCGAAACTCTGGAAGATGTAAAATCCCTCACATACCTGGGAAGCATCATCGATGAACAAGGAGCGGATATGAAAAGGATGAATAACAACTGGAAAGAGCTGGAAAGGATTGCCTAGGACAGGGTTGGATGGAGAATGCTGATGAGAGTCCTATGCTCCTTTGCGAGGAGTAACAGGCATATATATGTATAAGAATAAGCACTAAACGTTTTCTTTGAAATGATCATAAGTTATTCACAAGTATAGAACATCTAAATATTCCTCTAAAAGCAATTTAGGTTGCTACTGTTGACATGAAACATCATTAAAATTAACTTACTTACTTACGTCTGTTACTCCTCGTAGAGGAACATAGGCCGCCAATAAGCACTCTATATCCAACACTGTCCTGGGCAATCCTTTTCAGTTCTTTGCAGTTGTTATTCATCCTTTTCATATCTGTTTCTATTTTCCAACCTAATGTGTTCTTTGGTCATCCTCTTTTCTGCTTCCCTTAAGGACTCCAAGTTATGGCTTGCCTCGTGATGTATTTCGGTGATTTGTGTAATGTATGTCCTATCCATTTACATCGCCTTAGGAAAGTTATAAACTATTAGATTCCGACTGTATGACTAATTGGTATTATTCGTGCATCTAGTATTGAGTTTAATAAGGCATGATGTTGTGATTGTATTCTTATTATGAATTCTAATCTATTAGCATAAAGTATTTTATTGCTTTCTGTTGTCAGGCTGGGATGAAACTAATCTTTACACTAGGACGAGTGGAGAAGAAAGTTAAGTGGTTAGAAGCAGTTGAAAGGATATACACGACCTAAGTCTCTTGTTATTCAGAACTCCTCAGTAAGGTGTACCTATGCTGCATCTGTAATTCCGGATAATGATCACGTGATTTATTCACCAATCGAAATGCGAGTTATACAATCTTAGTACTATACCAAACCAATGATATTCGACCAGTATGAGCAGCCTAGTGTCGTTATTGATCCTTTGTTCTCCTAGCCCGTCCAGTTGAGTCCAGAACGCCAATAACAGCTTTCACTATGCGAATCATTCATTTCAAACATAATTGGTTTATATACCAGCCAAACAGACCATATCAATCCCTATAACAGGAAATAACACTTATACAAGATAAATTCAAAAAAAGTTGTGAACATGGGAAATTGTAATTAATAAACTGAGTATAATTTAAGAAAAGTAAATCGTATCATAATAGTCTATTCAACCAACATCAAAGTCAGAATCTTCACTACAAACTTCAAAGTAGTTCTACTATACGGAGCTGAAACGTGATGAACTACAACAACTACCATCAAGAAGGTACAAGTATTTATCAATAGCTGTCTACGTAAGATAGTCAACATCCATTGGCCGGATACCATCAGCAACAGCCTTCTGTGGAAAAGAACAAACCAGCTTCCAACTGAAGAGGAAATTAGGAAAAGACGATAGAAATGGATAGGACATACATTACGGAAATCACCAAACTGCATCACGAGACAAGTGTTAACTTGGAATCCTGAAGGGAAACGAAAAAGAGGAAGGCTAAAGAACACATTACGTCGGGTAATAGAAGCAGTTATGAAAAGGATGAATGAGAACTGGAAAGAGCTTGAAAGGATTGCCCAGGACAGGGTTGGATGGAGAATGCTGGTGAGCGGCAGTATGAATATACATAGTCTAATTACTGAATAGTTATGCAACAAGAATATATATATATGATATTAGTGCATTAATAGTTCTCAGAAGCTACCCAGAATTTAATCTTCACTAGGATATAACAACCAGTATTATTAAATGTGTTGCTAATCGAATGTTGTAGAAATTCTTATCTTATTCCAAAACATTTCACATTTAATTCCAGGTAGTTTAATGACTTAATTCATGAATATATATGTGAGATTATCAGTTTTAGCTATTTGTTTTTTGTTTTTTTTAAAGACACTCATTGAAATACATCGTGCTGAGGATTCCTTATTGCACTCAACATTTAATAATTAATAATATCACTCATAGTAATGATAATACTATTAATAATAATAATAATAATAATAATAATAACTGATGCTTCGTGTTGAACTGGGTCTTGTGTCATTCAACATCACGGTTTGGTTCTCCTGTGAATCACGATTGAGCTCTATAGTTTGAGTTGTTACGTGAAAGTCTGGCTGATATATGGTTCTCCTGAAGACCATTGTAAAATTACTTTGACTCACAAAGGTTTATTATAAAACTTGAACCAACTCACTGTTATGAAAATTGCCAATCGAAAAGATATTGATTTCTTATGTAATTTTCTTAGGACTTTTAAAAGTTTCTAATCAGTTTGCTACGTTCAATCTTATACTATTTTTTCTACTAGTGTTCAAGACTATAAAATTATATTGTCAAACATGTTACTTATAGTGTAGGGCCCGTTATTTTGTTGTTATTTCGATCAGACGATGTTGTCAGAAGGCTCTCCACTTTAGTGGCCCGAGATCTGACTCTAAGTAGATCGTATGAATGATTGCTGTCGATGTTGTCGAAATATATATGTCCCCTATCCTCGTATATAATCATCGACATAAATCGCGTTAGTCAATAACGGAATTAAATAAGTCAAATCACGAGAATGGACTTTTCAATACATATATTTTGTATATGAAGAGAATACAATAGAGAGAAGCGAAACAACGCGCAGTGCAGATGGCGGGTAAGCCAACTCCACTTTAGTCAAGCGTTAATCAATATTTATAGGCACACAAAATTAAGTTACAGACAGGTGATGAGTAATGGGATAAGAAGTGTACACACACCTATGCGCTCATATAAAAACACTCAAGATTGTTAAACGAATAATTAACAAAAGGTCAGAATGTGACTCAAGTAGAATAAATAGAATGAGCTGTTCGAAAGCTAGAATAAAGTATATGGGATTAACATAATAACCAACACTACATACTCATCAATTTTTATCTTCCTAAAATTTACTTTCTTCAATCCATCATAGAAAACAACCTTGGATAATAAAGTGTTTAGATGTTTAGTAGTAACTCTATAAATAGCTAATGTATTGATAATCAATTTGTAAACAACTATTATGTTAGTGAAACACTATTATCTCACTTTAAGCTTGAATAGACTTATTCTTCTGATGGAAATAACGCTCTCATCGACTGAATTCTCGGGTATTGATCTCCTACCAGGAGGTCCACTTTTCGACTTAGAATACGCAGATGACACAGTCCTGTTTGGTGAAGACGCTAATAAAATGCAGAGTCTTTTGGTAGCACTGAGCAACAATGCCAGAATGTTTGGGATGCGCTTCTCTCCCTCTAAATGCGAGCTGTTGCTTCAGGACTGGTCTTCGTCAACACCTGAACTAAGGATAGTGAGTGAAGTAATCGAACGCGTTGGCAACTTCACTTATCTCGGAAGTCTGATCAGCTCTAATGGGTTGGTGTCTGACGAAATCTCAGCACGGATTCGAAGAGCTCGTTTGGCTTTCGCCAACTTACGTCACCTATGGCGCAGGCGAGATATCCGTCTGTCACTTAAGAGTCAAGTATACTGCGCGGCAGTTCGTCCCGTTCAACATGACGTCTGCTAAATATGGTCTTGAAGAGTAGAAGATACTCGTAAGTTACTAGTATTTGACCACAGATGCCTTAGAAATATTGCTCGCATCTGCTGGGATCACCGGGTAAGTAATAGTGAGGTTAGATAAAGGGTATTAAGGAACGATGGTAAATCAGTTGATGAAGTTATGAATCTTCATCGACTGAGATGGTTGAATCACGTGTTACGTATGCCTAAACACCGATTACCGCGATGCGCAATGCTAACCAGTGTTAGGGATAATTAAAAGAAAGTTAGTGGCGGACAAACCAAAACGTGTCATCAGTGCTTGAAGTCACTAACTTCTGGTCTGAGCCATGTTGGTAGATGCAGACTGCCTGGTTGGGGTCCGCGTGACTATCGTAACCAATGGTTGGAGACTCTCAGTGACATGGCTCAGAATCGATCACAATGGTGTCGGTGTATAAACTCTTTGTCTTCCTTTAAATTAAGAGATTAAAATCACTTCAAATCCTTCTTTCTACCAACTAATTCTTTCTTCCTGTACTATCTCCTTATACACAATCTTTCTTCTATATATTACCACCAATGAATTAACTACTTCTATGAATCCAGTGTTCATCTTGTTGTGCTAATGCGGTATGGCAACTTGGACCGATGCATATATGTGCCTGATCCTACGTTGCAGCTGACTTACTGACTGAGACTTATTCTAGGGTGTTGTGAAAATGGTATGCTTCAATACATAAGGTCAAGTAATAAAACTGACAAATTCATATTTCATCACCCAGCGTATTCCTTCACAATTTTTTGTTTTCCCACACTAGTATACTCTCAGAACATACTTTGTTCCCAGTCTAGGTTTGAAAACAAATTTTATTACTGAAACTAGCGTAATGTAACTGATTTACTCAGTATAAAGTTTATCTAGTCAGGTTTAAAACAGGTATTTTATGTGGTAGAGTTAGTGATGTTATTCATATATTCAAAGTAAAGTATGATAATACTAGTTTTTCTTTTTTGATGGAGTTTTGTTCTCTGAGCTGGATAGTTTGGCCAAAACTCCATCAAAATCATCTACCTGAGCTACAAATCTTCTCCACCATCTCAAAATGATATACTCAGTCATTCAGTCAGTCAGTAACAACGTGGAACTTCGTACGTACGTACATCAGTTCGAGTTGCCATACCACATTAGCACAGAGATTCAGTTATCGATTCAAATCCCATAGTGGTAGAGGTACTGAAAGTATAAGTAGAGATAGGGGACATGAAGGTTTGATGATGCTATTAAAGGAGTATAGTCCAGTGGAATAAATTGGGAAAGAAAATAAAGGACATGAAGAATTCAGAAGATTAGAGTTTGAGAGAACACAAAGAGTGGATGAACCTGCGCCATTGCAAACGATTTTGAGCCATGTCATTCAAGGTATCTAACCATCGGTTGCTATCATCTCACGGTCCCCAACCAGGTAGTCTACACCTACCAACATGACTCAGTCCACTTGTCAGTGACTTCATGGATTTGTGCCATGTTTTGATCTGACCGCCCCTAGCTTTCTTGCAACCTACTCCTACACCATAAAACATAGCACGTCGGGGCAGTCGGTGGTCGGGCATGCGCAGCACATGTCGCAGCCATCTCAACTGACTATGTTTCACTACTTCATCAATTGATTTGCCATCCTTACCTAGTACCCGTCTCCTAACAACTGAGTTACTTACTCGGTGGTCCCAGGATATACGAGCGATGTTTCGAAGACACCTATGGTCAAATACTAGTAACCTACGAATATCCTCTACTCTTACTGGCCATGTTTCACTGCCATAAAGTAGGACGGAACGAACTGCTGCGCAGTAAACACGTCCTTTGTTTGATAGACGGATATCTCGCCTACTCCACAAATGACGCAAGTTGGCAAAAGCTAGTCGAGCCTTTTGTATCCGTGCTGAGATTTCAAAAAATATGATATACTAGTTTATAATTTGCTACCTGTTGTAAACAGATTATTTTAACTACTAGTTCGTCTATTACTGAATTTCATTTTATGAGGTTACTTATCAGTTTATGATTCATTAAATGGATCTAATCGTATGGAGAAAGATTCAGTAACTGGTAGATTGAATTCATAAAATGGTTTCACTTTTATGATCGATTATTTATCAGTGAACCAATTGAATGAGACTTGTTTGTTTATTGGATAGAATAAATAATACTTCTTGAGAAGAACTCTTTCAAAGTGATAATATTACATAATACATCAGTACACTTTCATAATATAATAATGAGTTTATTATTAAGCCAAAAGTATCAATGAGATTCATTGCTAATATGTATGCTTCAATATTGTATCTAACATATCTAGGAAAAAAATTATCCTTTTAAATAAGAACCCTCCAAATGAGTGTGGAAAGCATGATTAGCGTTTTATTAGCGAGCTAGTTTTCTACGGGATAGGGTCGCTAACTCCATGCCCAACCCTCCTCCTTTACCACGACTTGGGATCAGCAGTAACTCCGGAAGAGCTACAGGCAGAGTGTAAATGAATTATACAGATCATAGAGATTTACAATGGATTTTTTATTTTACTGAATTCAATGTAAACAAACTATCTCATAAAGTGGGTTTAGATCAAAATATATGAATATAGTGCATAATTATGATTAAAAAGGTATTAATTTTTTGCAAATACCATAAACCCACTCTATATATTGTGTGAAATCATGGGTACGATTAATAGCCAGTGCCAAAAGAATTCGGTTAATTTTAAAAATATGATTTATTGTTCAATCCAATTAGCCTTCTTTGTTTACATTTGTATTTTCTCGTTGTTTATCAGAAAAAACTAAAATTAGTTAGTCTCTATTGACATATATAGTTTGTGGGAGGATTACCTCAGTAACAGTAATCATCGTTGGTTGAATATTTGTTGAAAAGTTTTAGCAAAGTGTAGAAAAATAAATTAAAACAAATACTTTTTCCCTAAGAAAATAAATATATTAGAATAAACATGGATGTTAACAAATAGACCACCACTGCTAATGATAATAATTCTACAGCATGGCACCCAAATTTTCTGATACGGCCGAAAGTGGGGAGAGTCAACGCTCTCTGTCTCTTTCTTTCTTTCTCTCTCTCTCTCCCTCTCTCTCTCTCTCGAGAGAGCGCTGATCACAGAACTCAGGAACTTCAAGTTTGTCGGCGATTGCTTAACGTTTAGATCACTGAGCTGTTATCTAATTGATTACATTTCTAAGTTTAATCGATTCGCATTATTGAGCAACCATTTATTATTTTCGCTGAAGGATAACTACTTTACCGTTTACATGACTGAACTTCACAGATCATAGTTCTACATTAGAGTTAAAGGAATTATTTGTAAAGCCAGTCACTCAGTCAGTTACAACATAGAACCAGGCACATATATGCTTCGGTCCAAGTTGCTATAACTCATTAGCACAACAAGATGAACACCGAATTCATACAAGTAGTAATTCAATGGTGGTAATATATAAAAAACTATGTATAAGGGAAGGAAGAATTAAAAAATGGTATAAAGTAATTTTGAACTCACGATTTAAGAGACAGCAAAGAGTGTATACACCGACACCATTGCTATCAATTCTGAGCCATGTTCTCCAGAGTCTGCAACCATTGGTTATAATAGTCGCGCGAACCCCAATTAAGTAATCTGCATCTACCAATATGGCTCAGACAAGAAGTTAGTGACTTCAATAAGTGATTACTTGTAAAATCTAGTGTGTAGTGGGCACGTGATTGTTACGAGTACAGATGGTTTGTGGATACTGTTTAGTATTATAGTTTACATCGAGGACTGTCTTATGTTAGATTATAAATACAAACCATGGTTCTAATGTTGTAGATGTGGTACATTGCTGATTTGTCTCGTAGTAAGACGAAATATCTAGTAAGTGCTTTCTTATTTCCATCGGTCGTCTAAGATCAACCCGTGATGCAAATTTTAAAATTAAAAGATCTCTAAAAACCCTTCCCTATACCAATTATTATCAATATATTGGATAATATTATGTAGTAGTAGTAGTAGAAGTTGTAGTAATGGAAGTAGGAGTGGTTGTAGTAGTAATAGTAGTAACAGTAGTATTGATAATAATAATATTAGTAGTAGTATCCAACAGATTACCATCAGAAACAGCTTTTTGTGGGAAAGAACAAACCAGCTTCCAACTGAAGAGGAAATTAGGAAAACACGATAGAAGTGGATAGGGCATACATTACGCAAATAGTCAAACTGCATCACGAGGTAACCTCTAACTTGGAATCCCAAAGGGAAACGGAAAAGAGAAAGGCCAAAGAATACATTACGTCGGGAAATAGAATCAAATATGAAAAGGATGAATAAGAACTGGAAAGAGCTGGAAATGATTGCCCAGGACAGGTTTAGATGGAGAATTCCGGTGAGTGGCCTATGCTCCTTCACGAGGAGTAACAGGGGTAAATAAGTAAGTAAGTAATCCAACAGATTGCTCACTTTGTAACATGCTATCAATGTATAATTCATGTTTATTAATGTTAGGTCATCGTAATTTTGGCATATTCTTTCATTTGGAAACTTTAAACTTATAAGTTTCCAACATTTGTGTTTTAGAGTATCCTTCATGCTGTTTTATTACAGTTTTAAAATTAATTAATTCATAATACATAAGATCGTATATAATTTCTTTCAACTTCATAAAAAGAATACATATGTATGAATTCATAAATCCAACAATAAATTGTTCATCTATTAAATTCTATTTAGAATCAATTTGATTAAGTTCTATTGATTGATAGATATTTAGTCTAGGAACTTCAATCCATGAATAAACGTTTGGACTAATTTTGAATCAAACACACTGATAAAGATTCGAACAGAATAGCATGAATTCATATTATTTCATTTGGTTTCTCGTCAGTTGCTTACAACATGTGATATTACAAATCATCATTACATAATAGGTTTAAATGACTTACATGAAAGAGGTCATTTGAAGGTTATGTTGAAGTCACATAAACTCTTTCTTGCAGCTACAATGTGTTACTACAGACCAATAGTATTAGTATTAGTATTAGTATTAGTAGTAGTAGTAGTAATAGTAATAGTATTGGTAATAGTATCGGCGGTAGTGAAAAAAAACAGTCTAAAGAAATCTCAGGAATCAGTAAGCCTCAACGTACAGATGGGATAAAACGAAATCCTAAAATACAGCCCGAAGGACACGAATTCAATCGCACTTGATGGCGAAGCTCTGGATGATATGAAATGTTTCACGTACATGCGCAACACCGTCGATAAAGAAGAGGAGTTTAATGAAGATGTAAATTCACAGATTGGCAAATCAAAGACAGCATTCTCACAGCGAAAGATTATAACGAATTCAAAACATATGTCAGCCAACATCAAAGTCAAAATCTTCAGTACGATCAAGTAAGATATAACAACTGTTACTGATCATTAAACCTAACATTGTTTTTATTTAACTAAGAAATAATCTGATAAATTTAAACGAACAAAATCTTATATAAAATACAAAGAAATCAAGTTTGATACCATAGATTGATATCAACCACAAAAATACACTGTAAAACAAGGAAAGTAGGTGGTTATATCATCTTAACTAAAGACTATCAATGAGTTCAAAACTAGAACAAATACGAATTTTGGAATTTATTATTCTAAAATTCATTAGTTCTTAATAACTATCTCCATCATCCAACTAAACTAACTTTTATCATGTCACGAGGTAGATGAAGTTAAACTCTTAAACCATGGGATTCCGGTTGAGTGATCTATATGTTAAGCATAGTAGAAGATCTTAAGTTCGATTCCTAGTTGTGTAATGGTTAATACATATTATTGAAAAGTCTCAAACCAAGATGTAATGTCTATTTAGTACTTTCAGCTTTGCAATAGTTTTTCTAACCTTAGTGGGTTTGTAATCTCAACAAAAAAAAATAAATAAATAAACGATTGAAATGGCATCATCGACGAAAACTGTGCATCTGATGCAGACGTGAAGGTACAGATCGGCAAATCAGGAGCAGAATATCTACAACTGAGGAATATCTGGAACTCAAAACAATTGGCAACCAACACTAAGGTCAGAATTTTCAATACAAATGTGATAACAGTTCTACTGTATGGGGCAGAAACTTGTAGTACAACTGTTAATTAACAGTTGTCTACGCAGAATACATCAGATCCGTTGACAGACGCTATCAGCAACAACCAACTATGGAAGACAAAAAACTAGATTCCAGTGGAGGAAGAAATCAGGAAGAATCGCTGGAAGTGGATAGGACACACATTCAGGAAAGCACTGGACTGCATCACAAGATAAGCACTCACATGGAATCCTCAAGGCCAAGGGAGGAGCACAGAAAGACCAAAGAACACATTACTTCGAGAAATGGATACAGACATGAGAATAATGAACAATAATTGGATAGAACTGGAAAGGTAGGCTCGGGACAGAGTGGGTTGTAGAATGTTGGTCTGCTGCCTATCCTCCATTAGGAGTAACCGTAATAAGTAAGTAATTAAGTAAATTTGTGAATAATGCAAACTTCGATTTTGGTCTTTACTTGATTCAATATACAAACAGTTGTATTACCATAATTATACCAATACATATGTCAAAAAATAATGAACTTATAATTAGGAAACATTCCTCTTTTTAATTGAATAAATTAGATTAGAAATAGACTGACCAATTGGAGTCCTAAATAACAATCGGAAGATACAAATAAAACAATACAAAGTGAGTTCAAACTTCACCCCACTGCACAAGCAGGTGGCTATCAGGACTCAGTAGCTAAGTGGATAACGCGATTTCGTTTAAAGCGAATGGTACTGAGTTTGAGTCCCGGAGTGAATATCAACACTGAGGTGCAGGTACATCCAGCTGACGAGTCCCAAATAGAACGAAACGTGTGTCCTGGATTCCACTACTAGTCATTATCCGTCTTTGTTTAAAAAGCTTGTGACTTAAGGTTATATCAAAGCATCCGCACAGGATGCATATATGTCAACATGAGACTGATCAATTGCAGTCCTACATAACAATGGGAAGTAAGAAGTAAAACAACACCAAGTAAATTTAGAAATAGAATGTTTTATATTTCAGTTATTTATTTTCTTTTTCATTATTGAATTTATGAGTTGATTTAAATTGGATCAACATTGAAAACCTTTCAGTGTTGAATGGCTGTTTTGTTTTAATATAAGACGATTCATATGTGAAAAATACTACAATCTCTACTTGTTAGTTAATCATCGATTTTCCTATCGAATCATCAACAAGTGGAATTCATTACTCCAGTACATGGTTGAGGCTCAATTCTTCTACGCTCAGTGGTCTAGTGATTAAGCGCTTACACGCGAGATTGATAGGTCGTGGGTTCGAATCTTACGGGGGGGGGCGGGATCGTGGATGTGTTCTGCTGAGGAGTCCCATACTAGGACGAAACGGCCGTCCAGTGCTTCCAGATTTTCCATGTCGGTCTAGCTTTAATTGACTCATGATTTTAACTATTAAAATTTCTAAAATCTCCACAAAACCCCTTCTGATAATAATAATAATGATACTAAGATTTATTAATAAAAATAACAGTAACAATTACATTTGACTACGAATAATCATAAGCACAATAGTCAAATTAGGTTACTCAATAGCTAAGATTACTATTGATTAATTGGCCTTGAAGTTGGCCTGGGGGGAGGAGAAGTTGTTAAAGATATTTCTATTGTACGCACATTTCCGGTTTCTTCATCCGCATTGCTATTGATTCAGTCGTTTGAAGGACTTTAAGTCTGACCAGCTTCGGCAAAAATTACTGACCTCATAAATAATTAAAAATGATTGGTTTATACGGGCACTATGACCAGTTTTCACTAAGTGGGCCAATAATGAACTGTTCAGTTTCTTCACCAGACGTTTGCTTAGCCACGCTGTGAGGTGTTCGCGAGTACGAAAATGTAAATTCCTAGAACTTCGACCAATATAACTATATAAGTGATTAACTAACGATTATTCAGATAAATAGCTAGTTAGTATTACCTAGATTATATCTTTGATTTTTATGTATTGGTTGTTTGAATCCTTACAGTCCCAAATGTTAACGAGAAGATTTAAACAAACAATACAGATCAATTAAAATTCACTCCACTTAACAATCTAGCGGTTATATGGACTCAGCAGCTAAACAGATAAACAAGATGGAGTTTTAAGTGAACGGGATGAACATCGAATCTAGGAAGAAGTGAGCGTCCTGGATTCCACTACTAGCCATCATCTACCTCTGTTTAGCATGTCATCATTTTGACAAGTAGCTTATAAAGTGTGTTGATCGAGTGATTTTAGTATGATAGACGAATAAAACTTTTGAAGTTATTGGCCGGGTTATCCCAGACAAATGACTAAATCAATAATAAAAAAACGTACTCAATATAGTAAAAAGTCGAACTTGTGTTGATCTTCCTAGTTATAGTCTTCTTGACTTGATCGTATGAGAAGTGTTTCAGTGTGACCATAGATTGCGGAAGTTCAACCAATCAGTTAAATGGCAGTGCATTCGATTAGAAATTAAATAGGTGAGAATCTTTATGGAAGACCGAAGACTGAAGACAAACATTCTTCATCATTGCCACCGACTTTCATTTAATCATAATAATATTTTTATTGTCTGTATTACCCAACTTTTCATTTCTTATTTATGATTGATATAACTAGCCCTATTATTAATTTAAGGTTATGCAATAAAGAACAAAAATAATTCAGTGAAGAAAATTTTGTTTACAACTATACTATTATCGGAATGGAGGATTGTGGAGATTGTAGTAATTTTAATAGTTGAATTGATGAGTCAATTTTAGCTAGACCATCATTGAAAACCTGAAAGCACTAAACGGCTGTTTCGTCCTAGTACGGGACTCATCAGCATACTATTTACCAGAATTGTACAATCGTATTTATAGTAGTGCAACAAATACACGAGTCAATTTTAAATGATCACGCAACCAAGTGTTTGAATATTTCAAGTATCAAAAGAAGTTTCAATAGAATAATGAGAAGACGGAGTTGATCTGAAAAATGTGATGTATTTTTGCGCTATACATTTTGAACAATCTGGTCACACACATATACTTGTCAGGGCATTTTTATATAAAAATTAATAAAGGTCAATTAGATGAAAGTTAAAGTACAAACAAACAAACAAAAAATAACAAAGGGGATAGAAACAATAAGAAATTGTCGCATTATCCTAAGCCATAGAATAACTCAAGGATTACCAAAGTAAATTCAAGGTTACGACAAATTGTTTTTGTACACATAAGTGGTGGGGTTTAAATTTACGAATAGCCAAGGTTTCAATCAATCTGAGAATTAGACCTTAACAAGTTCTATACAACGTTTTAAAAGCTGCATTTATGTCAATTTTCTGCCTTGTTTCAATTATATGTTTCGCTATCGATGAACCTGGTTTTCTACCACCCACGTTGATCAAATCGTTTGACATACATTTATTTTGAAGCCATTTAGGCACATGTTCATTGACCCTTGATTTCATTGTTCGATTACTCCTCCCTATGTATGTGTGTCCACACAAACATGTAAATTGATAAATACAATGAGATGTGACGTAATCATTAGTGCATGTCTGGGTCTACTAGGAATCATGGCCTTAGACTTTTCAATCACAATCAATTGAGCAGCATAATAGGTTTTCTGGATGGCTGATTTCAATCTCTGTCTTAAAACTATGCTGCTAGATTCGCCTCTATATGGTAGATTGATATAAACTTTTTTCTTTGGGACCGAATAAACAAGAGGTCTTGGCATTAACTGACTTTTGCACCTATTAATAAACTTTAGTGGATAACCATTTGCTATTAATGTGTCAGTCAGTAACTTTTCATCTTTTCCAACCGTGTCACATGTACAAATCCTTTGAGTCCTCTTAAAGAGACACTTAACCAAGCCTTGCTTGTATTGAAATGGACAAAAACCATGGAAATTTAAGTATTGTCCCGTCCAGGTAGGTTTCTTATACACTGACCGTCGAATAGTGCAATCAACCCTTCGACTGAAAAGTATGTCTAAAAAGGCCAATTGGCCATTACTTTCTGCTTCATGTGTCATCACGATATCGTCTTGAACACCATTGAGTTCATTCAATAATCGGTAAACGCCAAAATCTTTATTACCTATAATTAGAATAACGTCCATGTATCTTCTATATAGAGTTGCCTCACTAATAAGCTCGCTCTTCCTGTTTTCTACATATGACATGAATACATTAGCTAAGAGAGGCCCCGAAGCGCTACCCATAGCTACACCATCAACTTGTCGAAAATATTCACCATCAAACGTGAATTAAACATAATAAAAGTAATTCTTTTAACAATGGTAACAGAATAGGAAAAAGGGAAAAAATTTTAGAAATATAGTCACAAAGGAAATCCACCGTCTTTATTAACGGAACATTCGTGAAGAGAGAGTTTACATCAAAAGAATACAAAGACTTGTCTTTAATATTAAAAGAAGGTCGAGTCATGTGATCTACAGGTTAATGAATTCATGAGTTGACTAAATCTAAAGCATCATGGAAAAGCTGGAAGCACTGGACTGTCGTTTCATCCTGTTGTGGGACTCCTCAGTAGTTTAGTTTTAATCACTTAGACTTTCAGTGTTTTGCACACTAAATATTCGCCCAAATATTCTCTTCAACTTAAATAAGCCTTTTTTTAAAACAGGAAAATATAACATATGATTACAATATTGTAACCAAATTTAAGGGAAAAAGATTTTTTTATTTTTATTTTGGTTGTTATGACAGATTGACCACAAAGTTGTTTATGTTTCCTTTCATGAATAGTTTTCAGTTCTTGATTAGTTTCTTCTTTAAAGTGTCTACACTTCTTTATGTCTATGTTGTTTAGATGATATTTCGACAGCTGTTGTCAAGAATTCCAAATGTTCTGATGTGATTATTCTTTGTATTTTCATCTTTTGGTTATGTATGACGTGTTGGCATTTGCGGATCCAGTAATATGCATCCGTTATCATAAAGTGTACCAGATTTTGTTTCATTTTGCTAAGCTATCCTCCATTTCAATGGGTAGTTGATTGAAGGTCTGTATTTTACATTTGTTTGTAAAACATGCTGACGAAAAGACTCATGGAGAAAATGCAATTGTTCTTGAGTGGAAACGTATTTTTTAGCGAAATTTTCCCATTTTCGAACAACAATTTATAATCCATTTGAATAATCATGATATATATATAATTACATCTTAACGATGTTTCGTCACTTAATATAAGTCACTTCTTCAGAATAAATAAATAACAGACATTAAATGAACACAAATTCGAATCATATAAATAAAACCATGATTAACTTTCTATCTATCTAATCTTTAATCTATTAGAATATGCTTAAATGAATAATTATGTATAATTTCAATGGTTAAGACCATGAGTCAGTTGAAGCTAGACCACTATGGAAAACCTGGAAGCACTGGATGGCCATTTCGTCCTATTATGGGATTCCTCAGCAGTGCGCATCCACGATTCCGCTCGTGGGATTCGAACCCATGGATTTTAGTCTCGCTTGTGAACACTTAACCTACTGGCATCCAATGATGTTAGTGTTTAACATCAACCAATTCACAAAATTGCGCGACCGTCTTCCATTGTTCTGAGGTAGATACCTGTCTCTACCCGACAAGGATTAGCTTAATTGGTCACGACTTCTCACTAGAACTCCGAGAATTCTCTCACGAAGCTAGTCACAAGTGAACACATGGTAATTACCAGTATAGGGGTTGTGGAGATTATTAGGTTTTTTTTGATTAAGATCATGAACCGACTGATATTAGACACTAACACCATTGGATGCCGGCTCAGTAGTCCAGCAGTTTAAGCGTTCGCGCACGAGACAGAAGGCCTCGAGTTTAAATCCCTCGAGCTGGATCGTAGATGGGCACTGCCGAGGAGCCCCAAAATATGGGCCGAAACGGCCGTTCAATGCTTCCAGGTTTTCAACGATGGTCTAACATCAATTGGTTCATGATCTCAATCAAAAAAAAAAATTAATAATCACCACAATCCCCTATACTGTTAATTATGTATAAGTAAAGAGAATTTCACATGTTATATAACAGAATTGTATTTCTTTTTCTTTCTTTTGTTTGTTTGATAAAAATTTTATTATTTTTAATCTCCTTTAAACAATTAAATTTCCAATTCCTTTTGAATGAAACATCTTATGATGATATCGGTGAAAACATGGATCACATTATTACTATTATTATTATTACTATTGCTATTAATATCATTACTATTATTATTATTATTACTATTAATATTAATATTATTACTATTATTATTATTACTATTGCTGTTATTACTATTACTATTAATACTATTACTATTATTATTATTACTATTGCTGTTATTACTATTACTATTAATACTATTACTATTATTACTATTATTATTATTATTCCCATGGCTATTATTACTATTATTATTGTTATTATTATTATTATTATTATTATGATTAGGAGACAAAGATGAGTAAAAACAGAAAGAAAAACAACCAATGTGATCGAATCAATCAATAAATTGACTAATTATAATTGATAGAAAAGTTTATTCAATAAACATTTATCATGATTCATTTTGATTAGATCAAAAGAAGAAAGTTTGTATCGTTTCAAAAATACACACACACACACACATGCTATTTATCATTCATTGTTATAATTTGTGCATATATACATACATGAATTACTCTTGTCGAACAGTTTGATGTATATCGTAATTAAATAGCCTAATGAATAATTCATCACTTTTTGATTTGATCTATTCAATGGTTTAGTTCAAATGTAGTGTGATATTCTTAGTTATAGTTCAACTAAATATGGAGAGTAAGAATGTCAATGATTTTTTTTCTGGTTAACGTTTTTTGTTAGCGAGTTAGTTTTTTTACGGGATAGGGTCGCTAATACCATGCCCAATGTTCCTCCTTTATCCCGGTTTGGGAACGGCTGTAGCCCCCGGAGGGACTCCAGACGGAGTTAAGAATGTCAATAGTGAGTAGTTAAGTTTAATTTTTAAAGTGTGGTTTAATATGCATATATCATATATATATATATATATATATATATATATATATATATATATATATATATATAATATTAAACTGTTCCGAAAACGAGATATAATGACAGTGACCTTGTGTAGATAAATAATCAACTCATATCAGGCAGATTCACAGCTACATTCATCACTTATAGTATGATTTTATGTTTGATACTGTATTCAAGTTCCAGTAATCAAGTTAAAGCTAATTTATTAATTGAGATCATGAACTGATTGATGTTAGACCACCATTGAAAACCTGGAAGCACTGGACGGCCGTTTCGTTCTATTGTGCGACTCTTCAGCAGTGCTCATCCACGATCCTGCTCGCGGAATTCAAACCCAGAGCAGAGTTAAGAAAGGGACAAAAGTGAAATCTTTGAAATTCCTTGATATCTGTTATACAAAGTGTAACAGTACAAACAGCTTTCTTGTAGACGTTAAATTTCATAAAATATACTCCACAGTTTGATATATTCTGAATGTATTTTTCATTGTGAAAATAACATTAGCTGATAGGAAGCATATTGAATAGTTGTTTTGTTTTTACATCAACTAATTCATAGTTAATCAATTTCTTAGAAAAGAGATTTTGTGGATATTACAGTCATTTAATGATTGAATTCATGAGTCAATACAAGCTAGACTACCATGGGTAACCTAAAATCACTGGAAAATCGTTTCGTCCAAGATTGAGGCTCATCAGTAGTGCTCATCCATGATTTATGCACGAGGAACTAGAAATCAGGATCCTAAATCTCGCAAGCAAACACTTCACTTCTAGACCACTAAGTCGGTTCAGTAAAGTCCCATATTAGGACAAAACAGCTGTTGAGTACATCGAAGTTTTCCATGATGCTTTAGCTTTAGTCTACTCATGAATTCAACTATTAAATTACTACAATATCCACAAAACACCCCTTTCTGATAATAATCATTATCTGCTCACTAGTGACTGACTTTAATAGGTATTTTCTAGTGAGTTCTAGTGAGAAACAGCAACCAGTGGAGTTCAGCTGTGTCTGTTGTGAAATAGTAACTCACTGAATACAATGGTGGATGTGTCACTCAATTTCGTGGATTAGTTGAAATTAGTCATTAACATTGTTGAATGCCGGCCGGCTCAGTTGTCTAGAGATTAAGCGTTCACTAGTGTGACTATTGCGTCCTGGGCACGTGTTCCATGTATGGGATCGTGGATGAACACTGTTGAGGAGTCCCATACTGATACAAAATGTCTGTCCAATATGTCCAGGTTTTTCATGAGGGTCTAGTTTTAATTGATTCATGAATTCAACTATTAAATCATTAAATTTCTATATTTGTATGTATTTTTAATTTATTTCATTATGAAGATTCCCCCAAATGCCCTGATACGGCTGAGAGTGGGGAGAGTCCACTCTCCCTCTCGAAATGCTCTCACATGGCCATGCGTATATAGCCTCTGACAGGGAAGTCCTACTCATTGCCTTGTCGTGGCATTACTGTTGTTTACGAAAATGAGAGGACGAAAAGCCAATGTCCGGCGCTTTATACGGATCCCAAACCAATGGTGCACATGGGCTGGCTCCGGTATCCTGAAGGAACAAATGGCGTATGAACCAATCGTTGGTCACCGGCTACCATGGAACTGCATCTCCTCACGATGCTCCACTGCTTTGTGGATCAGACGTTCAGGTCAAAGGCTCGGGGTGTGGCCCCCTAAGAAAACCACCTGCTTCGGTTTGGGCACCCGGGCAGTATCACAGCCCTCACACAAATCAATTTTGATTTGTGTGGCGCATATGTCTTCGGTGCCTCCCTGTACCTATACTAATGTGTTAAAATGAATGAATGAAAATCATTATGAAGATATTCTGATTGCTTACTTCTTACTAAAGTTCATGATGATGATGATAACTTTGTCTAGAAAGATAATGAAATCTTCATACAGTTCAGAAGATATAATATACCATTAGAAATGTTATATATTCAATTAATTTAAATCCGAAACCAAATAGGTGTATAATTATATATACATAATTGTTTATTTCAATCTCACTGGGGGTGGGTGGTTGGTCAGGATCATGGATGCTTACTGCTGAAGAATCTCATACTAGGAGGAAATAACCGTCCAATACTTCCAAGTTTTCCATAGTGGTCTAACTTGAACTGACTCATGATTTCAAACTATTGAAATGATTAAAATCTTTACAAAACCCTTTCTGATATTTTAATTGTTCCAATAAAATCTTATTCAATTTTATTAAATTATATGATTGAACTAAAGTAATTCAAATCTAAACAAAACAAAAATTGTTTATTTTACAATAATCAAGTCCTTTCCTTCTTCTTCTTCTTCTTCTTCTTCTTGTTCTTCCTGTTCTTCCTGTTCTTTTAAATAGTTTTGTAATTGTTTTAATGAATTCAATATTTATTAGGCGGAATATTTGATATGTATTGAATTTATATCAAATATAATAATATAATTAGATTATATCTGTATTATTATTCATTATGATTATTGTCTGATATATATATATCAATACCGCTTTTATTCAATGTAATTAATTACAATGGATAATATTTATATTATGATATAGTGTCATATTATATTTAATGTAATCACATGGATTTATTCAAGTATAATGTTTGTTCAAGATGAGATATTCATGTGTTTAATTAATGGGAAATTGACTTAGCACGATATTCGGCGTGTTAGTTAGTTAGTTAGTTAGTTACTGACTTGAACCTGTTACTCCTGATGGAGTATCGGCCGCTGATCAGCATTCTCCAACCCATTCTGTCCTGCGCCTTCTTTTCTAATTCTATGCGATTTTTGTTCGTTTTTCTCATGTTTGTATCCATTTCTCGAAGTCATGTGTTCTTTGGTCTTCCTCTCCTCCCCCCCTATGTACTTGAGGATTCCATGTGAAAGATTGCCTTGTGACACAGTTCGGTGATTTCCTCAATGTGTATCCTATACACTTCCACAGATTCTTCCTGATTTCTCCCTCTGCTGGAATGTGGTTTGTTCTCTCCCATAATAGGTGATTACTAATAGTGTCTGGCCAGCGGATCGGAAGTATTTTTTGAGTAGATAACTGTTACTTAACACTTGTATCTTCTGTATGATGGCTTTCGTAGTTCTCCAAGTTTTTGTCCCATACAATCGAAATATCTTGATGTTTGTATTGAAAATTCAATTTATCATGTCATTTGTTATAATTATGAATATTTTTCATATATGTGATTTTATCCTAATTAATAAGTAAAATGAATGTACGAATCAATGTATAAATGAGTTTATTTTGAACGAAGGTTGTGATTGCGTTTTCCGGTTTATTAAGTCTTCACTTATACTAGTCTTGGTGTTTATACTTCGTGTCGTGGGAATTGCAGTGGGTTTTTTCTATTTTACAAGTATAAGTAATAAGCGATTCTGATATAATAATTAGCGACGATCAGATATAACATTTAGTGAAGCAGTTAGAATAATTGACAACCTGTCGTAACAAAAGAAACACTGAAGATAATAGGTCTTTATTAAGAAAGCAATTATTTGAGACAGATGTATTTGTTTTAATCTAATTTCATACCTACCATGAGTAAATTCTTTTCATTTTAAGAAAAGCTCTTTATTGAAGATTTTTGTATAGGTCAAAATCATTACAAAATAGTTATTAGTTATAGATTCATGTCACTATTAAACGCATAGTAGTTATATACTAAGTTGGTTTTACAAATTCAAGAGTAAAGACTACTGGTTAATCACCTACAAGTTTGATGACTATCACCCTAAGACCTGAATGTAAATAATTTGATTCCTTTTAGGCTTATGGGTACACAGTCATGAGCATTTGAGAAAAAATGGAAATTTAGACCTTTCAGGTTTTTTAAATTATTTTTTTCTAATTCAGGTTCAGTGGGTACTAATCTAGTTTAAGACTTCTTAGTAGCATCTAAGCCCCAGATGCTCTGGTAGGGTCGAGGGTGAGGAGAGTTAGCTCTCACTCTAGGAATGATCTCACAATGGCCACGTGCTTACAATCACTGATAGGGAAGTCCTACTCACTGACTTCTCGTGGCGGTGGTGTTGTTTACGAAAATCAGAGGACGAAAAGCCAATGTCCGGCGCTTTAACCGGATCCAAAACCAATGGTTCACATGGGCTCCAGTATCCTGAAAGAACAAATGGCGTATGAACCAATCGTTGGTCACCGGCTACCATGGGATTGCATCTCCTTACGATGCTCCACTGCCTTGTGGATCAGATCATCAGGTCGAAGGCTCGAGGTGTGGTCCCCTCTGTAGACCACCTGCTTTGATTTGGGCACTTGGGTATTATCATAGCCTACACACAGAACAAGTGACTTGTGTGTCGTTTATGTATTAGGTGCTCATTCGTACCAATATTTATGTGTTCAAATAGTAGCGCTCATTTAGGATCCAATGAAATTTAGAATCAACCAATTACAGGTCTCATAGTGAACAAGTTTAGATTAAATTATATGATGAATATACGTTGTCAGTGATCACCTAACAATATAAAATGACTTATCTATACTTATCTATACATGAATTAGCATTAAAAATGTTTAGAACAAGTGTCATATTTAAATCATTCACCATTTGTTGGTCTTAATTAAATTTCTTAAAATTCTGAAAACAACCTGTTGGTCTGTAACATTAAAATCGTCATTTAAAAGCACAACAACAATAACAACAAATTAAAGCCTAACAAGCTTAGGAAATATAGGACCAAGAGTCATATCAATGGGAGATACAATCAAAATAAAGAAGTTAACAATGACAGGTTAAAGGTCAACAATAATCAATCAAGATCGACGTCTACAAGACAAGCTGTGAGTCATATGTTGAGAAAATTGAACACTTCATTTCTACTTGAAGTTTGTGCTGATGAAGTCGTTCAGAAAAACAATGAAAGGTCTACGATCAAATCATCCAGATCAGAGAACAAAACTTCATCAAAATCACTTGACTTCTGTATTGAATTTTAGATATATTTCTGGACTTTACTATGCGTATATTGGGGTGATCCAGAAAACTTCTCGCAAAAGACAAGAAAGGATTAGGAAATACAATGAAGCATTTTATCCAATCAGCGTTCACTTGAAGTTTAGTCAGAAACATCAAGAAAGTGATAAGTCATATGTACAGTTTCTGATTGGCTGATTACCATACTGCTACTAAACATAGTAGCATTCCAGAATCTTCGGGAAACCCAATATTTTCTGTACTAAAAAGGAACCTTTGGAGTAAAGTGCTTCTCGCATATTTTGCGCCTTTTCTCTCGTGTTCAGGTCGCTGTGTAGTTCTAGCTTGAGGGTTACGAGAATAGATTGGAAACCGAATATAGTGCTCAACTAGCAAGACTTATCAACGTACATTATTATTGTATGAGTAACTAAACTATTCATATTCGTGTTCCTCTTATTATAGGCTATGACTTGGAAAATTTAATTTCCGGATATAAACTCCAGATTTTCAAAGAAAGAAAGGGTAGGTGTTATATCCCGATGAGAATAATGAATGGTAACTTTTGGGATCCATTTATGGACCAATACTATGCGTATATTTCTATCGTATAATCGCTAAATAACTAAAGTACTCATATTCATGTTCCTTACATTATGGGCTTTATTTTGACTTATGAACTATTATTATACAATTTACCATTCTTGAGTTATACCAAGTCTATCATTTACTATTTTTCACACTCACAGCCACTTTTGAATAGTACTTGTACAAATGTTATTTTGTATTTTATGGTACGATGTGGTCTGTTTGGTTGGCACATAAACCCGGTATATTTGAAATAAACGATTTATACTGCAGAGGCTGAGATTGATGTTCTAGACTTAACTGGCTGGGCTAGGCGGAAAGCAGGACCGATAAGTACTCTAGACTGCTCATACATGTTTATGCCTTATTGATCCAGTCGATAAATTCCTTCCTTGAGTATAGGCAATAGTCCACCATGATGTATACCTATACTGCGACGTAATACAGGCAGTAAAATTGGCGGTATCATTACGTTATATATATTAATGGGGTGCAAGGTCACAAGTTATAATCGTATAAAAGTTAACTACAATGTTTAATGTTATATGTTAAATGTCATATATTGTACTTTCTTCCAGTTGTTATATCTGATCGTCGCTAATTATTGTGTCGGAAACGTTTATCATTTATATTCGAAACGAAGGATCTCTGCGATTCCCGCAATGCGAATGTAAGAACACAAAGACTGGTATAAGTGAAGATTTATTAACCTCCAAACCACGATAAGAACAACAACGATGACGACAACGACCCTAATCGGAAATATGCTCATTTATATGTTGATTTGTACACCCATTTTTTTAAAAAAATTAATAATTAGAATAAAATCACATATATATGAAAAATACTTAGGGTTATAACAAATCATATGCTATGAGTATAGTTCAGGTCATTTGAATACAAGAATATCATATGGTATACAAAATATGTCTATTCATCATAAGACAATAACTTTCTATTTTATTCAACAAACAACATTATACTGCAATATATCATTACAAATAACTCCACCTAGAGTCCTTCTTGAGCTACTGTCAGTTCCAAGCCCGGATAAAAGCGGAGGGTTGAGTATGGGGTTAGTGACTCCATCCCGTGGGAAACTAACTAACCAATGATTATAGATCATTTAATTCATTTCCTATGAAGTTATTCATAACATATACATACAATGATCGAAACGAATAAATCCGCCTGGAGCCCTTCTTGTGCTACTGTCAGTTCCAAGCCCGGATAAAAGCGGAGGGTTGAGTATGGGGTTAGTGACTCCATCCCGTGGGAAACTAACTAACCAATGATTATAGATCATTTAATTCATTTCCTATGAAGTTATTCATAACATATACATACAATGATCGAAACGAATAAATCCGCCTGGAGCCCTTCTTGTGCTACTGTCAGTTCCAAGCCCGGATAAAAGAGGAGGGTTGAGTATGGGGTTAGCGACTCCATCCCGTGGGACACTAACTAACCAATGATTATAGATCATTTAATTCATTTCCTATGAAGTTATTCACAACATATACATACAATGATTGAAACATAAATAAATCCGCTTTTTTAACTTATTAATTTCTAAGGGGAATTTACATTGATTCCCTGTGATTAGTTTAACTCTTTTTTTTTATAAAAAAAAACAGACTTCCATGTAGAATAGACTGAAGCTTACAATTATGTGTATAATAGAAATCAGTTATTTAATAATAATTCACATATCAATACATACTCCTAAATACCCAGGTACGGCCGAGAGTGGGGAGAGTCTACCCCCTCCCTGAAAATGATCTCAAAATAGCCACGTGCTTACAACTACTGACAGGAAAGTCCTACTTACACTCTCCTCATAGTGGGAGAGGTGTTTACGGAATTGAGACAACGAAAAGCGAATGTCTGCCACTTTAAACGGATTGGTGGTTGGCACATAGGATCCATCTAGGGGAGTTTGAAAACCCTGATTCCAAACCAATACACCACATGGTCTCCAATATCCTGAAGGAACAAATGGCATATGAACCAATTATTGGTCACCGACTACTATAAGCCTTTCAATGAAAGGCTCAAGGTTTGGTCCCCCCTATATAAACTACCTGCTTCTGTTTGAGCATCCAAACATTAATCCTAGCCGTTACACAAATCAAATGATTTTTGTGTCATATATCTATTTGGTGCCGCCTTGTACCAATGTTTATATGTTGAAATAAATCATAAATAAATAAGTATACATGTTGATAAGTAATAAAGAGTACTTTCTAGTCAATTATTCTATCTATATCCATATATATTCATATATATCAATCATCTTTATAGATTTAAGTATTAAGTAGTTCATTTCTATTCTGTTTCTATACATTACATAAGGTCATATCAATTTCATGTTAGACACATTTAAATATGGGTGTTTTTATTGATTTAAGAGAATATAATTTACTCTGTTAAATATTGAATACATTCAATGTTTATGAAATGAATCTAAGTGCTTATAATTTAGTATAGT
This sequence comes from Schistosoma spindalis, assembly GCA_946903255.1. Taxonomy (NCBI): domain Eukaryota; kingdom Metazoa; phylum Platyhelminthes; class Trematoda; order Strigeidida; family Schistosomatidae; genus Schistosoma; species Schistosoma spindalis. Next base: position 88,244,228 of record OX336420.1, read on the forward strand.
TTAAAGTAATATGTGTTATACATATATATATATATATATATATATATATATATATATATATATATATATATATATATATATAGTTTCAATATTATTCATCATTTAATATGCGTTTATTATGATAGAAAGATGTTGTGAAGATTGTAATCATTGAATAATTGAATATCTGAGTCATTTGAAGTTAGTTCATCATGGAAAATCTGGAAGCACTGGACGGATGTTTCGTCCTAATGTGGGATTCCTCCACGATCCTACCCCTCGAGATTTGATCCCAGAACGTATCAGTCTCGCACGCGAATATACTTACTACTGGTAGTGCTACTACTACTACTACTACTACTACTACTTACGCCTTTTACTCCCAATGGAGAATAGGCTGCCGACCAGCATTCTCCAACCCACTCTGTCATTGGTCTTCTTTTCTAGTTCTAACCAACTGTTGTTTATTATTCTGATCTCTATGTCCATTTCACGGCGTGATGTGTTCTTTGGTGTTCCTCTACTCCTCAGTTGATCTTGAGGATTCCAAGTGAAAGATTGCTTTGTGACGCAGTTCGGTGATTTTCTCAATGTGTATCCTATACACATTCAGCGATTCTTCCTGATTTCTTCCTCCACTGGAATCCGGTTCGTTCTTTCCCTCAATAGGTTGTTGCTGATGATGTTTGGCCAATGGATTGGAAGTATTTTTTGAGTAGATAACTATTAATAAATACTTGTATCTTCTGCATGATGGCTTTCGTAGTTCTCCAGGTTTCTGTCCCATACAATGGAACTACCTTGATGTTTGTATTGAAAATTCTGACTTCGGTGTTGGTTGACAATTGTTTTGAGTTCCAGATGTTCTTCAGTTGTAGATATGCTGCTCTTGCTTTGCCGATCCTCGAGCGAACATAACATTCATTATTAAGTTTTATCAAAAATTTATTACAATTTAAACAAAGTACAAATTTATCATTCTATTTCAACATTTTTCATTCAGAAGGGGTTTTGTGAAGATATTAGTAATTTTAATAGTTGAAATCATGAGTCGATTGATGCTAGACCATCATAGAAAATCTGAAAGCACTGGACGGCCATTTTGTCCTACTACGGGACTTCTCAGCGTGAGATCTGGGTTTGAATTTTGCGAGGCATGATCGTGGATACGCACTACTGAGTAGTCCCATACTAAGATGAAACGGCCATCCAGTGCTTCCAGGTTTACCATGTTGGTCTAGCTCTAATTGACTTATAATTTCAACTATTGAAATATTCTATTCAATTAAAAAGATACAAATACAAATTATTATGATTTTCATCAGATTATACACTTTAGTTGTGAAAATTATGACTGATGTTCAGAATACGCCAGGAAATTCTAAGAACAAACTATTGTATTCAGTATAATGTTTTAAAATTGATAAGTGTTTATATGTTGAAAATGAAATGTTCTAATGAAACTAGGAGTTGATGTCATGTTACATTGTGTACATATTGTCAAATGAATGATTACTAGAATGGGTTTTGTGGAGAATTGGTAATTTCAAATCATGAATCAACCAGGTCTGTTGTGAGATATCAGCTCACTGAAGACAATGGTGACGGTGGCGCAACTTCGTGGATTGGTTGAAGTTAGACATTAACACCTTTGGATGCCGGCCGGCTCAGTGGTCTAGTTGGTTAAGCGCCTGGCGCGAGACTGATAGGTCGTGGGTTCGAACCCCGCGGGGGGTGGGATCGTGGATGCGCACTGCTGAGGAATCCCACGCTAGGACGAAACGGCCGTCCAGTGCTTCCAGGTTTTCCATGGTGGTCTAGCTTCAATTGATTCATGATTTCAACTATTGAAATGAATAATTCATTAAAAAGTGATGACGATTCAACAATGAATGATTACATGAACGACTATCAATGACATAAGTTACATAATCATAGTCATAGTATATCATTATTTCTGCAATAAGACAGACAAGTGTTATGTCATTTTTTTTTAGAAAAACAAAAGCTTGCATCACCAAAAATGGATTCGAGGAAAATAACAAATGGGGTTACGTACTAATCAAGGGGTAAGGATGAAAATCGTTTATAGGTCTGATAATAGTCCAATTGACAAATATGAAGAAAGGCGACAAACAACAAAGGTCATAATAATAAACTGAATAATTGGACTATTATCAGACCTATAAACGATTTTTCCTCGAATCCATTTTGGTGATGCAATTTTTTCTATCCTCCAATAGACATAAATTTTTCAAAAAACAAAAGCATTAAATTCTTTCAAATACCCATAATAAGTTACGTAATAGTGGTTTTCCTCGACGTTTCACTGATAATAATTAATTATCAATTGAAGCTAGACAACCATGGAAAACCTAGAACCACTGGACGACCGTTTCGTCCTATTGTGAGACTCCTAGGCAGTGCGCATCCACGATCCCGCCCCCCGCGAGATTCGAACCCAGGACCTATTAGCCTCGCGCGCGAGCGCTTAACCACCAGACCACTAAGCCGACAGGCGTCTAACGGTGTAAATGTCTAACTTCAGCTAATCTACGAAATTCCGTCACCGCACACCATTGTCTTCAGTGAGCTGATATCTCACAACAGACCTGGTTGAACTCCACTGGGTAACGACTTCTCACTAGAACTCCAGGAAATGTCTCTTGAAGTCATTCACTAGTGAGCAGATGATTATTATCAGAAGGGGTTTTGTGGAAATTGTAGTAATTTCAATGGTTGAAATCATGAATCAATTGAAGCTATGCCAACATGGAGAACCTAGAATCACTGGACGGTTGTTTCGACCTAGTATGGAACTCCCCAGCAGTGCGCATCCACGATCCCGCTCCCAGCGAGATTCGAACCCACGACCTATCAGTCTCAAGCGTGATCGCTTAACCACTAGACCACTGAGCCGATTGTAATCACCCAAAATAACGGTCCACTTGAAGAATACAAGAAAATGAATATAAGAATATAAACAAATAGCAAACAATTACTAACAAATATGAAAGGGTGTTGTGACCATTGTTTCAAATTCAGCTACTCTTTGAACCATTCTGCTTTTCTTTGTGAATAGTTTCAAATGATTATTTTGAAAGAGAGATACATATAATAGTTGTTCAGTAATAGAACTGTTGACTGATTCTCATTCATCTTTCAATAACTATGTTGAATAGTACTCAGAAATCAAACTGGAAAGAGCATATTATTTATGGCAAATATAATAGGCTTTACAAGTTTGAAATCCTAATATATAAACTTTGAGGTGACCTAAAGTCATATTTTATCCTGTATACATCCTTGTAATTAACCAACTGTTAGGAAATACAACTCTAAACTCAGTTGAATGAAAGATCTTTTGTGGTGAAAAACGTCGTTCTGAGGAAAAATTTCTTTGTAAATATGTCTTCATTTTGCTTCATTATCCATTAATTCAAAAGAACTGAGTCAAATGACGTTTCGGTCGGAAATGTTTGCACGGATGAACCAATAACAGTTCATTAATTCAAGATAGACATGTACAATATCTTAATTCATAATGGTCCTATAATCCCCGCTCCTAATTTTATAAGTCTTTTTGCAACTTATTCACTTTTTCCATTTAAATTCTCCATATTTCTCATGTAAATAAATGAAGACTTACGCAACCTATATTCACTAATGAAAAAATTTACGATAATTCACCACTGCTAAGGAGTCTCACAATAGGACGAAACGATCATCTAGTGCTTCCAGGTTTTCCATGGTGGTCAAGTTTCAATTGACTAATGATCGCAACTATTGAAATTACTACAATCTCCAGAAAACCCCTTCTGGTACTTATCATAACATTGTTAACTGACTTGATTTCTTGCCATTATCGACTACTATGTGTTAAAAGTGACAATAAATATGACTGAATAGGTCAAGTAAGTGACTTAATCGATAAGTTGAACTTCCTTCTCTAAATTGAATTTATACTATTGATTAACTAAATGAGCTTGTTTCATTGTTTGAAATGAATGGTTATATAAACAAGTAGTATAGTGGAGTAAACATCAGTAGGTAGTTAAAAAAACAAAAAGTTGCATCACTTAAGTGAGATTACCATGTCGATATCCCCAAATGCCCTGGTACGGCCGAGAGTGAGGAGAGTCCACTCTCCCTCTCGAAATGCTCTCACATGGCCACGCGTATATAGCCTCTGCCAGGGAAGTCCTACTCACTGCCTTCTCGTGGCGGGGGTGTTGTTCACGAAAATGAGAGGATGAAAAGAGAATGTCCGGCGCTTTATACGGATCCCAAACCAATGGTGCACATGGGCTGGCTCCGGTATCCTGAGGGAACAAATGGCGTATGAACCAATCGTTGGTCACCTGATACCATGGAACTGCATCTCCTTACAATGCTCCACTGTCTTGTGGATCAGACGTTCAGGTCAAAGGCTCGGGGTGTGGCCCCCTAAGAAAACCATCTGCTTCGGTTTGGGCACCCGGGCAGTATCACAGCCCTCACACAAATCAAATGAGATTTGTGTGGCACATATATATTTGGTGCCTCCCTGTACCAATACCTATGTGTTAAAATAAATAAATAAATAACCATGTCGATAAGCATTACATCATATGTCATTTCTATGCGTAAGCAACTGGTTTAAATCTCATGATGATAATTGCCTATGTAAAACGGATTTATTTAATTCCAAACATCGTTTGGTTTTCTCCCTGTCTTCGAATTTATAAAGAGAGCAA